>CM063499.1:65283301-65295801 GCA_032207245.1 Pardosa pseudoannulata
TGGTAGTGCTTGTGAATAAACTACAATATATATTTATAGTATAAATATATTTTAACCCTCATGATTAGGGAGGAAGGTAAGGTGTTGGGGGTGATTATAAATACAGTATAGTTAATGTTTATTTTCTATGTAGTTATGATATAAGTATAACACAACCTTTATGTACAGTCGCAGCTGGCACTGTAAAAATGCATATTTTGAATAATGCACGATAATAAAATATTTTGAATAACTTGTTTTAGTTTTGTATGTGCGGCGCACCTGAGTTCAGCAAATTGTTTTTTGGCCCACCAACCGATTTGGGTTGGGCACCCCTGGTTTAGTGGAAGATATTACATATAAGAATTCTGACGAAATGTATCCGGGTGAAAACACATAAATTTCTCATTAAAATTTTTTTGCTATTAACTTGTAATTACTCCCTTAATAAACATAATGTTCTTTTTGTAGTACATATTTTATTTTACATTCAAAAATATCAATTTTTTTTTTTACCTAGCGTGTTATAGATAAGTAAATAACTTTTATACTTATCTTTTTCTTTGTGTGGCTCCAAATTTTGAATTCGTTAAAAATATGCCGTGACCAAAAAGCAAAAAAAGTAAGGAGGGTTTTCTATCACTGCGTTAGAGGTTGGGTAGGGTGGTGTTACAAAATCTTTTAACGTTCTATGGAAGGGCCCTATTATAGAACCTTCGCAGAAGAACTAATGTGGCTTCGTATAAAGTTCTTTTCTCGGCTTGATGTATTTTCGTATGTAGCTCGTAATTTGTAACAACGCTTCCTTTGAAGAACAGTATCCGCACACACCTATTACCACTTAATCAATTTAAAATAATTTTCAGAGACAATAGAAAGCTAAAATAGCTTTCGAAGTTTTAAAACTCGAACTCCTTAGAAAAATTTGGTGACACTCCTGCTTCCCTCCCTCCTTTCTCTTCCAGATAAATATCTTAAAATTTTGATCCGAGGTAACAGCAAGTGCGCTAATAGAGGTATCTCCGTAGAAGGGAATAAAACGTGTCCAGACTGCGTGTCTATGTGCATCGCCGTCGGGGGTTGGTTGTCCAGTGTCAATGACCACCCGGAGTTAAGTGAGGAATCTCACTTCATTAATGGAACGACGATGGGATGCCTATGATGTCAAAACTCATTTTTATAAATATGGTGCAGGCAGGAACCACTAGAAAAAAGGAGGTGGGGAAATCAAGACCAGGATTGCAGTGCAGCAATGTGTTTTGAAGATTAACTCGTATTTGTAACTGATTCACCGGCAATTCCAAAATAGTTTTTCAAATCATATCATATTAAACGTGATCAGACCATACCAAACAAGTTTAAAAAAAATTATATAGTTAGCGATTTGGTCTGGGCCATTTGGTCTAATACATTTTATTACTAAAATAGTACATTTTCTATCTCTTCATTCTACCCCCCAAAAAAGTAACTCCTCCCACAAAAACTACCTTTCTTTGAAGAATTTGAAAATACCTTGCAGAGGCCTTATCATTCGACAGCCTGTACGTGTTGAAAAAGTAACGAATTCAGTTTACGATTCCTTTTCCCGATTACGATTGTGCAGGGTTTTCATTACAAAGAAACATTTTCAGTCGATTAAAGGCCTTACCACACGTCATTTAGAATCAAAATAAACGGTTGAAATGTTTTCGCTATCAGACAAAGAACTCCGCGTATTCTTCGCAGGGAAATGTATCGTAAACTAAATTTGCTTTTTCAGTCTACTTCTGGTGTCTAGAATTGTTAATTTAAAAAAAATTCAAGGTTTACTTCGGTATCATCGGCATTTAATCAAACTGTAAATGAAATTGATATGCAAAGTAAACTTAATATTGCCGTTTCATAGGAATCCTATTAACATATATTGTTTAAGGTCCAATAAATTGGTGTCATTCATGCAACGATTTATAAAAATTATGCAGATACTAACGACAGGGGGAAAAATGACTTAAAAACACACTTTGAATGAAACATATATTTAAAAATCTTTTGAAAATATTTTATTACTAAAAGAATATTTTAATAACAATATTTCCTTAACCATTATTACATATATTTGACAGCAACTGCCGATAATTCCTTTAAAGTGTGCGCTTTTTATTTTGTAAAATTTGACCTCAACGCAATACTGCTTTTACTCAATGAAACTAATTAGGTAACTATAATTAGGTAAAGTGCTTGTTACTTATGTTTTTTATGTTATTCCCGGAAATCTCTAAACTCCAGAATTGGGTTACAGCAGGACTAAAATATTTTCTTAGAAATTTCTTGTGCAGCATAGAAGTCTTGTTGATGGATCATCATTTCTTGGAATAATTTTGATCATTACGTATTCATCAATATTCAGGTTGACCATGTTAGTCTGGGCCCAATACTAGAGCAGCGTTCATGAAGTTCGAACTAGATTCACCAAATTTTGGTCCTTGCTTTTTGTGGAGGCGTCCAGTTCTGGGCAATAGTAAATGTACCATTTTGTTACCGTTTCATGAAACATTTTTTAGTCCCTTCTCAAAAGAAAGGGAAAAGAGATTAAGTTTGTCTGATCCCATAACAAAGAATAAAAAAAGTGATGGAAAGGATTATAGGCTGGTGAAGTAACTATTATAACTGAAGAAGGAAAAGTGCTGATAGGAATAACAAAGTTGTGGAAAATTATGGATTATACGGAATTCCGCATTTTTGCTTAATTTATATGGTTCTACGTATTGTGTTAATCTCACTGTTGCAAGATAATGAACAAAACTAATTTATTAAAGTCCGCTGTGAAAGAGGAATTATTGTATATTGCAGATGCAGATGTGCAACACGTCGACGCGATGAGAAATCTCTGTATTTGTTAATTGGTGAAGGTCCTAAACTAAAGATGCTACTCTTTTAACACGTATGTGTTGACATATGATAAGATCTAAAGTTGAAAGGGCTGTTTGTTTTCCTTACTTATTCCTGTTTTATATCACAACTAAAGATGCGCTGCTAACTCTAATACCCAATCGGGGATAAGGTATCAACAAGGAGTCCCATTCAACTTCCCTTCTGGTTCTAATACCCATGTCATTTCTGCTAAAAATTTATATTGAGGAATATCCTAAACTTAAGTATTAGAGACCAGGGCTTCGAACCGTAATTTTTTTTGTTCCGGTTTTCGTTCCGGTTCAACTAAAAAATTAATATCGGTTCAGTTCCGGTTTTCGCTCCGCCAAAAATAACGGTTTTTGGTTCAGTTCCGGTTTTCGCTCCGCCAAAAATAACTGTTTTCGTTTCAGTTCCAAATGAATAATTTCATTTTCTGTATATTCTTATTTGTACTAAAAATATAATTCTATCATAAACAAAAAATGTAATTCTATCAAAATTTAGAAGATTTTGTTCTTTTTTTAATTGGTACACTATGTGAATTGATACAAACAGCAGGTACGATAAGAGCGGCGAGCATTGGCATTGTTATCCATTATCAAAATCGCATTTGACAACTAGGTTCATGATTACCCACATTCGTCGTTTGACTCTCACATCGTGCACTTGGCCTTGCAATAATTATGTAAAAAATATATTATTTATTTAACATATGAAAATTGCCTCTAATTATTAATATATCTTCTAACGTGGTTTCACTGAGATTACTTCTGTTGTCTCGGAGAATAAATTTCAAACCTGAAAACGCTCTTTCAACAAATATCAAAATAGGAAATCGAGAAGCAGTATACATGTAATGATAATTATAAAGTTGACGTTAAATTAGAAAATATTGATAAGTTGGTAACAGTAACAAAATGACTGAAAGATATATCGAACCGAAATAAACCGATATTTTTTTCGGTTCAGTTCCGGTTTTCGTTTCGACCAAAATAACGGTTTTTTCCGGTTTTCGGTTCAGTTCCGGTTCGAAGCCCTGTTAGAGACTATACCGAATAAAACTAATAGGAAATTAAAAAAAAAAAAAAAAAAAAAAAAAAAAAATGAACATTAGTTTGGTTTTGTTAGTGATTAGATGTCAAGCATGCCATTTATAAAAAACAAACTTTCACGATAGCAGATTTATTTGGTAACGCAAATTCGAAAAGATTTTTTTTGGTATAAAAACACAGTACCGTAAAAAGCTTTATAATAAAGCTCATTTCGCAGTTTCGATCGACGTAACTGCCAAAAAAATGAATTCATGTGCAAGGGTAGAATAATAAGTCGAAAAATGTCGATCCAAATCACGGAATTATAATTTTACCATCTACCATCGCCGGGAAGGCCTCGTTTTGAAAAAACAAAGTTTACTAAATATTTTTTACCTGTACTTAAATACATGGTTTCCGCGCACCTGGAAAGTCATGGAAAATAATGGATTAATTTTGTCATGGAAAGTCTTGATTTTTCAAGTAAAATGAGTAAAAGTCATGGATCCGCTAAACTACCGATTAAAAAAAATGCATTGAATTGTTTAATTCTATTTTTACTAATCATTTGGCTGAAGTTACTGAGTTTGGTATTTATGTATTATCCTATTGACCCTATTGCCAAGTAAAATTTGTTCACCAAGGAAACTCAAAGCAAGAAAGCTTAATGGGTGGGTTAATGTATATTATTTTTTTTTCTTAAATTGTAGATTAAAATTTTATTAATATAATAATTATTTTTTAATAAAAATTAGTTAAGATTTTAGCACAAAACATAAGTTTATCTCTAGTGATATTGTATATAAATGTTTTAGGGTTATATTTGTCTATTATTCATAGTCACCTGGATAATACCAAAGTAGCCTAAATTCAAATTGGAAACATTTTGATTGAAAAATTGCTATATGATTAAACTTAGGTATGTAAATACAACAATTTATGTATGTGAGTTTATTAACACTTATAAAGTTTATAGTATGATAAAATTCCTGTAATTTCTCTAAAAGCATATATTTTATTTGTATGTACATCAGAAGTTTTATTCATATATACTTTAACGAAAGCTTTTTAAAATCATGGAAAATGATCTGCTAAATCAGGGAAAGTCATGGATTTGAAAAATTTTATTTTGGCAGATACCCTGTAAATAAGGGCACTATGCATAGTTAAAACCCTTCATTTTTCTCTCTATCATTTGTGTAAAGAAATATCGTTTAAACTTTATGTATTGAATCCTAAAATTATTCCTTTGTGTTGAGATACTCCATAGTCGTCTACATTATGTAATTTTTTTCCGTACAAATAAAGTAAAATTTTCGTATAGTTGTGTCTTGTATATGTTAAGTTTGTCCGTATGCGTGTAATATACAATGTATCTGTATTCTTGTCTATATATGGCTGTCTTGTGGAACCTTCCCCCACTTGCTTATCAGTCCGTGTCTTTGTCGCGTGAGACACTCTCAGACACGCACGATCCCCGTGTCAGTGACTCCGTGTTGGGGAAAAAGTTGGCGGTATTTTTAGATTTGTTTTTCCGTTATGCGATGTTGACCCGTAATCTTCGGAGACTGGCCTCGGTGGGGCTTGCGTTTGAAACCCGAAAACTGAAAACCTCTAGGTTCAAACACACTCAAACGTTAACTGCTATGCTTTTCTTTCCTTCATTCACTCCACAGAGCAGTTAGTTCGTGGTGTTTTTCGGAAACTAAAACGATTGACATTCATCAATGCTGGCAACGAAAACGCGACTTCTCAATCTTACGTGCAGTTAAAATTCGAATTTCTTCATTGTACAACGGTGTTTTGCATTAGTAGTTGATTATATTTGAGAATACTTGTTGATTGTGTGAACGAAATTTTGTTACGAATATTCGTTTTTGGGCTTCTTAAGTGCAGTGCAGGTTAAAATGAGTTTTATGGAAGTTTTTAAATTTATGAAACTTTGTATGCATATACAATAAAAATAACGAAACAAAAATAATTGTCAAATATTATAATTTTAAAATTATATTTGATAATTATTTTTAAAAGACGATTTTTTGAAATACTTTGTTAATTTTGAAAATGTTTCTTGCGAGCTAATATTCTTTTAAATTTTATGATTTTTTAGAAGTATTTTTCGAACATATATATATATATATATATATATATATATATATATATATATATATATATATATATATATATATATATATATATATATATATATATATATATATATATATATATATATATATATATAGAGAGAGAGAGAGAGAGAGAGAGAGAGAGAGATATATATATATATATATATATATATAGATATATATATAGAGAGATAGATATAGATAATCTAGGAGCAATATTTCCCATTCTAGCCCCAAGAAGCAATTTAAAAATTAACAAAAATTCTGTAAAAAATAGATTATAATAAAACTAGACGACACGACATCCTGTTTTTACGTTGTAAATCCAAAATTTGTAAAATGTTTTTAAATTATAAATTGGACCGTTTTGGTTGAAAAAGTAAGGCAATATTTATATAATTTTTTTGCTTACTTTTAAAAATTGTTGACGGCACCACGCGTACAGTCAAACGTAATTAGATTAAATTAAAATTTCCATTCGATTTTTAGACTTCTCGTACTGAAGCCCATCGCGGTGACCACTACGTCACAGATACGTTGGCAGCAAAGGGTTTGAAGTGGCATTATAACAATTTCAATAATTGTGCAATTCTGGATTTTTAATAGAAAAACATTTTTTATCTGATCAATTTGTGAATTTAAACCATTTTCAAATAAAATTATTTACATACACAAAATTTCATCCAAATCATTCCAGCAGTTTAGGAGGAGTTCTATTACAATTTCTACTCGCACATAAGTATTTTTATATACAAAGATGTTAATCGGTTTTTAAAGTAATTTAATGAGATTAATTTACTTAAATTTATATACGTATAAATTTTTGAAATTGAGTTAATAATTTATACTTTGTAATGTCCACTATCCCCTTAATGGTCCATAGTACCTTTTGCAAAAAAGATTTTTTTTTTAATTCAATGTAAAATTTTTAAAAATAGTTTTCTGTTTAGATTAATTTTTTTCTAGATTATAATAAGGCTATAAAGTGTCCGCGCTGAACTATCCCCAAACTGAGTTCCAGGAACCCCCTAATGAGAAAAAATGGGAGTCCTGTAGATAAAATTAAAAGTCCCTAAAAATTCAAAATTTAGGCGGAAAACCTTATTTGACTAAGCGAAGAATATAATAAGTATTACTCGTATTTGCAAATAAAGTATTTGTTGTATTTGCAATTATATATATATACAAATTACATGCAAATTCTATTTTTTTTTCCCGAAAATTTTCTGTTTGCATTGGAAAAACATTTCAGGTTTCTAATTTGGCCCTGTAATGATATCCATTAAATTTTTTCAATTTTTTTTTATAAGTTTATTTCTATGTCTAGTTTTAAATCAGCTTCATACAAAAGTTTTTTTCTAGAAGTTTTGCCGGAAAAGAAAACTTTCCTTGTTTTATTTTTTCCCTCGTTGTTTTTCTTTCCTTTTTTTCTTAATTTCGATACCCAAAATGATTCGAAATTGCGTCTGCCCGAAAAATTGTTCGTTCTTCCATAGCGGTTTTCGGGATTCTGGGACTCAAAATTTCGTCTCATTACTACAAATTTTTGGGTCCTGAAAACCA
This sequence comes from Pardosa pseudoannulata, assembly GCA_032207245.1. Classification (NCBI taxonomy): domain Eukaryota; kingdom Metazoa; phylum Arthropoda; class Arachnida; order Araneae; family Lycosidae; genus Pardosa; species Pardosa pseudoannulata. The sequence continues at coordinate 65,290,893 of CM063499.1, forward strand.
GAACTTTTGGAATAGGGTCTATAATATTGCTTTTCTTTGTGTGGAAGTGCCTTTCTTTTTTTAAATATGAAATTATGCTAGTGCTTTTTAATTTTATTTATTTTACATTTTCCCCCATCATTTATAATTACTATAGCAGTGTAATAATAGTATTACTCAACCTATTTGTTAATAGATTGTAATTTATTTTCTGTAATATTTTTTATAGAAATAAACACTAATATTGCATACGTTTTTTCGTTAATAAAAATTCTAATGCGATTACAATTTTTATTTTGGCGTAATATTAATTTATAACTCACCTCATAGTGTCTATTATGCATATATATATATATATATATATATATATATATATATATATATATATATATATATATATATATATATATATATGTGTGTGTGTGTGTATATATATATAGATATATATATATGTATATATATATGTATATATATATATATATATATGTATATATATATATATATATATATATATATATATATATATATATATATATATATATATGATCTATATATATAGATAGATATCTCTCTCTCTCTCTCTCTATATATATATATATATATATATATATATATATATATATATATATATATATAGTGTGTGTGTGTGTACGTATTTATGTGTGTATGTATGTATGCATGAGAGTATGTTCCCATTCATAAACAGTAAAATTTGAAGATGCAATAAATGTGTTCCGAATGTTTGCTGCATGGTTCTGTGCATTACTCATATATTATGTAGAATAAAACCATTACATAATTGTAAGAACTCAATCTACATTACTATGGTGTCAAGGTAGTAGGTGCTTCCTGCCAGTAGAGTATGAACTGTGTTAATAGAATGAATGTTTTACTTTTTATTGTTATATCATGTATGTTTGCATTATAATTAATATATTTAAACAGTAAAATTTGAAAGTGTTATACAAAAGTATGCTTAAATGTTGAATTAAAATGATACGGAGTATAAACAATAAAGAAGGTAATGACTAAATTTAGACTATCGTGGTGTCGTGCCAGTTAGTTGCTTGCTTTTTCGGAGTATGAACCTAGTCTGGTTTCTTAGCAGTAGCCCGAAACGGGGATTTTCAGGTTCAGTTGACAAGTAATGCATGTTTACTAATTAAAACATGCATTACTGCTGTTTCGTCACAGTACACTTAATTGACAATTATCAACAAGTGCATTCTGACAGTATTACTTCCGATCGCTTGAAAGGATTAGAAAACTTATTTAGTAACAAATTGATAGATAGCCTCGCAGCGGCCAAAGACAAAAAGCCCGTCAGTGTTCATCTCTCGGAGATGTAGTATCGTAAAAACCCCACTATTTAATTGATTTGGAAAGGGCGTCAAAAGTTATAAATACGCCCCTGAGAACATTTAGATATAAATGAGACATGGGCTGGTACCATATTAAAGTCGACATATGTCACTGGTGACTTTGTGTCATAATGATGTCAGATGGGTAAATTTATGGTACCAAATTCCCATCTATGGCGATTTCTGACATCATTATGACGTGAAAGTCACCAGTGACACATGCCGACTGTAATATGGTAGCATCCATGGACAGCTTATCGCATAAATGTAAGAAACCATGTATCCGAGAGATATGGCTCGAGTATTGAAATGATAATTTGTTAAAGTACTCCCAATAAAATTATTGTTTATAAATCCCTTATATAATAATAGCCTAAGTTATCTCTCCGTCTGTCCTTGAATTTATGAAGCGGTTGGACCTGGAATGGATAGAGGCATCCATTGGTTTCTTGATGAGTTAGTGTTAGCAAAATTCAAATTGAGTAAAGTTTATCTTCTCCTAAATTATCGATCCGATTCTAAAATAAATTGGTATAAATATTCTTCATATCACAGCAAACAGTACTGTCGTCTTCAAAACGTTCGAATTCCACCCCTTCCCTTCTTTTCCAGCGTTTAATATCATTATTTCAAGCCCTATTTTCTCCGGTTAAGAGCAGGCGATTAAATTTAGCAATTTATCACATTATAAGTAGATGAAAATAACATTTGTTTTCTAGCACTATGACGCCATTCCTTTAACTATCTCACTGAATCATTTTAAATTATTTAAATATCGTCCGCATTATTTTCATATGTTTTATCCCTAAACTTAGATATTACGTAAATAATTTTCTTTTATATTTGGCTTAAATAATAGATTAGGTACATATGTGATAAATTTAAATTTGATTATCGATTATTTTCGGTTGCAACGAAATTTTTATCATCGGTATTAACAACAAATTCTTTTCATAAAAGTCTAGTAGTCTATTTCACGAACTAATAAATATATAGCTTTTAAGTTATCTTTAAAAATTAAGACGTTTGTTCGTTTGTAGGATTGTTTTTATACATAACCACACAGTTCTTTTTTTTTTCATCATACATTCTTATTAACTTTGTTTAATTTAGATTTTATTGTATTTGTTATACAGATAACTATTTTTCCCTGAAAATTTTTTAAGTTTTTGTTTTTTCTAGCAGTTTAGACCCCCTCAAATTAAACGAAATCTAGGATCATTGTCAAAGATGAAATATGTAATATATATTATATGTATGAAATATGTAATATAGATTTAATTCAATATATTTGTTATTAGTTAAATATGTGGAATTTTAAATAAAGATTTTGAGAACCCAATTTTGAAAAAATCCACCTGGGTTTTTTTTTTTTTTTTTTTTTTTTTTTTTTTTTTTTTTTTTTTTTTTTTTTTTTTTTTAAACCCGTCCGGGGTTTTTCGGTTTGGGCAAATGAAGCCAACCCTGCTGGTGTTACAATAGGTGAAATGTTTTTAGTTTGTTCCAGGTCTGAATAAAATCTCCCGTCTTCTTTACCATCCATTCAGTTCGTACAGTCTGCTTATTTGGATGTCGAATGTCTTGCGTTCGGTAGTGTCCCGATTGAAATACACCTCGCAAACATCATTCCGTTTTTTTTATGTGTTCCCCGCAGGTAGAATCCCGATTTATCAGATTCAGACAGAAACGGGAAGAAAAGGAAAAAAGTAAAAAAGCCTCAGAAATCACTGTTACTGAACTGAATCAAGGTAGAGGCAAAGTGGGTGAATCGGAGGTCATTGTCGGGCACAGTCGATTCGTGCGATTTCAATTCTATTTCTGAAAAAAAGATTTGTTTTCTTCGCTACGCCGTAGCGATAATTTTTGGAAACGTTTTATCGTTGATGTTGCCATAAAGATACTCGCCGACAGTCAGTGGACGCCATTTTCCCCAAAAGAAACTTTCTTAAAAATCTATTTTAGAACATTATGAAGTTCTTTCAGTCGAAAGTGTGCATAATACGGAGATAGTGAACTTTTTCGATTAGCGGGCCTGTTATATTACTAAGGTGACCTATAGTCCTCTTTTTGGAAGTTCTGTCCTGTCTTAAAAAGTGACCTTCTAGATCAGGGGTGGGCAAATACTTTTTAAGTGAGGGCCAAAATGAAATTTTCAAAATGTCTCCCTGGCTGGAGGACTATACCGCGTACGCTGTGCACACACGAATGTTTTGGGTAGTTTTTTTCCCTGCCCAAGAAATTTTTTTGACAAAGACACTATAAGTACTATTAATTGTTCTACTTAGGTGTATATGCAAATAATTTGTGCCCAGTAAAATATGTCACGTAATTTTTAAAGAAATATGATCCATCATATTAAATAAATCAGTTAATGAAAGATTTTATTTTGTTATTTATTCATATCTTAACGATACAAATTATTTTATCTTGATCATAGTTATTACATTTTTATATTTATATTACATTTTGTAAATATAATAGTAAGTAGAATTATAAAAAGAAAAGACAAACATCAAACGTTAAAATAGAATAGTTTTAGTTAATGCGAAACGGGAAATCTGGAATGTTCATTTGATATTATTTCTTCAAAATTTGGATCCAAATCGCTTGTAGCAATCCTTAATATCGAGTGTAGATTTTCGTCAAATTATAATACTCTCTATTATTTATATATTTTTCATTATTTATATGTACACTACTCATACAAATACTGTTGATATCAACAAAATCGCATATAAGAGATTAAATAAATCAGTTAACGAAAGATTTTTTTTAAATATTTATTTATATCTTAACGATACAAATTATTTTAATATGATCATAGTTATTACATTCTTACATTTATATTACATTTTGTAAATATAATAGTAAATAGAATTATAAAAAGGAAAGTCAAACATCGAACCTTGAAATAGAATAGTTTTCGTTAATGCGAAACGTGAAATCTGGAATGTTCATTTGATATTATTTCTTCAAAATTTGGATCCAAATCGCTTGTAGCAATCCTTAATACCGAGTGTAGATTTTCGTCAGTAATTTGTGATCGATATTTATTTTTCGTGTAAATCATTAGCGGAAAAGTTCTTTCGAAGAATGAGAGGAGTGCACGTTCAATTCTATGTAGTAAGCCGACTACACGCTTTATGAGAGTATATATGTTGCATACATTAAGTAGGGATATGGTTACATCTGTTCAAATTATAATACTCTCTATTATTTATATTCTAGCATATAGCCCGTCATATGACGGGATCAGTAAAATTTTCAATTTTTCAGAATTGTAAAATACCCTATGAGGCAAATAAAAAAGATTTGATTTTTGGCTGATCATTATCTGGTACACACTCAATAATTTGTTTACATTCATATTCCTCTAAAGTCTCCTGATACTATGAATGTAGTTTAGAATCACGTTGAATTCATTTAGTCAAACCGTGTGGATATGCATGAAAAACACACAAATGGACAAATTTCTTAATTTTCAAAGGTATATAGCCTAAACGCTAGATATTTATTAGTCCGCGAAATAGGCTCCTAGACTTTTATTAAACGTATTTGTTGTTAATACC
>CM063499.1:65300801-65333301 GCA_032207245.1 Pardosa pseudoannulata
GGCCTTCGGAACCGGAGTTCGTGGGTTCGAATCCCACTATGGCATGGATGTTCGTAGCCGTTCGGAATCGGCTTTAAGCAGTAGGTCCCGGTCTCATTAGCCCTCGTATTGCAAAAAGTAGACCGTAGCACTCCAAACCAAACCTAATCTAATCCAAACGGTTCCTAACATTCATGCCGTCTGTGGAATTCATGACAACGAACTTCGGTACCGCAGAACAGTGTCTTATCCATTATGTCATCGTTCGGCATTAATATTTGAGAAGGGAGCTCTTATACAGTTACTAGTTAAAAATATTTTTTTGACGAACTTTTGTCATTGGTGAATTCTTGTACAGCTTGGTCTCGAAGAAGACTTAGATTGGCGCGAGATTGAAAAATCGATGTCTGTGATTTAAGAACACCCGAAACATTCTTTGATTTTAGTCAGGAATTTCAAACTGGGGATCGGGGTGTCCAGAGCGTAAGCCAAGTGTTCTCCGACGGAAAAAAAAGTAGACCATTGGTCTATACAACGACTTTAATAAATCGGAGCCGGCCAAAGGTGTTCCGTGTTCGTTAATGGTGTAGGTTCGTGGTCGCATTGGTAGGCCAAGAGGATCCACTTGAGTCTAATCCTTTCTAGGTCATTTTCCACCAACCAAGAATATAGATACTAATCATATGGCTACAAAATTTTACTTCCTTGTGCGCAGTGAAGGAAGTATTGTAATCTCGGAAAATTTCCATTCAACGGAAATATCCTTTTTGACTAGTTTCGGAGGGTTGTCTGTACCTACATATCACGAGTAACTCTTAATCGATTATCCGTGGAATGTTAATTTGTAATTGGGACTATTGTAACATCTAGTTGTGCACTTTCCTGTTGATCGCAGTCCACATTATATCATCTCAATGTGAAAAATCTCAATTTACCTGATATATTAATGCAGCTTGCAGTCACTAGATATCAATACTTGAATTCAAATCAGACGACACAACTATTAGAAGCGGAACTAAATTTGCCAAAGAGGATGGTTGTACAAATTGCTGAAAAACTCCTTCCACATTTTAGGGTTTTCTTCGCAAATATATATGTGCCTGATGGTGTAGAGTCACGCTGCCACACCTGGAAGGTATAATGATAAATTTTACAATGAAATTTTACAATGTTGTTCACAAACCCCGTTTAGAAATTTAAGGCTTTATCCAAAAAGAAGGAAAATGCGCCTTATGTGTAGGTCCACCACACCTGGTAGATAAAAAGCAAAAGTTACAACAAGAAATGCTCATGCCTCGCACATTCTTGTAAATAGAAGTTAGTAGCTAGATATTATGGAATTAGAGAAAGGACAAGTTTGAGTTCCTAGTTATATAAAATTGTGTTCAATACTTCAAAAGAAAACCGGCTCGTAAAACTTACCCAAAACTGCGAGCTTTTGAAAAACAACTTTTTGATTTAAACGGAATTTAAGCCAGGTGTAATAGGTACAAACATACCGCACTCATAGTAAATAGGAGATTTTTCTTTTATTATTGAGTGTTTAGATTTTTTGAGTTTGTCCAAAATGTCGCTTCAGCTTCAGTGGGATAAGTTCTGTTTTACTATTTTTAAGGCAGTCACAATTGATTTAATATTTTGTGTACATATGTAAATTGTAAATAAATTCTTTTTAAATCTAAATTTTCTAATGAAATTAATTCTATTAATCATAAAAATATAGCTTTTATTTTGTAAAATCGAATAGACCTTTTACTACATTTGCTAATTATTTTGTATCAATACAGATGAAACTTAATTTTAAATATTTTTTATTAATATAATGTTCCCTTTTGGGTACAATGGACTGTAAAGGGTTAGTAGCACGAAAATGAACACAGGGTAAGTTTAAATGGAGCAATGAAATGTGTATAATTTTAATAGGTATATAAAAGGAAGTCGTGCGGTTTTCATATCCAGATTTTTTACATTTCGAAAAGTAATCTTTTTCCCGACTTCAATTGCATTTCTTTTTTAAAAATATTACTAGAAGAGTATTGAAATTTGTAGAAAGACAACTGCTACCGTAGTATTAGGTTCAGTGATATTAATAATAGAAAATCCTCGTTAAAACACGTTCTGGTTTTTAAAATTTAACTTAAAATAGGTTTTAAAAAAAATTAGCTGAGAAGCAAAATAGTTTATTTTCCGGGACTCCGATGACCTAATTTCCAAACCCGTACTAAAGATAAATTAGGTACTTTTATTTAAATGAACCTAGTAGATTTTATATCAAACGTGTTGAAGATAATTAAAATGATAGAGTTAATTTAAATGACTGACCCAAATTCTTAAATTTTGCTTTAAATTGAAAATATATTTCGTTGTATTTAAGTTCTATCTCTAAACTGAAATGCTTATAAGGATCAATAAAATTGCTGCATTTTCCTTGTCTTGATATTGTGGTTGCCCTTAATACAACCTTAATATATTTCTTCATAATTTTTAACACTGCTTTAAATATAACAATTTATCAATGGATTTTTCTTCGATTTTCATGCAAGCGTGTGTGAGAGGATTAAGAAAAAATTGATATATATTCCTTATGTTGTAATGTACTTACAACCTAAACACCAGTGTTCGTTACAAGGGGGAAACACAGTAAAAATATAATACTTTATACTGAGATTCAGAAATTTATTATGTACATTCATTTACAATTTGATCCTTGGTTATCATATATCATAATCATCAATTATTTATGTCTTATATTTACTGCATGATTACTACAATTATCTTTATAATGAACTAATTATTCAATTACAAGCTTAAATCATGAATAGAGGCCTAAGTGACTGTAAATATTATTTTATCTTTACCTTTTATTATTTTATCTTTATCATTTAAACTATCAGAATAGTCGAAAGTCGAATACTCCGGAAACTGATATGCAAGGTATATTTTCTTAAATTATTAAATGCTAAGTTGAGATGACGAAAAAAGTTCAGTCAATAGTTAGTTGTATAGATACGAGCAAATCTAAGTAATAATAGTATAAAATTCCTTGTACTCCTACTTAAATTGTTTAAGCATTATTTAACATGGATGGTCAATTTTCAAAGTTTAATTGATTTACTCATTATCACTTTAGCCTAACGATGGCCGAATGGTTAGGGTGCTGGCCTTCGGAACCGGAGTTCGTGGGTTCGAATCCCACTATGGCATGGATGTTCGTAGCCGTTCGGAATCGGCTTTAAGCAGTAGGTCCCGGTCTCATTAGCCCTCGTGTTGCAAAAAGTAGACCGTAGCGCTCCAAAACCAAACCAAATCTTTACCTCCATTACGGGCACAGGGGAGGGCTTTCCTCACGCGGTGTCGGTCAGGGCGCACGGGACGAGTTGGTGATGGTGAGTGGGGCGGTGTCGCTCCTTCAGTGGGTCCAAATGATCAGGCAGGGATTTTCCTCCTGTGGTGTCGGTCCGGGCGCACGGGACGAGTTGGTGCTGGTGGATCCTTGTCCCACTTCTCTCGACTCCCGACTTCCACTCCTCTCCTTAACTTCGTTTCCAAACTCCTCACCTCGGTTCCAACGCCCCTTTTTTCTTCCTCTCCAGTCGCTTGTTTTCGGGAAATTTTCCCACATCTGCCTTCCTTCGGGAGTGCAGGTCGATGGCCGATTGGTTAGGGTGCTGACCTTCGGTACCGGAGTTCGTGGGTTCGAATCCCACAGTGGCATGGATGTTCGTAGCCGTTCGGAATCGGCTTTAAGCTGTAGGTCCCGGTGTTGCAAAAATTAGACCGTAGCACTCCAAACCAATCAACCAACCAATCGGGAGTGCAGGTGGGCTCATTAAAGTAGCTCCTTTTGTGCAAGCTCACATTACTTTTTAGCCCCTGCTCCCATAACTCACGGTTACATCTCTGTGCGAGCTTGACCGTTACGCTGCCATTCCGTGATCTATACTTTCTCTGCGGGGGTCTCTAGACGTGCACAATTGGAGTCCTAAATTCCTCTAGGAAAATCTCTCCCACGGCTATGCATGCACCGTGGGAAAGTACTTTGGTACACTTTAATAGCCTTTGTATCCTGTCAAGACCGTATGCTAACGTGCTCTTCGGGTAGTGCTAAATGGGTAACAGCAGGGATGATTCTGATCCGAAATATTCCGAAAATATGTGTGTCTGTTCCGAAAAAAAAAAAAAAAAAAAAAAAGATTTTTATCTCTCGAAAATTTGAAAAGAATTTTCGGGAAAATTTGTTTCTGGGGAAAAAAAAAAAAAAAAAATTAAACTATCTTCCGCTTCAAATAAAAAATTATGAATGTATTTTGAAAATAATCGGAAGGTTTTATATCTTTTCTTACCATTTTTTTTTACACTTCCACAAATCTTTTTATCTACCGAAGAAAAGTAGTAATATGTTAGGTGATTATCTTTTTTAAAGCAATATATTAAAATTTATATTTATGTGTTCAGATTGAAAAATCGAATTTTTGTCATAAAGAAGGCGGTAGGTTCATTCGATGCTTTGTGTATTAATGGTCTATTGAAGATCAGGAGAAAAAGAGCTTCAAAATGTAACAAAATGGGATCAAAAACAGTAATACAGTTGCATCGAATTAATGTGTTAGTTATCGAAGCGGCAGGCCGAGTTTGGGAACAGAACTTAACCAAAGTGAAGCTAATTTGTAATAGTTCTCTCTTCAAATCATAATTACTACATATAAGCGTAATTGTATAACATATATGTATTGTAAATCTCTTTAACTTCATTGAATTTTTCACAAGCTATGATTTTTAATTTGTATGCATATTTTAGGTTATGCCTTTTTATATAAAAGACTAGCATATAGCCCGTCATATGACGGGATCAGTAAAATTTTTAATTTTCCAGAATTGTAAAATACCCTATGAGGCAGATAAAAAAAATGATTTGATTTTTGGCTGAGCATTATCTGGTACACACTCAATAATTTGTTTACCTTCATATTCCTCTAAAGTCTCCTGATACTATGAATGTAGTTTAGAATCACGTTGAATTCATTTAGTCAAACCGTGTGGATATGTATGAAAAACAAACACACAAATGGACAAATTTCTTAATTTTCAAAGATATATAGCCTAAACGCTAGATATTTATTAGTCCGTGAAATAGGCTCCTAGACTTTTATTAAAGGATTTGTTGTTAATACCGGTGATAAAATTTTCATTGCAGCAAAAATAATCGATGTTTAAATTTAAAATTAACACATATGTACCTAATATCTTATTTAATACAAATATAAAGGAAAATTATTTACGTGATATCTAAATTCAGTGATAAAAATATGAAAATACTGCTGACGATATTTAAATAATTTAAAATAAGAAATGATTAAATGAGATGGTTAAAGGAATGACGTCATCATGCTAGAAAAAATGTTATTTTTTACCTATTTATTATGTGATAAATTTAATCGCCTGCTCTTAACCGGGGAAATATGGCATTAAACGCTCGAAAAGGGGGGAAGGGATGGATTTCGAACGTTTTAAAGACTACAGTATTTTCCGCTGTGATGTAAAGCATATTTATACAAATTTATTTTAGAATCGGATAGATAGTTTAGAAGAAGAAAAACTTTGAATTTTGCTAACCCTAACTCATCAAGAATAATAATAAGGTAATTTGTCTCAACGTCACGAACTACTATAATGCCCTTCTCATTCATTTTCATGTTTACAACAGCCAATAGACGGACAATAAACTGCCTTTCCGTTTGAAACTAAAGCCAGAATTGTCATAATTTTGAGAATTTGCTCTACTGCGTGAAATCCCCTTATATGGATGCCTGTATCCATTCCAGGTCCAACCGCTTCATAAATTTGAGGACAGACGGATAGATAACTCAAACTATTATTATATAGGAGATTTATCAGCGGCAAAAGTGTCTAAAGCGAGTTTTAAAACAGATGGAAATGCTTACAAAGTCAAATTATAATCAATAACACAAAAAAAATTTAAACATTTTAGTAACAATGATAAAATCCTGAAATTTATTTAATAAATTTTGAAATAATCCCAAATCTTGTGCAAAAACCCATTTTCAATGGGTTTTTGTTGGTGGGCTTGTCAACACTGTCTAAAACCCCCAATTTGTCTTTCAAACTGTGCAAGAGAGCTGCGCCAGTTTTTGTTTACTGCGGACTTAGTAAAATCTTTACTCTTATTGCCGCTTGATGTGTGAAGTCAGTTTCAGTTGATAATGCAGTTCAGTCTATCCCTTCTCTCGATATCAAGAGCTTGCTAATTTGGCGAACTTCTGTGGTATATCTTCCAAAACAACCAAAGCAATCTCTACTGCAGGTGCTGTCATAAGGAGATGACCATAACATGTTTTCTACATTTGGGTCATTAAAAAGGACGGGGGATAATGAAAATAAGTAGCATTCAGCACATCCTATAATTTGAGTTTGCTTATTTAATTTGTAATTAGAGAAAAAGAAATATTGAAAATTATCGGGTTTTAAGAAAAAATGGCGCAACCTTTGAAATGGAATAAAACTTCTTGATTCCATTTGAGGAGGAACGAGTCGAGAGTCGTTCATTAAAGTGCGATGAGTCACGTATGGAGTTCATGCAACGGATTCTCCCGTCTAGGCTCCGAACCATGAAGAGAAAACAGAAATAAACTGTTTCGCTTCGGTGAAGATTTCCGGAGGAAGGAAAACGTTTGTTTGTTTTTGTTAACACCTCCAACCCCGTTCATTTGGTGGATTTCCGGCTCCGCCCGACTCGCATTCGAAATCGAATTGCTTGGACATTACAATATCAAGCTTTCTCAGTGACAGGTTTTGGTTGGTGGTGGACCCTTTTTTGCACCATCGTATAATAATTAAAAATTCAAATATATTCTGTGTGTAAACATTTTAATAAATTAAGAAATGCAATTTTATTTACTATAAAGCTAATAAATAGAGGTTACAGAGGACATATTCACCACAAAAAAAAAAAAAAAAAAACGAGTACAAAATTTGAAGAAAAATCGATATTTTTCTTTAAGGTATCCGTCTACTTTGAAAACGTCATTTTTTGCCAAAATTAACTTTTTTTAAAAAATTTCTCTATTGTAAAATTTCAACTTTTAGGCTCCTAAATCTGTGTTTGTTTTGTGTCTGCGGATTTTAAAGAAAAGTTACAGTTTGTTTAAACAACAGTGACAGTTGTCAAAACAAAACGGAAGTATCGACTTCGGAACCGGAAGATGTGAATTTAAAGCCTTTTAATGCGCATTTTTTGGACAAAACTTTTTAAGTCTTCATAAAAATTAGTTTAAACATTTTTCTAGTATTTTTAATAATTAGCAAAATGGCAATTAGAAAGTTTTGAAGCAAGAAAGTGTGTGGAATTTTAAGCATGTATTTTAATTTTTTATTAGTTAAAGTTGCTTTCATAAGCTTCAAATGCGTTTTCTCAGAACGGTATTTTTAATAAAATGTTGAAACTTGAAATGGGATTTCTCAAAAAGTTTTAAAAATATTTTGTTGAAAATTATTATGAATGCTTTTGATAGTATTTACTAATTTACTAATTTTATTATAATTTTTAATGATTTTACAATCATAATTGGATATAAAGGTAATGGAAATTTGTTAAAAATTCAATGTGTATTATTTTGAAGGACCAAAATTTTTTTTTACCAAATGTAAATTAAGCAAAGATTTTAGGTGGTTCCCTAGTCCAGTGTATAAGAAATGTGTTGCACCAAAAAATATTGAAATAATTTAATTTATTAAAAAAATACCTTTTGAAAAAACATGATTTTTTTTTTTTTTACTAAATTTTCTTCATTTATTAGAAATTTTTATAAAATCTTCTCCAGGAATAAATTTTTTAAGTGCAAATCTCTATAATAATATAAAAAAAAAACTAAAAATGTAAAAACATGAACTAGTTTCTAAGTTTAAAGAAATAAGTTCTTCGAACGTAGACAGATACCTTAAGTGATTAATAAAATATGGGGAATTATTATAAATACTATTGCCTTATCTATTACTGAGGTATTTGATTAAAATGCCACAATAGTAATTTAGGAATATTTAATACAAAATGATCTATAATCAGTTTGGACGAACAATGTCCGTTTGGTTAGGATGCTGATCTTCGGTATTCTAGTTTGTGGGTTCGATTCCCAGTGGGAGCATGGATGCTTGGCTTTAAGCAATAGGTCCCGGTCTCATTAGCCCACATGTTGCAATATATATTTATATATATATACCTTAGTGCCTTAAAGCAAACCTATAATTTGTTTTTAATTAAAATATTTGAACAGTAAAATAATCGACAGATATTTTAATTGTTAGGAATTTTTAATAATTATTGAAAATTTGCATCCATTTATAACAACACATTGTTTCACAAATTGTTGACTTGGAGGCCCTTAGGCTTACAATCCACTCTACCCACCCTTAAATCTGGCTCTGTTCTTGTTTATTGTTTTGTTTACATCACAACCACTTCTACTATTGAAAATCCGAACGATGGCCGAATGCTTATGGTGCTGGCCTTCAGAACCAGAGTTCGTGGGTTCGAATCCCATTATAGCATAGATGTTCGTAGCTGTTTCGGAATCGGCTTTAAGCAGTAAGTCCCGGTCTCATTAGCCATCGTGTTGCAAAAAGTAGACTGTAGTGCTCCAAAACCAAACCAATTTTCTACTGAAAATGAAATTATCAGGATGTTCTGGTTCATAACAAAATTCTTCTTCAGAAAAGAAATTTTTTCACTATTCCTCTTAGTAGAAATTAGGGCATAGGACCTGTGATTCTCAAGTGGTCCCTAGCCAATGGCATATATATATATATATATATATATAAAAAAAATAAGAACAAAACAGTAGTTAGATGAATAAGGTTATCACTTCAAATACAAGCAAGGGAAGCAGAAACTTTTTTCAGTGATTGAAATGCACCAAAAATTATTTTGCCTTTTAATGACAAGCGTCCTTTTGTTTATACATTAATTACTTAATGAAATTTGTTTTGTTCCACTATCAAGAATAAATACTCATTGTGGCTTCTTCTGTCTTGTAGGTACATTCACAGTCATGTGCTACAATATTCTCTGTGATAAATATGCCACACGTCAGATGTATGGCTATTGCCCAAATTGGGCTCTAGAGTGGTCCTATCGGAAGAGAAACATCCTCAATGAAATACTCCACTACAAGGCTGACATCATATCCCTTCAGGTGAGGAGGAGATTTCTTTATTGTCTAGCATCTGTTCTGACTTTGAATTGAGGCATTGATCTTATATGCTTATTTTTTTTTTACAGGAGGTGGAAACGGAACAGTTCTACAAGTTTTTCCTGCCTGAGTTGCAGAAGGAAGGCTATGATGGTATCTTTTCGCCGAAGTCTCGCGCCAAGACCATGTCAGAGAGTGAAAGGAAACATGTGGATGGTTGTGCAATCTTCTATAAAAGCGATAAGTGAGTTTTTTGTGTTTTGCTCTTTCTACCTTTGCTTCAATTTTTTTTTGCTCAAATTTATGGAGCTTTAAGTACTGGAAAGAGAATGTTTATTCAATCAGTAGGATTGCAGTATCTCAGGAAAGAAAATTATTTTGTGTCCCTCTTCCTTATTTAAAAAATTTCAGTTGAACATAAATGAATTTAATTTTTAAGAGCAAAGAAAATTTAAAAAGTATATAATAAACATAAATATTTTACAAGAATAATATTTTTAAAAGCTTTAAAATATTGAGAAGATCTGCATTTTTTTTTCAGATATCTTAACACATTGTTGACCAGCAGTTTTACTGAAAATTTATCTAATGTTACTGGCTATTATTTCACAGTTACCACAATTTGATTCATAATCACTTGGACCATCAGATAAAGCATCTGTGTATAATTCATTGAAAGATTCTTCATTACGTTCCGTCATCGTTTTTGAAATTTTTTTTAATTATTAAATATTTTTTACAACAAAAGATTTGGCATGTCTTATAAGCAAGAGACACAGCTTGTCTTATACTGACCAACAATTGCACTGTATGGTTGGCAACAGAGAAAACAACAACGATGCGAAGATAAAAGCATCACAAGTTTACTTGTGGCTGGTCAGCTACGTTCGGCTATAAAAACACAAACTCATGACCGGTCAAGAATGTGTTAAGATACCAGGTTACCAGTTCTAATTTAATTGCTAGTAATCCTAAATCCATCCAAATCTTACTGTACCATTATCAGTTCTAACAGTTGTTTGATATAAGCTGAGCAAATAAGAGAATTCTGTTTGAATCATAATTGTTGGTATGGTACAAAGTAATTTTATATAGCTATCTTTACACTGTGGAAGCATATTTTTGTAAGGTCTAATGTGTAACATTTTGTCTCTTCATCTGTGCTAAGATGTGTTAAAAAAGAGGTCTTTTAAACAATCTAAATACTTGTTTATTCCCTTTTTAAGCTCTCTTTATGTGTGCTTAAAAAGGGGGCCATTTGAGTTAAAAAATATTTATAGCAGGATGTATATTTCTAAATAGGTGCCTAGCACAAAACTGCAAATAGTGTAGCATATTCAAATGCAGAAAAATACTTTATTCTGCCAGTTTTGTGGTACAGATATTTGGTACCTTTACTTTTTATGTATAAAATTATAATTTATAATTTAAAAATGATAGTTTTGTTATACAATCAATCAGTCTGTTATTAGTATATGCATGTATTGTATCTTTAACATATAAGTTTGTTTTATCTTATTCTTTAAAATGAAGTATGCATTTTTATTCTTTAATGCAGAATAGACTCAAAAAGCTTTCTTTTTAACCAGTATTACTGACATGTTACAGCTTTTAAGAATTATTGATCTGGTTAGGATTAAATGCTAGTTTTTACGTAAAAGGGGATAATTTGCAATTTGACTCTTTATAGATTTTTCCTGCTCAAAGAACATCTGGTGGAGTTCAATCAGTTAGCTATGGCCAATGCTGAAGGATCTGATGATATGCTAAATCGAGTGATGACCAAGGACAACATTGGTCTGGCTGCTTTGTTGCAAACAAGAATGGGAGCCTATGATGGTAGTATGTATCTTCATCTCTCCAAATTTTGTTTCTATGAGACAGTTTATTATTTTAATGCAATGTTCCCCCCCCCCATCTTTAATTTAAAAAAAAAAAAAAAACCTCGATACTCTAAAGGAGTTTAAACACCCACAACCATCAAATAGAGAAGCATTTTTATATGGAAATGTAAAAATAATGTTACATTGGCCTTGTGTTTGAGAAAGAAGAAATTAAAACTCATTAAGAAACACATGGAAAATAGGTCTTGATTAAATAATTTTATACAATTAAATAAAAGCCTAAGGAATACAACTGGAATCAACTTATCATTTGTAGATATTGAAAACTGCTGTCGAGTCGGCGTTGGCCCTAAAAATCAATATGGCAAAGATTTTTCTTAAAGTATTTTCCGCAAGTCGCGAATGCCAGCCGTTCACCTTCTACTCTTCTGGGCTGAACGATGGCCGATTATTTAAGGTGCTGGCCTTTGGATCCAGAGTTCGTGGGTTCGAATCCCACTATGGCATGGATGTTCGGAATCGGCTTTAAGCAGTAGGTCCCGGTCTCATTAGCCCTCGTGTTGCAAAAAAATAGACCGTAGTGCTCCAAACCAAACCAAACTACTGCTCTGGTAATATCCTTGTCTGCTCAAAAAAAATCCGACTGCCTCGTTGAGAAAAAACGGGGAGCCACTCCAGAGTGGGGTGTGTGTGTGTGTCAAAATCTCCCAAACCAACAGACACTTCTATTGGTTGGGAGAAGTCCGAAGTTTCTTTCTAGTTCAAACCAGTCCTGTTCTGGTATGTCTTTGACGATGACTCACGGGAAGAGGTAAAAAGAGCTGAACTGAATGTAACTTATTGTTACAGGAAAAAACGGTATTGCCAAAAGTATTTGCTTAATTTTATTGTCTCGCAGTTTACAAAGCTGTACATTTCAGTTCATTCTGGTCATTTATATTTTGGTAGATTTTGAAGTTCATCTTCAGATTTGTACGGACTTAAATTTATTCTATTTCAAACTTTGTTTCAAGTTATCTCTTAAAAGCAGGCTTTATAAGATTAATTTTTTAATAAAAGTGTAAAAGTTTTTCCATGCCCATTAAAAAAAATAATGTTTAAACTTTGCTGGTCTAAGGTAGAAGTTGAATTGTGGTCTGTCTCTGAGCTCTTGAGTGTGTTGCATGCATTTATCAATTTGAGGTTTTTGCATGTGGTGAAATATGTGATTTTGTTTTGTAGGAGGAAAATCAAATTATTCGACTCAGACACTGCTGGTGTGCACAGCACATATTCACTGGGATCCTGAGTACTCGGATGTAAAACTGATTCAGACAATGATGCTGATGCATGAACTGAAGGCATTTGTCGATGATATCCTGGACAAGTGCAACCTGCCCTCTACTGAGAAAACTGACCCCAACATCATCCCACTTTTGCTGTGTGGGGATTTCAATTCCCTGCCAGACTCTGGTACGTCTCTATCAGGATGTAATAAACATCCAATCATTAAGTTCCTAATAAGGCCTATTGAATGGACAGAAAACTATTAATCTTTGACATTGCGTAAAGCTCATTCTAACAACTTGAAAAAGATAAAACTGAGAGGAATCCTTTTATTGTTATGGTGAATTGCTTAAAATGGGTATCCAATCCAAAAATACAATATACACCCTGTATCGGTTATATGGTCAGCTTAGCAGTCCAGAAAAATCACACCATATAAGAAGGGTGACTATATATGTGGAACAATATAATCCTTTTGAATTATGGCAGGATTATATTCACCGAATAAAGAAATAATTATACTTTTAAGAACATTTAAAAAATTAATTGGAGAAGTAAAAAGTACATTAAATATATACAATATTTTTTAGGTGGAAATTTATTAGTTTACCTTACTAATGAAAGTACAGCACATGTTCATTGTATTTAAAAGTAATCAGGTATAGGGGAGACCAGGGCACCTTGGGACACTTTTCAGTTAAACATTTTTTATGAATTTTTTTAAAGCTAATTGAAAAAAATAAGCATGCATGCATATATTGTCATCATATCTGCTTATAAACATTAAACCTACTTAATATCTCATTTAGTTAAAGAGTAATAAAAGAAATAAAATACCTTTCCAATGTCCCAACCTGCCCCACTGTCTGGGGTAGGTTGGGACACTAAACAACAAATACAAAATATTGTTCAAATTATTGAAAATTAACTGAAAATTGTTCAAGTTAATACATTTTTTAACAAATCTTATATTTGCAGCTGATTCAAGCATATTAGCATTTACAACAGACTACTTTCTGTTTGTTTTTCTTGTTCTCATCATTTTTTTCTGAAAAAAAAATTAATAAATTAATATTTTGACATGTTAAATCAATTATAAATTAGGTACCAAAATATGAATTATTTGGCTTGAATTGATATTTGTTTACACTTTTTAAAATGTCCCAAGGTGCCCATCTATGTGTGTCCCAACCTGTCCCATTTTACATAGTATCTTTAAGTAACTACTATACAGTTAGGCTTAACAATACAATTTATTTATTAGCATAGAAATAATAATAAATGAGTTTTCTTTCATAGCAACACACTTTTTTAAAAATATTTTAATTTTTTTTCAAAAAAATTACTTTTTAAAATGCACATTGATGTAATTTTGGGTTATTCAAAACAAAGAAAATGAAATTGTTCCTTACCTATAAGCACTATCTTCATCAAAATTCTTTGAGAAGTGAAGAGGAAGGCCATCTATCAATACACATGAGAACTAATTCCTGGTTGCAAATTAAAGCCTGAAAATAAAGGTGTCCCAAGGTGCCCCACTCTCCCCTATAAGTTTGCTTTCTTTTGTTGGTTGTTAACACAACATTTTCAACAAGTCCTTAATAGCTTATAAATGCTCATCTGTGACTTCTGAGGTCATGCATGACAGAGATAACTTCAACCAATAAACAGACAGATGTCCACTTGTTATCAGGGGGGACAAGAACTGAGAGAGGTAGAAAACTCCAATAATAAGTCTACACAAGCAAGGAAAGGGGAAAGGAAGGAAAATAAAGGCTTGAATTCAGGTCCTCTCCTATTTCGCGCCGACTTCTGTAAAAAAAGGGAAAATTGTTGAAAACATTAAATGTACCATATAACCAGTAACGAGAAGAAGAAAATGACTGTATAAGGGGTACGCTTTAACACGTGTACCCTATTAAGTTAGACAGGACTTTAGAAAACTGATCTTAAAAGCAGGTGACCATATAGCCAGTACTAACTGTAAATCCCAAACTGTCTTCTACATAGATTTTTAAGAGACAGAAAATATATGAAATGACAAAACTATAGTCCATGTAAAATCTATTGGTGCTTCAAGGTCACACTTTCTCGTTTCCCCAGTCATCGGTTACTATGGTAGCGACCAAGAAGCCTGTGCATTCATACTTATTTTCAGCACTTCAGTTGAGGATTTGATTCCAATACGTTCTTGCTTTTCTTTCTTCTCGTAGATATTTATTTTGCGCTTATCTGACATTACACTCTCATTTTTCATCTTTTATAATTCATTGTTTTATTTAAATTTTGCTTCATATTTATTTTTAATTTTTATTATTAATTTTTTACTTTATAAAATATTTCCTGTAATGGCTAGTTTTGATGTTAGAAAACAGTCCAAAATACTGATATTTAACGTGTACAGGTACTTGAAAGGTCTTGTTGAATCCAATCCAGTTGCTACAGTTTTGGAGTTGTTTTCGCAAACTCAACAAGCAATTGCTGTTGCCAGTGGTATTTCTAAAAGGTTGCCAAACTGTGTAAGCCTTTGGCTCTCATTTATCGCTCATATGGCGATTCACCACAACCTGTTTTCTTTCGACTTTTCTGTTATTCAAATTGAGCTGCAGATAACTTGTAAAAATGGGAGGGTTTTTGTGATTTATATAATACTTATCAATTTTATATGGATATAATACTGGATTATTTTCTTTGTATGGTTAAAACCTGTTTTTTTTTAATTTACTATGTAATTTTGATTTATAAAATTTTATAATTTTTTGCCTGCCAGTGTGTTAAGGTGGAAATGGGATGGAATATTGGCAAAGGTTAATGGGAATCTATAAACAGATCGCAGTGTTTAAATTTAGCTGAAGGCATAGGGTAGTACATCCAAAATATAGGCAGTGTTTATTCTGTTGCAATTCACTTAAATAAATCTATGAAATTTTGTCCCAGGCAAAAGCTGTTCATAGCATTTCTGGTGAAAAAATATTTTTGAAATTGATCTTGAGTTTCTATAGTATTTTTGATTTAACGATGATGTTTTAAGTCTTTCTAAACATAATCTGTTTTAAAGCTTCTTTTCCTTAGAATTTAAATACATTGTTCAAAGGAAACTGTTTAAAACTTGCATTTGAGACATATGCCTTATGTCCAATTTCTGTTCCAACAGCATATCAGATGCTATGGACAGCCTCTTGAACTGTCTTTGTATACACATTTGTCCTTTAGAACTCTTGAGTGTTTGTTAGAATATAGTTCTATGAACATATTTGCTTGCAGTAATTACCTACCAAAAGGTGATATTTGGGTGAAAATAGAGTGAAATACACACAAATCGTCAATATCTCTATAACTTAAAAGAAAGACTCAGGATATGACTCAATTATCTACTTCATTAAGAAATAACTGTATGGAGGGATAAGATCTTACTTGGTTTCTGTGCATGTGGAAAGTCATGGATTTAGACAATGGATTAATTTTGTCATGGAAAGTCTTGATTTTTCAAGTAAAATGAGTAAAAGTCATGGATCCGCTAAATTACCGATTAAAAAAATGCATTGAATTGTTTAATTCTATTTTTGCTTGTCATTTGGCTAAAGTTGCTGAGTTTGGTATTTATGTATTATCCTATTGACCATATTGCCCATTAAAATTTGTTCACCAAGGAAACTCAAAGCAAGAAAGCTTAATGGGTGGGTAAATGTATATTATTCTGGTTTTTTTCTTTCTTAAATTGTAGGTTAAAATTTTATTAATATAATAATTATTTTTTAATAAAATTAGTTAAGATTTTTGCACAGAATATAAGTTTACCTCTAGAGTTATTACCTCTAGGTATATAAACATTATAGTGTTATATTTGGCTATTATTCATGGTCACCTGGATAATACCAAAGTACCCTGAATTCAAATTGGAAACATTTTGATTGAAAAACTGCTATATGATTAAACTTAGGTATGTAGATAAAACAATTTATTTTTATGTATGTGAGTTTATTAACACTTATAAAGTAAGTTTATAGTTTTTTTTTTATAAAATTCCTGTAATTTCTGTAAAAGCATATATTTTATTTGTATGTACATCAGAAGTTTTATTCATATATACTTTAGCGAAAGCTTTTTAAAGTTATGGAAAATGATCCGCTAAATCAGGGAAAGTCATGAAAAGTCATGGATTTGAAAAATTTTATTTTGGCAGATGCCCTGATCTTATCTCAGATAATAAGTTGAAAATGAACAGTGTGCTCCCTTTCTCTGTTATATAAGACTCTTATTGGAAGATAGTTAAATTTAAGTATCAAGATGGGAAAAATCTTTTCTAAACTTGCCATTGGATTTACTTTTTGTTATTTCTTTAATACATGGGAACAGTTTCTATGTTTTTCTATTTATATTTTTACTCATAAAGTTGCAGATAAGAGTTGTTTTGAAAGATAGATAATGGTCTTTTCTTGTTTCAGGTGTGATAGAGTACCTGTCATCTGGCCGTGTTTCTACTTGTCACATAGACTTTAAAGAAATTGCTTACAAAGACTGCTTAAGGAAACTGGGCAGTGCAACCAATTCCAATGATTTCACCCATCCATTTCAAATCACAAGAGCTTATAATGATGGCATCATGCCATTTACAAATTACTCGTAAGTATTCCAAATACAGTTTTGGTGTATGGTTTAACATATTAAAAATATATTGAACTTTTATTTTGCTGATTCTGGTATTTTACAAAGCAAATTATTTTCTAGTATTTTAGAAAGGTAGGATTTTCAAGGAACAAAATGTAAAGTGTTTGATGTCTTCTGTTCAACAAGAACAGATTGGACAAGTGCTGGTTAACATTTCTTGGTACCTTCCATTGAATAATGTGGGTATCAGTAGATGCTCAAAATCTTTTAGCTAAACTCCCTTTACTGTTTGGTAGTGGTAAGAACACTACCAGACAGTAAAGGAAGTTTAGCTAAAATAGTAAAATATTTGGTTTTCAAACCTTTCTTCAAAGTGAAGAAAGGTGACAAAGAAATGAGTAATATGACACATTCAGTGAACAAACACTCCACTTCAAAAACACTTGCCAAAACATTAGGAAGCAAACTTTGCATAGTCATTAAGGTTTTTGCATATTCACTTTCCCCATATTGAGTCAAGATCACTCTACTTGTAGAACAGTCAGTAAAAACAAGGATTTGGCAAAATGAACCTAGCCCAAAAAACCTACTGGGTTACTCCCCCCCCCCTTTTTTTTTTCTTCTTCAGAAAATATTGTAGTGCATTGTAACTAGTTTTACTTCAGAGGTAAAAGTGTGAGAATTTCTGAAAGATATGCTTAGTAAAAACTACTGACATTTAGGGTATGTTCTGGAAAATATAGCATTAATTTTGAGTTTCTTCTTCAGTGGCATAAAAGAAGAAAACTCTAAATAATGCCAGGCACCCCTAGTATAGGGCAACTGAGTACTTTCTTCTATATTGACTTTGCAACATTTAGTTTTTACAGCAATTACTTTTTTAGTTAGTTATTAGCCCTGTGCCCAACTTCCAATCTGGAAGGCCAATATAGAATTAAGTTAACCAATATTTGAATACTCTTTAACAAAGTTCAGTATATTCAAATCTAGCATTTAAAAAAAATGGCTTTCTGGCTACATCTTGGTTAATAGAGTAATGAAACTGGAACTAAATAAAATTTTACAATTTATAATGGAAATATCCACTTCTCTTGATGAATGTTTAATCTGACTAGATGGTCATTTTATTTAAAGGTGTTTTTAGAATTCAGTTATATGTAAGTTTAAAAATAAAATTAAATTATAATAATATGCTTATTGTAATGCCTGATACTTTTAATTTTTTAAACTTAATTTTAGTTATAAAACTATTATTTGTTTGCCTTTAATTTTTTAAAAGAAAGTTGTATATATATTAAGTGTCCTTGCTGAGCTATCTGCCATCCCCAGGAATCCACTAATAATAAAAAAAAACCTTAAAAAAAACTTCAAGCAAAAAGAATATTTAAAATATTATGCATTTAATAATACAGATTTATTTGCAATTATGTCTAGGCAAATTACATAAATTTTTTTTTTTTCCCTTTCCCCATTAGAAATACACCACTAGCCCTCGTAATGAAATCATCATTAGATTTTTCAGTTTCTTTTCTGTAAGTTCTGGGACTAGTTTTGATTCTCTTTACACAAGAGAAAGTTCTTTGCAGAATGGTCCAGATTTTTTGGGGTCTGCAATATCCAAAATTAGTTGAAATTGCGTCCTTTTGAAATCTTTTCACATTTTTTTCTTTTGGAGGCTTTTCATGTTCATCCTGAAAAGTCATCCCACTATTACAAACTTTTCAGATCCAATGGACCCAAAATATTGCCCAAGTTTTGTCCTATTATTAGAAATTGGCATTATCCCCCCCCCTGCTATAGCGTATAAATGCAGGCTCTGATTAATTTATATAAAAAAAGCATAAGTTTTCTCGTAAGACTTGTTTAAACAGCTTCCATAAGCTTTGTAATACTAGTATAGTTATTGACCCCCCCCCCGTCCAGGGGCCACGTTGTAATACCAGGCAAGCATAATGCACCAGAACTGGTGCATTATGCTTGCGTAGGACGTGCCCACCTACTTTTACTGGAGCAGGTATGTTCGGAGATCACTGCTGGGATGCATGGGCTAAATAAATCCTCCAAAGTTTTAGATGGACAACACAAATTTCATTTACAAGATTTATGAAACATTAGTAAAACAAAATGTCATATTTAGAACCTTGGAGCCTGCATGAGTCAGAAAGGATAAAACCGAGCATTCCTTTAAGTCCAAACATAAGACCATCGTTGTGTTCTCTCACATTGAACCGAGAAATGCCAAGTTGCAGGCCCGAATCCAATTGTTTTTCTTTACATCTTCTTTCCCTTGAAGCTGAACGATGGCCGATTGGTTAGGATACTGGCCTTTGGATCCGGAGTTCGTGGGTTCAAATCCCACAAAGACATGGATGTTCGTAGCCGTTCAGAATCTGCTTTAAGCAGTAGGTCCCGGTCTCATTAGCCCTCGTGTTGCAAAAGGTAGACCGTAGCATTCCAAACCAAATCCAAATATCTCCCTTGGAGGCAGGGGTGTCTGGAAATTTCAGCCCTTAAGAAAATTGCACATCTCCCTTTTCCGAGGCCCTGGAAAAACAAACCAGCAACACAATCAAAAAACCTTATCAGCTCCCCCCCCTTTGCCGACCTGCTTCTTTTTTCCCCTAAGGAATGCAGAGTGGAAGGGGGCAATTTTGTTGATATCATGAAGGGCACACATGAGTTGTGGGTGCAAATTCCTTACAGTTATATTATACATTTTAAATTTTACATAACTTTTAAATCTACAACTGAAAAATGGCCAATGGGAGTATAATGTTTTTATAGTAATCAAAATTTATGTTTTTCTAAATTACTTTTTTTTTTTTTTTTTTTTTTTGTAAAAAATATTTAGGAGGATTGAAATTCTGTATATTAAAGCTAAGATTTGAATGGGTGTAAATGTAAATGAAAACGAGTGGTTCTCGCCATGGTAATATTCAGACTGGCCACTGATATTGACATTTATTCCATTCATTTATTTCAATTCATATGATTTTGTTTTGCAATTATAATTGTAGTAACCATTGTGATTTTGTTCTTTTCCAGATATGATTTCAAAGGTGTCATAGACTATGTGTTTTATTCGAAGCAGCACATGAATGTGTTGGGTGTTCTGGGCCCTATTGATGCAGCGTGGCTTGAAGAGAACCACATCCACGGCTGCCCCCACCCCCACATCCCCTCTGATCATTTCCCCATTGTGGTGGAACTCCAGCTCTACCCCACCCCTTCCCTCCACCCACCTCCCCCTAATGGACTGAGCCTGCACAGGTAGCACACTCTACTCTTAAACTGATACTTACCTGCATTATGCTAAAAGACAAACAACCCTGATACAAAAAGATTTTTTTTTTCTCCTTGGCAGTCGATGGGTCGCTTTATAACATTAATCACTAAATTTATGTATTTAATTTTTAATGCAAATTTTAAATCTGAATGGTTACTTTTTACTCTCTTGTTAATATTTCTGTTATAATTTTTGTATATGTCAGGATAAAATTGTATAAATTTTAACATACAGTACCTTTATTATTAAATAAATTTCTAATACTTAATTCATATTTTATGATTAATGAGAAAAAAATGTTCAATTAAAATGAAACAAAGTTTTAAAAATGTTTTTATAACACTGTATATAACTGTCAGTATCACGTTTAAGTTGTGTCTGTTTTTTAATTTGCTATTTTAATGCTGCATTTTAATTGAATATTTACTGTTATAAAAGTGGATATTTTATATGTATTTTCTGTGGAATATTTTTCATTAATTGTATGTAAATAAAAGTAAATTTCTCAATTTTGAAAATTTAATTTCCTTGTAGTGTGCTTATAATAATTAATTTGGGAACAGATGTAGTATAGGTTCTTCTTGGTGACTTTTGCTATTGATGATTGCAAAGTCGCTAAATTTGCAGAGAGTTGTCAAAAATAAACAAGAAGTTTTAAAATGCCAAACATGGCAAAAAGTAAATGTAATTTACAAATTTTGAAACTGAGAGAACCTGAAAATTGAAAAATAAATTTCTATTTAGTCATACCTGTGCAATAATGTCGCTAGAATACCAGTAAAATTTCAAGTATAAAGTAGCAGGACCTATACTACATGGGTACCTTGATTTAAATTTCTGTTTTGTTTGTTAATGATGTTTGAAAAGTCATTATTTGTTTGTAAATGATGTAACTTTCAAAGACGTGATATTTTTTCATCACTAACAGCAAGCATGCATCTATTATAAAATCTTAGGCATATAGTATGTACAGTTGATTTTAAAAATACAACTTTGAAGTCGAAGTTGGAAAGAGATAGTTAATTTTTCTAAATGTGGATATTGGTGTTTTTTGTAAATGGTTATCACGGTAGTTAAAGAGTAGAATTTGATATTGTAAAAATGATTTCTGTTATGTTCAAGCGGGATGATGAAATTGAATTTTTATTTTATTAGAAGAACGTAGCTAATTATAAATAAGTGTCAATCAGTATTAATTGTGCATGAAGGAATTTTATATTTAAACTCTACTTTGTACTTTTAATTTAAAAATGAAAGCGCAATGATTCCCCGTTGGCACAAATTACTGTTGTCACGAGTAGAATTCTATCAGATATTTTTTAACGTGCATTTATTTTGAGCTGTGATATGTTTTAAATCAGAATTGTGCGCTTCCTTGATGCAAAATATGTACATTTTGTGCGTGGTTTTGTACTCTGGAATCATACCATCCGATTTGCTGTTCTCAAATGCATATCGTTCATTTTATTACATATAGTCAAGTGAGATCCCTGCCAATTTGTATGGAGCCTCTTTGTACAAAATGAATAATTTCAACAATTTAATAATTAAATAGTTTGTATTAATTGGATTTTAGGTCTGCCTATTAGTAATATATATGTGCTACATATATATTACTATGACAAATTATATTTATTAAAAGAATATATTTATTAATTATTATTATTATTAATATTTATTAAAAATGATATCTTTGAATGAATGTAATTGTAAATCAACAAGTTGGCTTTTTTTTTCCTCCTGGAACATTTCACTGTGGTAATAAATTTAAAATGTTAAAATGTGGAAGAAGCAATAAATATACAGCAAGTAAATGCAGCCGAAGTAGAAAGTTATTTCTTTATAAGATTATATTGTAAAGCATTTAATAATATCTATCATATTTTTTTTTAATATTGTAAATGGTTTTTATACGTTATTAAACCCAGGAGTATAGAAGAAAGTTTGTATGTCATTTAAAAAGTTCAATAATATTCACTAAAAAAATTTTTAGAAATGTGAATCAGCATCTTTTATATTATTCAAAATTTGTTTGATCTTTGCTCAAAAATTATATTTGGGTAATCTATATTGTTTTATTAATAATATAAAACTGAAGATAGTTTCAAATGGTCTTGCAAAATAGACATTTTATTAAGTGTATATTGTGGTTGTAAGCATTTTTTTTTTCATATTTTTTTTAAAGTGAAATGTTACAGTTTCATATTTAAAATTGAAAATGCAATTTTTAAGTCTGATATTTAAATATTATAGTTTTAATAACTGGAACATGGAGATAGGAAATTGGCAGGTGATCTCTTGTTTTGTGAACCATTTTGTATAAATAATTCAGGCATTTTATCTCAACACCTCCATTTTTATTCGGACAAAATTTACCTCATCTCTGTTTCAACTTCAACTTTTGTTATATCTTGAACATAAATGTTGCACCCTAGGCTTTCAATGTTTCTATGTTGTATTTTGAATCCTATTTTGATCGGGTATTGATGTCCAAAAATAAATGAACGACTGTATGTTTGTGCAAGGTGGGCCTTGTATGTATTCTACTTAAAATGAGGAACTGTGTCAATGTTTCATAGTTTAGTGGAAGGTGGAGGTATAAATTATGCTTATGTCAGGTCTTTGTTCTGTTTGCATCATTATCAGGCATTCATACTCTTTTGAATCATTAGAGGATATTTTTTTCTTCAAAAATGGTAAAATTTTTATATCTGCTAGTTGTCGTTTTCTAAATATTATTACACATTGCCTCTATTTTTCTTACTGCATTAGAACTCGATAGGGCCAATTTGTCGAAGAATTGTTCCAAAACTATTTTCATCCTCCATGAAGATTGATCATGTACAAATTTTTAAAAAAAATCAGACTCTACATATATATTTTGAATTCACAATGAATAACTTGTCAGACTTTTATCAGATTATCCTTATGAAAAATCTTTTTCCACTCTTTGCTTAATTTTCAGATTATTCTCTTTTTTATCTGACGACATCAATATATTTTTGTAAGATATCCATGCAGTGCATTTTAATTATTTTTTTGTTACCCATTGACAAATAGTATATGACTGTCAAAGATTGTTATTGTAATTTTACTTAAATAAGCATCCAACCTGACTTTGTATGTTCATTCTAAATATACTTAAAAAAAAAAAATGCAATGATCCTATTTTGACACCTTTATTCCGAAAGAAAAGTTCCCCCCCTTTTATAGAAAATTTATCAGTTTTTTCATGTGTATATGTTTATGTATCAGTTTATGTACGCATATCCATATACATATGTTCCTCAATATGCAGCTTCTACCTTTTTTTCTTTTTCATTTTGCAGTGCTACATTGCCTTCTTACAGAATTCAATGGTACAGTCTCTCTGCTCATTTTTTATTCACGTTTATAACTATACAGGATTGGATGGGTTTAAAATTGTTCTTTTGATGTCTTAGTAATGAGAAATTTTGTTCATGGAGTTGTTTCTAAACTACCTCACAGGTCAGCTTTGATTTTCTTTCTCAGTAAGGTTACTGCACAATCAAATGGAAAAGGATAGAAAACAGTTTATCTTTGGGATGAGGGCAGTAATGCTTTGAGGATATCACAAACAAATGTTTAGTTTTTCTTTTTGCGATAGTGATTTGTAGGTCAGCTTTGTTCCAATCTCTAACTGTAGATTATTTTTTCTTGAATGTTGTTATTTTTTTTTTTAAGTTGGGAGCTCTGTTTTGAGTTGTGGCATCGGGACAATTGGCTGCTTCCAATATACAGTCTCATAAACTTTCGGGGTTATTTTAGAAACTTGTAGATTGGTTTTTAAATATGTTTTTAAATGTGGCTTCATATATGGGACACACTAAAGTGAAAAATATTGAACTTAAGAAAGAAAAGTGAACCCACTGTTTATTGTGGTGGTGTCAGTTTCCAGTGTATTATGGGTAATTTTCTTCCCCCGTTTCTTACGTGGATGGTATAAGTGTTTGTGTTTTCGTTATGCAAAGTAACATTTTTTGTTTGTTTCCTAATGTGATTTGTTTTCACATGATCTGTATAGAAATTATCTGTACATTTTTAAGAGTAGTAGATGTATTACATTCTAATTAATGTGAAAAAAAATAAAATCTTTTTACGTGTATGGCATCTTGTTTATTACTCTCACTGGTGGTTTTATACATATGCATGCACACACACTAGCTAGAGCACCTAATGCAGCCTTGCAATTCCGTCCCTTTTCTCACCTTTAGTCACTTTTTTTACAATTGATCACTTTTAGTCGCTTTT
This sequence comes from Pardosa pseudoannulata, assembly GCA_032207245.1. Taxonomy (NCBI): domain Eukaryota; kingdom Metazoa; phylum Arthropoda; class Arachnida; order Araneae; family Lycosidae; genus Pardosa; species Pardosa pseudoannulata. The sequence goes on from CM063499.1 coordinate 65,325,260, forward strand.
TCCATGGTGTATCAGGGGGTCCGACAATGTACTGAACCATATTTCGTTCTTAGCGAAAGTGCTACAATCACTCAAGTTGACCAAATAAAAACCTTCTGTATTATTTTGCATGTATGGCTCTTATAGGTTGGCAGATGACCTTGGGTAAGTACATTATTGAATTGTTGGTTGGACAGCTACTGGGGGAGGAAAAAACTTGGTAAACGGAATGACGTCTTACAAGTAAGTACATCACCCCTCGGCTGTTCTGACCCACCTCTCTTTCCAAGTACCATCACCCCGTGGGGCTATTTTGGTCCCTGCCTGGATTTCCGATTGATCTAGTTTCCGGTTCTTTCTGTTGTTGAAAAAAGAAAATCTGAATTGATAAAAAAATATTTTAATAAAAGACCAAAAATGGGATGCTCCAATCTTATTTTTCTTATTAAAATGTAATTAGTCATAGGGTTTTGAGAATTTAGTGATTTTAAACAGTCGTAAAGAAGTTCCTGAAATGTACATTTAATACATTAAAGTAACTTACGTCAAAGCACATATTTCTCTTTTTCATTTACTTCACAATTTTTGTTTGGATACTCTAATCTAGCTATGTACATATTTCAAAACATCATTAATATATGAAGAAAATTGTGATTATAAAATTAATGTATTGTATGTATTCAAATCTAATTTATAGATTTTCTTGAATAAAAAGCAATGTTGAGTTGTGTTAAACAAAATTTTTAACCTTTTTTTATTTGACACTATAAAATTATGTCTTGCATGAATCATTTGATTTCGAGTTAAAATAAATAGAAAAATCTTAATAATATCATCTGTAATCAAGAGGAGAAAAAAATCGCTTTTTTTTTCAATGTATAGTCACTTTTTAGTCACTTATTCTGTATTATTCGTCACTTTTCTCACCTTTTTCAAAGTACCTCAACAGTTGCAAGCCTGCCAATGTTGCTTTAGCTTATAAGGTTACAAATATAAGTAATACTGATTGATCAACATACTATAGAGACAAACTAATATAGAGCACCATATTAATTTAAGTATTATAATATAGTATTCTACTTGATATGTCAATCTATTATTATAGAAATAGCTAATAAAATTACAAATACTTGATCAAATCTCAGCTGACATTACTCAATCTTGCCTAAATAAGTTACAAGTAATTCTGACTTTAATGGAAAAGAGTTGTCATGTGAAACATTCAAGGGTAGCTCGAGATCAACATGGGCAATCACCTGGGAAAGATTTAGAAAAATATAGAAGCAGAAATAAATATTTTTGTTGGTTGGCTCATGTACATTTGTAAAAATTCAAAAAAGTTCTATGTGTAAATAATAGCTTGATTACAGTATAAGTATTAATATTTAGAGCTATATTTTTATAATTGGTATATTAATTATACCATATATTTCCGAATATAAACACATGTGTATATAAGCTAAGGGTGTAATTTTTCTTCAAAAATTTACTGAAAGTTCAAAATACATATATAAACCAAAATAAAAAACAATTTTTAGAGCATTCAAATATGTCACCATGAAACCAAAAATGTCGCCAATCAGGTAAAACTGAGGAAATATTTCCAATCAAATTGCTGTGAAGTAAAATGCTAGACCAATGCTTTTCAAACCTTTTTAACCATGGCATCTAATTTAAGTATTGCTGAGATAGATGATTGGTTGCACCTCAAGACAAGTACAAGAACATCTTTTAGTTGTTTTAGAAAGTGATAAGGAAAACTTTCATCTTAAACTTAAACTTCATTTTCTCAATTTAACAATTTTACACTAACATCTAGATTACCAAGGCCGTAACCAGGTCAGGTCCTTTGGCACCTGTGGCAAAAAATTGGTCTGTGCCCCTACCACCAAATATAGTGAGAAAATATATAAACATGCTTTTTATATCTTACATTCAGAATGAACTTAAAATATTTTGTTAACTCTTAAAATGTTCTTAGTAGATTAATTTTACATTTTTTCTTCTATTTTTACCTTATTAATACTTGAAGATTTTTTAAAACATTTTGGGGATATTATTTTGCTGATAAACTGAATAGTCTATTGGAGGGGAATATTTTTAATCAAAAGCTGAATTTTCATAAAAGATTGACGAATTTCTGTATTTAAATTTAGTTTTAATAAATTTTAATAAATTCAAAATTTAAAACGAATACCCAGATTTATATTAAAGCATATTAGTGGTGTTTAGTAAACATTTTTTAAGAATCTTTACCAAGTTTAGTCTCTAGAAGCATTTAAAAAATTAATTTTTAAACACATTGTATTTTATAATTTAAAAATTTATTTTTCAAATTTTCCTTATTTCTAAGCTGGGTAAATCATCCTCTTTCAGATCCTATTTTCTCATTGTTCGGCGCCTCTAAGACTGATGCACCCGTGGCAAATGCCACCTTTGCCACGCCCTAGTTACGGTCCTGTAGATTACTGCCGTGGTGCACTGTTTCATAATCGCAGCACTAGACTATGCTGCCAATGATATTTTTACTAGGATGCTAACAAGTTTCAACTGTGATAACCCTATATAAAGATAACTTTTTCATAAATTTAAGCAATATAAGCTAAAAAAAAGTACTAGGTTTGGTAATTTATTGATTGCTTATGGCTTATGTGAAATTGTGCTTTATTAAAAGATTAGCCAATTCTCTACCATTATAGTACTGTTGTTATTCAGCATGTCATTTAAAATTTATTTTTCAATTTTTGTATTTTTTCTCATTTTGAAATTTTTGCAAATTTTGTTTACTTTTTGCTGTTACACATTTTTTTTTTGTTCTTTACTGTTTTTTTTAATTATTACATTAATTTTTGCTAATTTGGTGTCAATGGCAAAAATGACATAAAAAATGTGTATTCCATTAGTTTCATGGATCTGTGTATAAGCCCCCTCCCACACACACACACACACTTTAAGTCTTTTAAAAAGCACCAAATATTCTCGTCTTTTAGATGGAAATATACGATAAATATTAATGTACAGGCCATATCAAATAATTAATAAACTATAATGAAATCAATCTAGTGTTCTGTTAATTTAAACGTTGTTCAAAGCACACAAATATATTAAGACAAGTAGCAAGCTACCTAATTCCACTAAAAGTTAGTATTTAAAATATTTGTCTCTAACAAAATATTATGAAATCAAAAAAGCATTAGTTTTGATAAAAAAGCATTTACATTATATGTATATATCAAACGAGCTGAACTTCTGACATTCAGAAATTTTGTATGTATACAGGGGAACCTGTTTAAGACCTAGGGTAGAGGGGTTAGTTTTGATTTTGAATTACTTTCCCCACTGTTTTATGGCTTGGAGCTGAGTCTTGGACCACTGACTTTGATCTCTCCCTTCTAGGAATGTACCCTTAAAGCAAAAAGCACCTCAAGAATTGTTTTGTTACTGTCCCATTCTACCCAGGTGTGTTTCATCCTTGTTTTCATGATCTCCACTTCATGCAGTCGGTTTATCCCATTTACATGATAAAGTTGAAAGAGTAGATAGGATAGAACAAACTTCTTGAGCAGGAAATTTTACAGTTATCAATATATGATAAAAGTTGCGACCATAGAGATAGTCTTAAGCAGGTTCCACTGGGTGTGTATATATATATATATATATATATATATCAGGGTTCCCACGGTCCTTAAAAGTCCTGAAGAGCTTTTTAATTTTAGCTTTCTTTTTTAAGGTCCCTTAAAACTACTTAATTTTCATCAAAGGTCCTTAAAAACTCCTTAATTTTTAAATTGGAATGCCATCAATTTCTCCATCGATGAGATCCACCATCGCCATGTGATTTCTTATTAGTTTTCTTATTTGATAGTTTTTTTTCTTAGTTACTTGACAAATAATCTTTCATATACTTAAAAGGTTTAAAGTATAAAGGCTGCTGCCCTTTCCTAATAGCTAACAGTCATGCAGATTTTAATTAAACGTAGATTTCCTGTAAGTATTATTCTTCCTACTAAGTAATGATGATGTTGCCACATCAAATTGAGATTCTAACATTTATTTTATGCTTTATATTTGTTATATTAGGCAATAAGAAGCACTGGATAATAAAAATTTTCGGAGATTGTTTAAAAATAGCCTTCAAACAAGGCGATTTTTATTAAATCAGTCTTTTTAGTCTTCATTTTGTTTATTTTAAATTGTAAAATAGATCTTTTAAAATGAATCAAGCGAACGCATCCAGTGTGCGTAAGAATGTTTGATGCTGCCATCTTTTGGGCACAATAAGAACAAATTTCTAAATTCTTCATAGGACATTAACGACAAAGCTTATTCCGTGCTTGACATCACATACACAGAAAATAAAAGACCACCGCATGTCTGGTGCTGCCATCTTTTAGTCTTTATGAGAACGAATTTGCATAGACATATTCTTTCTTTCAGATCAAGACCTGTATTCTTCATCAACAACGTTCGAAATTTCGATACATACGCAGCTTAATTTCTTTTCCGTTGGTAATATTATTTGGTGTTTTGTTACAGGCTGTAAATAGTGATGACATTTGCTTTTCTCATTATTGCTTCTAAAACGTTTTATTTCTTTCCGATTACTGATATATAATAAAGAATTCTTGAAATTTAAACGTGAGGTTTACATAAAATGAATAATTTTTGCCCTCAACTAGACTCTGTGGCAATAAAGACGAGTGGATCGGGACACCCAATTTTGGGTGCTTACACTTCCAGTAGAAAATTGCATGGCTCATTAGCTCCACCTATTGAAGTAATCGTGAGCACGTGTCGAGGATTCTTAATACAACGTGTTAAACATAGAAGGTGAAGCAAATGTGGATAGCAATTGTGTTTAAGCATTTTGTGCTAAAATATGCAATCCCATTGCATTATTCAGACAATGTTTGTTCTCAGTTTATTGTAATGGACAGTAAATAGCCTGATTTAAGCATGAGAAAATTACTCATTGAAATATACGTCAATATAGTACTTTAGAAGCTTATATTTTTCTATGAAAGAATATTCAAGAAAAATTCTCTTTTACTCTTTATTAAGTGAAATAATTATTTAATATTGCTGTATACTTTTTAAAAGAATAGTAACATTTAAACTTATGAATATTCTTTCATAGAAAAATGTAAGTTTCTAAATTATTATATTCAATAACATTTTTTCTGAACAATGTTTTATCTTTAAAAATCAAGCTGTTTACTGCCTATTATAGACAGCTTGAGATATAAAGTTTATAATAGCAAAAGTTGATTTTAAAATAATAAAAAAAGATTAAAAAAATTGACAGTTAAAAATAAAAATCAATTTTCAAAATTTTCAAAAATGTAAAAAAAATATTAGAAATAAAATAAAGTATTAAATTATAAAAATAATAATAAATATCAAAATTAATAAATTTATTACAATAAAATATTAGAAATACTAGCACATCTCAAGCTCGTTTCTTAGCAGAAACTAATTTTATAAACTTAAAACGACAAAAACTAATAAAAATAAAAGTACAAAATTAAATACAATTCAAATAAAAAGGAGAAAATTGGCAGAAAATATTGTCAAAATTGTAAATAAAATAATAAAATAACTGTCCAATTAATTGAGTAATTTTAGTTAATATATTAGTGAATAAATAGCCCATAAGCAAAAATTTTTAATATTCCGGAAATGTTAAGTACCCAATGAGGCAGTAATAAAATGGTTTGTTTTTTGGCTGAAAATTATCTTTATCTCATAGTTTTATTTATCGTATACTTCTAGAGTCTGATTTAAGCATTTAAATCACATGTTCATTTAGTCAAACCATGAGTTATTATAAAAACAAACAAACTTCTTAATTTAAATATAATAAATTAAAAGTTAGATATTTAGTAGTGACTATATGAAAAGAATTATTGTTAATACCGATGATAAAATTTTCTTAAAAAAAAATAATCGATGATTGAATTTAAAAATCACTTATATACTTAATCTATTATTTAATAAAAATAAAAGAATTATTTGATATGTAATTCAGCGATAAAACGTATGAAATAATGCACGCGATAATTTAAATAATTTAAAACAATAAATTTATATAATTAAAAATAGTCATAATGTAAAAAAATTTATTTTACCTAATAGTGAATAAATTGATAAATTTAATTGTCAAATATTCGTAAATTAAAAAATTGCCAAAAATTAGGCTAATTTTATTATATTAGTGAATAAATGGCGCCAGTGAGCCAAGCAATTTTCTACCGGAAGTGTAAGCACCCAAAATTGGCTGTCCCGATCCACTCGTCAATAAAGTGTGAAAAATAGTTTTCAAGGTTAAGAATATTTAACATTTAATCTATATCACGTGCCTGATATTTTTATTTTCACACTTGTTCTTCTGAAGATAACCTTTTAAAAGAAAGTAGGTATTTTTTCCTTAGCCGAGTGCAAAGGTAAATTGACAAATATCGCATTTTGAACCGTCAATATTATCTGAAATTGAAGTAACCCTTGAAAAAGAACTTTACATCTTTTTAACCTAAAGGAACCTGCAAAGATAACATGTCGATATATCAACAGAAGTTTGTGATTTAGCTAGTGGTAACTTGGCGATAATGGTTTGAGTATGCTCGGATAACATTTTCTCCTGATCTCACCGTGTACAAAAAATCTGTATCTATATTATAATTTATAAGTTATTTGCATCCAACTCTCCTTGTGTCACTTTTTTCTTATATATTAAAAGTGCGAAATGCTTAAAAAATTTAGATATAACAAACCATTAATGGTTCACTATGACTGATTTTTAATAATATGGAGCTGTTGCGTTTGTAAACTGTTAAGGGATTAATTGCCCATAAATATAAATGTCCCGTTTTCAAGTCGTTTTCTTTAATTAAGTAAAAGTATATAATTCTATTACGATGGCGCACTGTGCATTAATTAAAGTCGCCAGAAAAAAGCAAGAAATACAATGTTTGGATTTATTACTTTTGTGTTTTAGTAAATGTTGCCAATATTTTCGCCCAATTTGCCAAGAGGAACACAATTCTTCAGTAGTCCCCCATCGCAGGGTACACAAAATAAGTATGTAAAATTGTATCGCCGAATTTTTCTCTAAACTAAGGGATACCTGATTGTACACCGAACTCTGAATGGATATTTATAAATCAGCCTTTATATATCGAAAAGAAGGATATCTGGTATAACATAACAAAAAAGGGGACTTCTACAAGAACACTTTTTGGGGTAGTAGAAACTTACAGAAGGAGGATGATTGGTTACCTGAATAAAATTGCCATATGCCAATTTTAAGGAACACATGGAACAGATGCATTATAGACGCCGGTCCCGTCCGCCATGTTTTTTTTTTTTTTTTTTTGGGGGGGGGTGACCAACAGAAAAACGCGTGTTTTGAAAAATAATTTTACCCGTCATAACTAAATACCAGAAAATAAAAACAAAACAAAAATGTTCCAAACCAAAGCATCTTGTATGATTTAGAATATTCTGATACTTTTTACAATTTCAAAAATAGTAAGAACCGAAATAACTTCACCCGTCATATCTAAATTAACTAAATGCCAGAAAATGATAAGAACAACAACAACAACAAAATATAACCTGACCTAGGCGACTGTAAACCAAAAGAACAGCTAAGATGCAGATTTCTCGAATAGTGCCGGGTACTGACGTCAGAAATCACGTGCACCAGTGGGGTGTAAGAACACATTAGACCTTCCATAACCCACCACCAAAGTTAGGGAAAACACACCAACTCACTCATCGCCCCATAATATCGCCAAAAGATCGCCAAATTTGGTGACAAAAAACACGGCGTCTATAATGCACCTGTACCGGAACACATATAAATGTTGTCGTCTATGCTGTACTAAGGTTTATCGAATGAAAATCAGATTGACTTGTTTGCCTTAAAAAGACAGTTGACTAAATTTAATTTGCAAAAATTGAACTCGATTATTTTCTAATCAACGCTCGAAGTTATATTGTATCTGTCGCCAAGTGGTTGCTCTCGAGCCGCATGCAGCAAGTATATGGTGGCTTAGCTAATA
>CM063499.1:65338301-65343301 GCA_032207245.1 Pardosa pseudoannulata
CCGGTTAAGCAACTGTTACGCATACTCGATGAAGCTAGTCTACTTGGGAAATAGGGGAGAAACTTTATATTTTCGGATGTATCTTTTTACAAAATTAGGAGAAACGTACTTAATGTAAATTACTGTACGTAATATATATTTACAGTCACTACAGAACTGCTTTTTACCGGGGAATCGTGTTGGGGAAAGATCCATTAATTTTAATATGATATTCAAAATAATAGAAGACGAAAAAGCAAGCAAACACAAAAAAATATAAAATATATATGTATAATATATGAGAATATATGGTTGCTATATATTTGTCACTAAACTGTATATACATATATATATATGTATGTATATATATATATATATATATATATATATATATATGTGTGTGTGTGTATAAACATAATATATATATATATATTTATATAATACTTTTGCGTATATATATGTATACATATATATATATAATATGTGTATATAATACACGTATATATATATTATATATATATATATATATATATATATATATATATATATATATATATATATATATATATATATATATATATACATATATATATATATATATATATATATATATATATATATATATATATATATATGTGTGTGTGTGTATAAACATAATATATATATATATATTTATATAATACTTTTGCGTATATATATGTATACATATATGCATATGAATATGTATACATTCATGCACGTATATATATATATATATATATTACTTATGCGTATATATATATGTATACATATATGCATATGAATATGTGTACACTCATACACGTATATATATATATATATATATATATATATATATATATATATATATATATATATATATATATATATATATATGTGTGTGTGCGTGTATAAACATAACCGATTTTAAAGGACGTTGAAAGGAGACATTCCTCCTACTTTCTTATACCTGTGTTATCTTTCTTATACCTACAGCATGAATAAAATCTTCTCGGCTTTATTCTAACCGGAGTTCTACGTACTGCAGTCGAGCAGTATTGGAACAGTTTTGTAAAAAGAAAAGAAAAGAAGAAGAAAAACGATAACTTAGTAAAAATGGGAATAAAATAGTAATAAATACAAACATCTAGTGGCAGGAGAAAAGAAATTATTATGGAAAAATTTTTTAAACAGAGTGAAGTAACAGATTTTGTTTTGAATGAGGTTGACAATATAAACAGATATTTTTATGCCAAACACAGCAGAGGAGCTGTTACTCATTTAGCACCGCCTGGAAGGCCCGTGTAGCTTATGCTATTTATGGGAGTAACATTACCCTAGCTGAATCCGTATAATTTAGAAGCAGGCTCCAAGTAGAAGACCCGCAGGCTTGGCTACCACATTCAGCGTACGCATTTAAAGTTGGAGGACATTGCAACCACGGACCTATTTTAAGTGTCCAATTCACTATTAACGAACACGGCGGAACTTTGTTCGACCTGAACCTCGAACTCATAACCATCCGCTTAAGAGATCGATGCTTTTGCCGATTGAGGTACCGCATATAGGGTCGAACAATATTGACTCAGGAAAAGGGAAACTAAAAAAGCGAGAGAAACGATAATAACTCAGGAAATAGGGTGATAAGATATTAATAAATATAAACAGATAGTTAACAGGTGAAACGCAATTAAGCTGTTATAGAAAACATATTTAAACAATAAAACAATTAGTGAAGTAACAGATGTAAATATACTCACTACAGGACAGAGGAAATTACGTTAGTTTAAACTGACCCAGCTCTTTCTAGCTTTTAGATTGAATTAAGCACTGAAGACCGGAAAATCACAACAGCTATACTCTGTGTAAACTCTATAGGCACTTCAAGGTCACTGATTTTTCCCCGAAGACTAACTGTAACTAAGGTAACGACAGTTGGGGAAAGACTTTACTCTTTTTTCCCACTGTGTTAAGGGGTGTCATGCATCGTGTGGGGAGGTAAACTTTCTATTCCAAAATTGCACTGTATTAATTATTTTAAGATTTTACAAGAATTGAAAGAGGTCTTAATGCAATAACAATATTTTGTATAATTTTATTATGTATTTGAAGATTTATGGTCTGTTGACACATTTTTAGAAAGTGAAAATTTCTTTAGAAGGTACAGATTCCTAATGTTTTAGTAAGAATTCTAAATTAAAATAAATTTTTGTATTTTTACAAGAACATCTATGATTCATTATAAACTTTTTATATATATTGTTAAACTTTTCTTTAAAAACTAAATAAAAAAATATTTCCTGTTTTTTTAGTTAAACGGCATTTTAAAGGCAAAAAAGGTGACACTTTTGTCAAAATCATCTAATTCTGTTACGCGCCTTTTATGTGAAATTTTTTTTTAATATTGTCGCAGTTTTGGATCGGCACAAATTATTTTAGAAATACCACGGGCATCAGCAGTTGCTTGTTGAGTTTGCGAAAACAATTCCAAAACTGTAGCAACTGGATTGGATTCAACAAGACCTTTCAAGTATCTGTATACGTTAAATATCAGTATTTTGGACTCTTTTCTAACATCAAAACTAGCCATTACAGGAAATATTTTATAAAGTGAAAAATTAATAATAAAAATTAAAAATAAATATGAAGCAAAATTTAAATAAAACAATGAATTAAAAGATAAAAAATGAGAGTAATATCAGATAAGTGCAAAATAAAAATCTAAGAGAAGAAAGAAAAGCAAGAACGTATTGGAATCAAATCCTCAACTGAAGTGCTGAAAATAAGTGTGAATGCATAGGCTTCTTGGTCGCTACCATAGTAACCGATGACTGGGGAAACGAGAAAGTGTGACCTTGAAGCGCCAATAGATTTTACATGGACTATAAACATGGAGACTACCTAACCACTGATGACCTATGAGAAGTCCATTATGGTCCGATGATGACTTTGTTGTGACTGGGGCACGTGAAATAGGTTCGTAGTCACAATGTACAAGTTCTCAAAGAATATCTCTGTGGTGGGACATCAAGCCTATGGGTCTTCTGATTGGTCCCTGCTTCTTAACCAGCGGGGGTAATGTTACTCATTTCCGTAGCATACTTTAAGCTACAGGTGCTCCCCGGTTGGTGCTAAATGGATAACAGCTTCACCACCTTGTATAGACATAAAGGTATATACTATTTGTATTGCCAGCTTCGTTAGGAAAAAAAAAAGCTTTATTCAACCCAATAAGGAGCAATCTCTTCAGATTAAAGCTCGCGGCTACCAGGAAGGACGGAAAGAAAAAGATTCACTATGTCAACTCGGTCTTGTGACACCCGTGCATACCTAAAGGAGATATGCTCCTGAAGTTGCCACCTGGGGAATGCGTATTGCTTAAAGATAATTGCCACGGTTGCGAGTGCCAGTGCCCCCCAGAACATTGAAGTATGCTATAATTATTGTTAAATTTTATTACGAAAACAGATGCTAAAGAATGTGACAAATATCAGTCACAACAGGAAAAAACAAACTATTATAAAAACTTTTTTTTTTTTTTTTTTTTTTTTGCTACTGTTTTATTAATTTGACATCCCTTAGTGAGCCACGAGATTCTTCGGGATCTGCCCCCATTTCTTTTCGCTAAAGTGATTTAGTTGGCCACTCTTAGTGCTTCAAGCCGAACGATAGCCGAATGGTTAGGGTGCTGGCCTTCGAAACCGGAGTTCGTGGGTTCGAATCCCACAGTGGCATGGATGTTCGTAGCCGTTCGGAATCGGCTTTAAGCAGTAGGTCCCGCTCTCATTAGCCCTCGTGTTACAAAAAAGTAGACCGTAGCACTCCAAACCAAAACAAACCTTAGTGCTTCAAAGTCATCATCAATACTTTACCTTAGTGGACCTGCCTGTAATTCGGCAGCCAATCAGTTTGATGTTGTAAGGGTCCCTTCTACAAATGTTAATGAGCCTCATTTTAATACAGTTCATAATATCTGCCTCTATATACAGCTCATTATTGTATCTGTGCCTCCATTAATGTTTACTGCACCCAGAATATTTCTTAAACCATTCTTTTGAAGACAGCTAGTTGACTCTCATGTGCTTTTGTCATTGCCAAGGTGTTTGGACCATAAGTGATCACTGATCTTTACAAGTGTGTCTGTACCATATTGTATTCATATGACTCACTGTTAACCTATCTTCTTTATTCACTGGACAACCTCTTGTCAAGCCCTTCTTCAAAATCTTCTTCCATTCCACTCTCCTCTTTGCTTGGGTGTTCCTATTGGTCACTTTTATTGTCTCAAAGTCCTCACCAATACAATCAATCCCCCCTTCCCACACACACCAGTTTGGACAAGCCTCTAAGTCGAGTACCGATCCGTTTGAACTGAAAGACTCTGCATATTAAACAGAAGGGGGCCAACCTTCAGATGTGACCAGTAGATTTAATACATTTGATAATATCTGCCTTTTTATACTGCTCGTTATTGTATCTGTGTCTGTATCTACCATTAATGCTCACTGCCCCCAGAAGCTTTCTTAAGACCTTCCCCTCAAAAATAGCTAGTTGACTCTCATGTGCTTTTGTCATTGCCAAGGTGTTTGGACCATAAGTGATCACTGATCTTTACAAGTGTGTCTGTACCATATTGTATTCATATGACTCACTGTTAACCTATCTTCTTTATTCACTGGACAACCTCTTGTCAAGCCCTTCTTCAAAATCTTCTTCCATTCCACTCTCTTCTGCGCTTGGGTGTTCCTATTGGTCACTTTTATTGTCTCAAAGTCCTCACCAATACAATCAATCCCCCCTTCCCACACACACCAGTTTGGGCAAGCCTCTAAGTCGAGTACCGATCCGTTTGAACTGAAAGACTCTGCATATTAAACAGAAGGGGGCCAACCTTCAGATGTGACCAGTAGATTTAATACATTTGATAATATCTGCCTTTTTATACTGCTCGTTATTGTATCTGTGTCTGTATCTACCATTAATGCTCACTGCCCCCAGAAGCTTTCTTAAGACCTTCCCCTCAA
>CM063499.1:65353301-65358301 GCA_032207245.1 Pardosa pseudoannulata
GTGCTTGAAACACATATTAAGTGGGGAAAAACTGCAAATTTACACTACTATCGTTAAGTTTTAATAAATTATTGTACTTATAGTATTTAATAAATTATTGTAATTGTGTTTATCATGAACAATATTGTTTCCTATTTAATTTTACTGTTATTTACCTGATAATTAGTTCCCTCAACAAACCTGGTGCTCTTTTTATCCTATGGGTTATTGCATATGTATACCACAGATTATTAGCAACGTACCACTATAAACCAATAAATCATCTCATCAATTTAAATTATTTTTAATTCTATTATTATTTATTTTCTGCACCACAGAGCTTGCGAGTGTGACAAGGTAAAAACTAAAAAAGTGGGTCACTCTAGGTCTTTAAAAGTCCTTAATTTTTAGCATGGCTAAACAGAGATAATAATGATAACATAAAATGAAAATTTGGTGTTTTTAATTTTGAATATTACTTTAATGTTAATATCTTAAATATGTTTGCTAATTCAATGTTATAATTTTTATATGACTGTAATTAGGATAATAACTTGCCGCTATAAATTTGCAATGGGGGTGGAAGGCACAAAAATTGGATTGTGCCCTGGGCACAAAAGTATCTTAGTCGGGTCCTGAAATGAAGTTTATTTTAATGTTGACATGCTAAAAAAAAACAATGTACGATTCGTTTAAAGATTGTAATTTTTCCAGTTTCTTGCAAAGATTTTGGGGAAAACATTTACCGAATAGGAAATTAAATCTAATCTCTGGGATGCATATAACCTTAGAACCGAAAGGTCTTGGTGTTTTGGCACATAATACTTATTGCACATTGAATACTTAATAAATAAAAGTATACTAAAATTTTGGGAAATATTAAATACCCATATATATATACATACATATATATATATATGTATATATATATACATATATATACACATATATATATATATATATATATATATACACATATATATATATATATATATATATATATATATATATATATATATATATATATATATATATATATATATATATAATTGGACGGACTTCACGATGGGTTGTTGCAGTCATGGCCCATAAAAATGACACCGTTTTAGGTAAGACCTTTATTAAGATGACGTTGGAGGACGGGTAGAGTTATAATTGGTCGGACTCCTTCTCTGAGGGCGTGAACTGTAGCCCTAATGGTCAATTTAGGTAAGGGATTAAAAACGGGAATGCGAAATGACGCGGGAATTTTTAGCCCTTGACTTCAGATTTGGAAACCCTTGAGAATTTTCCTTACACACACACACACACACACACACACATACATATATATATATATATATATATACACATATATATACATATATATACATATATATATATATATATATATATATATATATATATATATATATATATATATATATATATATATATATATATATAATAAGACGGACTTCACGATGGTTGGCTGCAGTCATTTCCCATAATAATGTCACCGTTTTAGCTAAAGAACTTTATTAAAATAAAGTTAGAGGACGGGTTCCTACTCCATCTTAGGGACAGGACAAACTGAAGGGTCAGCTAGCATGAAGTTATATGTAAAAAGGCCCTTAACACTTGGTCAGCATCTGTGGGAAAATCTCTAGAAAAATCTGCCTTCGACAGCGTGCATCTCCTTTTTGGTTGGAAATTTCCTAAATTGTCCACTGGGGTAATGTAGAGTTATAATTGGTCAGACCCCTTCTCTGAGAGCGTAAACTGTAGCCCTAGTGGTCAATTTAGGTTAGGGGTTAAAAAGGGGGATGCAAAAGGATGCGGGAATTTTTAGCCCTTGACTTCAGATTTGAAAATCCCTGAGAATTTTCCTTATATATATATATATATATATATATATATATATATATATATATATATATATATATATATATATATATGTGTGTGTGTGTGTGTGTGTGTGTGTGTGTGTGTGTGTAATATATCAAAATTATTTAACTTTAATATTTCCTTAAAAACCTCCTCTTACCCATTCTAATTCCTTAAAATCTTTTTCCCTACCTCTAAATGTCTTAATCAAGGGAGCTTTCTCGGCTTAAAATTCTTTCGATACATTTCCTAAAACTTTCTATCCTATAGATGTAAATTTTCTGTCTATTCAACACGTTTCCCAGCTGTCGCCGGCAAATGGCTCAGCGTTTTTCCTGATCTTACACTTAAATTCGCTGAGTAAGTGGGAAAATTCTTTCTGTTTTCGCTCTTGGGTGCACCTCTGTTCGAGCAGAGTGATTTTTGTGTCTTTCTCTTGTTTATCGTTGACTAGTAAAGATGTCCGTTTTAGCTGCTCTGATATAACGTTTTCATTCGACTTGTGCCGTTTTCTTCAATGTCCGCCTTACTGGGGTGCAGGTGAGCTCATTAACATAACTTTGTACGCTTGGCAGGGGTTCCTAAAACTCGAAGTCAACAGCTGCACCTAAATTCTTCTTGGAAATTTCTTCTACAGCTGTGCATGCACCGGCTGACCATCGTGGTAAAATACCCTGGTACACCTCCATTTTGCTTATTGTTGTACATTGTAACATTTCAAATAAATTGTTTAAAGAGAGAAATACTTAACTTAAGAATCCCGTCTTTGAATTCATGAACATGGGGAAAACTTTAGACACTAAAGGGTTAAACTATATACTGCTTTGCATAACCTGATGGTAAATCACTGGCAACGACATCTAGAGGGGAAAAAAGAAATAGGTGATTTATTTTTGCATTTGTGAACCCCCTCCCTCTGAAAAAAAAAGCATTATTAACATTTGATTGTTTCAGACTACATCTTTTTAATCTTTTCTCCCGCTTTAGAATTATTATTCAATTTTAAAGTTTATGCCGAATTTTGTATCTTTTTGTACACATAGCACTTTTATTGCCAGGTGGAGGATGGTCCAGCTGTTCTACTACGAGTGCCAGGGCCAGTCGTGCCGGAAGGTCCTGAAGCACGAGGGATCTCCGAGCAAGATTCTTCTGTTCGCAGATGAGAGTTGGGCCCGCACCGCTCCCAACGCACACTGGATCCTGAAGCGGCCCTGGTGGAGCCGCAGTCTCTGCAAGGTCACCGAGGTCACAGCGACCAGGAGAGCCACGGCGCGTGCCAAGATCGTAGACATTGCTAAGGGGCACGTGTGCATCAAGGGGAAGTTCAAGGACGCAGAAGAACCTGACTTCAGGTGACTAATTATCTCTCTCGTTAGAAGATAATGAATGTTTAAATGGAAACATAATGTGCCTTAGAAATATACGCTAACCGGATTATTTCGCAGCCTCGCTAGTTAGATTAAGAAGATAGTTCTGCACGGTGAACAGATGTGGTTTTACTCAGGTAACCACATTTATTAAACAGTTTAAGATTATGCGATATGTGGTAGACGTTTCCGATCAATTTAAATAAACTTTACACAACAACTGAAGTTTTCAACAGCCGTCATCTCAGTTTGTCGATACCAGCATCCCTCTAGTTGAGAAACTGAAAACTGAGGGTATCGCATATTCCTGCTAGAGGGTCAACTAAGCAACATTTCTGTTAGTCGCACAATACACAGGAATTCGGTTAGTGTGTTGTTGACATTGTTAATAAATGGCGACTTCTTTGTTTTCTTGCAGGATGTACCTGACCACCCACGTGACCTCGGCCGACTTCAGGCAGGGATACAGCATGACAGGCACTCTCGAGAGGGGAAACAAGAAGAAAGGAGGTGCTCTGCATCTTACCCATTTCGCGATGCTCAAGAGGAAAGACTACCTTAAGGACGACAACAACAACAAATAGCTTTGTCCGACGACCCCTGTGAGAGGCTCTTTCCTGTTTTTGATTCCTGTATTTACATGAACGAAATTTGGTCGCGCCATTTCTATTTCGTACAATTCGCCTGTTGCCAAACTGCATCTCGAAACAGTGGTCCAAAATAGCTGGCGAGGATCCACTATCGTGTTTCCAGTAACACACATCATTTGTCACTTTCTGACCTAAAAGAAAAAATTCAATTTGTCCATCTCATAAAAGGTTTGCCGATCCATGGATTATTTTTTTGAAAGAACGTAAAAAGTGTTTAGTTTCCTTCATATGTCCAGTTCAGCAATAGTGGTTCTTCGAGAGGTGATACTCTTCTCCTTTAGGGCTTATTTTACATTCGTTTCAAAGTCGGCAGTTTCAACGCGATGTCAACAAACTAGTTCGAAAGGATTCTGCTCTTGGGGACAACAGATCGTTTGGTGAACGTTCTCTACCAAAAGAATGTGTCAACGGCAGAACTGACGATGCGTGTTTCATTGAAAGATGCTTGTTGAAACCAATGTCGACGACTGCAGTCCACCCTTGCATCCGTCGTTCTTTAACAACTTGTCCGAGACTAGACCTGCGCCAGAATATTGAGTCACTTTGAGCCAGCCAACGAAACTCTAAAGCAACCCTTATTATTGTGTTTAGAACAAATTTTGGTTCGCAGTTCGATTCCTCTTGTAAAATATATTATCTTCTTTCTTTATTGGAATGTTTTCAAACTGCCAATTTTTGGGAATACCCCAAAAATTGTTGGCAAGTTTCAAACATTGGAAGAAAATGGCGTAGTTGGAATTGAATCAAAAGTTTTTTGTTCCAATTCAATTCGACTTTGAATAAGGCCTAGCTCAATATTTTAAAATATCTTTGTTGAGACATATAAAGATAAATGCTCACAGGAAGGAAGAAAACTAGTCATGAAAGCGATCGAACTTTTAACCAGCTTCATATAAATTCATCGGGAAAAATTTGCCTACCGCGTATGTCTTTAAATACCGTTGCCATATTTCAAATTTTTGTTTCAATCTTTTTATTTCTTTTCAATCTTTGCCTTTTTCATTCGCAGAAATGTCCTGTTCATCACAAAGTACGTCTTTAATCTCTGGAAGCAACAAAATATAGTTGTATATTGATAATTATTTATTAAAATGGGGACGTTTCAAAATACGGTGGGCTCCGCTTAATGTGATCGCTG
>CM063499.1:65373301-65375801 GCA_032207245.1 Pardosa pseudoannulata
AAAATTTATAAACAAAAAGGAGATACAAGCTGTCGGAAGCAGATTTTTCTAGAGATATTTTCCCACAGATGTTGACCCAGGTGTTACGTGTCTTGTACATAGAACTTCATGCTAGCTGACCCTTCAGTTTGTCCTGTCCCTATGATGAAGTGGGAACCCGTCCTCCAACGTTATCTTAATAAATGTCTTTAGCTGAAACGGTATCATTTTTATGGCCATGACTGCAACCACCCATCGAGAAGTCTGTCTCATTACACACACACACACACACACACACACACACACACACACATATATATATATATATATATATATATATATATATATATATATATATATATATATATATATATATATATATATATATATGTGTGTGTATGTATATATATGTATATATATATGTCTATAAATATACGTGTATATATATGTATATATACATCCCCTAAATAATAATAGCCTAAGTTATCTGTCCATCTGTACTCGAATTTGTGAAGTGGTTGGACATGGAATGGATAGAGGCATCCATATTGGATTCTTGATGAGTTAGGGTTAGCAAAATTCAAAGGGAGTAAAGTTTATCTTCTCCTAAACTATCGAACCGATTCTAAAATAAATTGGTATAAATATGCTTCATTTTACAGCGAAAACTACTGTCATCTTTAAAACGTTTGAAATCTACCCCTTCAACCCTTTCGAGAATTTAATGCCATTATTTCAAGTCCTACTTTCTCCAGTTAAGAACAGGCGATTAAAGTTATCAATTTATCACATAATATATAGGTAAAAAAATTTTTTTTTTGCTAGCATTAGGACGTCATTCCTTTAACCATCTACTTTAATCATTTCTTATTTTAAATGATTTAAATATCGCCTACTTCATTTTCATACATTTTATCACTGAACATAAATATGACGTTAATAATTTTCTTTCATATTTGACTTAAATAATAGATTAGATACATATGTGATAATTTTAATCATCTATTATTTTTTGTTACAAGGAAAATTTTATCACCGGTATTAACAACAAAATTTTACCTACCTCCAGGGTAGTGGATTTGATAGTTTTATTCCTTTACTTCATTTTATTACCGTGGGAAAAAATTAAGACGAACTTAATGATATTTCGAAGTATCTAAGAAAACTTTGAATTATCTTTCTAAATTAATTCACTGTGATTATAAACTGCATGCACTGTATCGGGAGACTTTAGAGGAGTATGGATATAAACAAATTATTGAGCTGTGTACTAGATCATTCTCAGCGGAAAAACAAACCATTTTTTTACCTGCCTTATAGGATACTTTAAAATTCTGGAAAATTAAACATTTTACTCATCCCGTCATATGACGGGCTATATGCTAGTATAGATAAGTGAATGTGTATATATGTAAAGAAAAGTAAACTGGATAGGGAAACTAATGTAGGTATTTTGTATAAAACCACTATGACAGACCGAGAAATTTCTCAGGGGTTTTCAAATCTTAAGTCAACCTCAAAAAGTTCCCGCGTCCTTTTGCATTCCTCTTTTTTAATCCTTAACCTAAATTGACCACAGGGGCTACAGTTTAAGCCCTCAGAGAAAGGGTATAACCAATTATAACTCTACATATATATATATATATATATATATATATATATATATATATATATATATATATGTATGTGTATATATATATATATATATATATATATGTATATATATATATATATATTATATGTATATATATATGTAAATGTATGTATATATATATGTATATATGTGTATATATATATATATACATGTATATATGTGTATATATATGTATATATATGTATATATGCGTATTATATGTATATATCTATATATGTGTATATATATGTATATATATATATAAATATATATGTATATATATATTAGTATATATATATATATATATATATATATTATACATATACATACACATATATATATATACATATACATATATATATACATATACATATGCATATACATATATATATACATATACATATACATATATATACATATACATATATACACTCATGTCCACAAATTAAGGATAATTCAGAGTCACACAGAAATTGAGCTCTAAAATAAAAATTTCACCTGTAGAATTAACACACATATGCAAATTGCAGGAAACCACCAGATGGCGCGGATAGTACGTCACAATGACGAGAGTGTATGAAAGGGGTATATAAGGAATGGTAGCAAAGAAGTAAAATTGTTCACAAGCGCTTTAAAAGCCTTTCAGTGCAATAACCGCATAGTTATGGCACAAAGGAAGCATTTGGATGATTTTTTACGTGGTAGAATTATCGGACGACTGGAATGTGGACGTACCCAGCTGGAAGTATCCGAGGAACTTGGAATCGCCCAGAGTGTCATCTCAAGGCTTTGGCAACGATTCAAACATGATGGTAATGTGAGTAGATGTTACAGCACAGGACACCCCCGAGTTACTACGCCGAATGATGACCGGTATTTGGCAGTTAC
>CM063499.1:65380801-65393301 GCA_032207245.1 Pardosa pseudoannulata
TGTATGGATACAGATCAAGGATTCCATGAAGAATATTGAGTACCGAGGATGGTGGTAAGCCCAACCGTTTGGCAGCGTCACGAGCACCGCTCGCTCCTGCAGCTGATTCGGAAGCTAATGCTTCAATTTCGGCTGCCCCACTCTGCGTGCCTCATTTAAACATGGTCGTCCAGTTCTTACACGCCGAACAATGGCCGAATTGTTAGGGTGCTAGCCTTCGGAACCGGAGTTCGTGGGTTCGAATCCCACTATGGCATGGATGTTCGTAGCCGTTCGGAATCGGCTTTAAACAGTAGGTCCCTGTCTCATTATCCCTCGTGTTGCAAAAAGTAGACTGTAGCACTCCAAAACCAACCAACCAACCAACCAGTTCTTACATGATCCTCCAAAGTTCCAGTTTCCCCAAACCGCTGAATGAATGAGACCTCATATGAGGTCTGTCATTGTTAGAGGCCCTTTTCCACTCCTGACATTCTTCTGAATTCGGAACTTACGCAAGGCAGCGGTAGCTGATTTCTGGTTGACGTAAAACAACTTCACCAACAAAGCTTTATCCTTCGTACTCAGTATCCTTGTTCGCATACATGGTTTACAGCGGTGAACTGGTTGTGTATTTATAGGAGCGCAAGTTCTTATAACAGTCTCATTTGCATATTTCCACCGAAGTCGCTCGTACCAGCGCCATCTGTCGGCTGTTTTTGAGTTACTGTTTTTTCTGTTTTAAAAAAATCCCATGCCCTAGCGATACTAACCCTGCAAACCGTTTTTTATTTTGGTTATTTTTCCGGTTATTATGAATTTTTAAAGTTTATACGGACTTTTTGATCACCCGGTATGTGTGTGTACGTGTTTATGTACAAAAAAAGCACTTCCACATGATTTCATATTTAAAAATGCTGTTTCAAATAAAAAAGCAGTTTAAAAGTTTTTTTTAAATATATATCGAAAAAGAAAATAGTTTTTAGCATATTCATGCACCCTAGGAACTTTATTTTATTTGAACGTGAGATATAATCCTCCAGTTATTTAATATATATGACACGTACACCAAGACTTAAATATTAACTTTGAAAATCATCATCGAAATTTATACAATACTAATTGAACAATGATAGCTCAAGTACTGCCGTTTTGCAGAGACTGGTAAAATTAATATACAGTCGAACTTCGATAACTCGACTTCCTATAAGTCGAATAATCCATTAACTCGAACTTTTAATCAAGTCCCGAATAATTTCTATAGTTTTCTTTAAAACACTGTCTCGATAACTCGAAGTGAACGTCTTCTAAGTCGAAGTTTTTGTGACAGATTTCCCCGGTAAAAAACACAATTCTGTTCAAAACTTCGAATGCCAGTCCATTCGTGACCTTCGAGAATCTTCGTTCTCGAAGGTCACGAGCAAGCACAGGACGCTATTCACATCTTACAACAATACCTGGAGACCACCGATGATACAAACAACACCCTATTTAACTGTGTTCAAAAATTAGGTGACTTTGTAAATGCCAACAACTTTAAAAATAACTGTTTTTTTCAAATGATATTTACATGGTATGTATACTCATTAATATGTAATGAGGACAAATTTCTTGAGTTTTAAACCTTTTAAACCCATTCTTCTCTTGTTTACATAGGCTATTAAAAATTTGAAATGCGTACAACTATAGTATTATGGCACATATCAATTGATATGGTTTAACATGGTGACATGGTGACATAGTTAAATGGTTTAAACCATTTAAACCATGTCAACCCACCTTTAATGCCAGTTAATAGGAATGGTAGGTAACTTCGATAACTCGAACGTCGGATAAGTCGAATATTCTTGGGGGTCCCCTTTGACTTCAAGTTATCGAAGTTCGACTGCATATTCTATTGAGATTTTTAATTGAAGCATGTAATCAAATAATGAAATGCAGAACTATATCTAAAAAAATCCTAAATATAAAGTTTTAACATTCTACGTTTAATTATTCAGTTATGCAAAATGCGTACTTTTACACGAAACCAGGTACGGCTAACACAAAGTTTGAAACAGGGCTTCGAACCGTAATTTTTTTTTGTTCCGGTTTTCGTTCCGGTTCAACTAAAAAATTAATATCGGTTCAGTTCCGGTTTTCGCTCCGCCAAAAATAACGGTTTTCGGTTCAGTTCCGGTTTTCGCTCCTCCAAAATAACTGTTTTCGTTTCAGTTCCAAATGAATAATTTCATTTTATGTATATTCTTATTTGTACTTAAAATATAATTCTATCATAAACAAAAAATGTAATTCTATCAAAATATAGAAGATTTTATTCTTTTTTTAATTGGTGCACTATGTGAATTGATACAAACAGCAGGTACGATAAGAGCGGCGAGCATTGGCATTGTTATCCATTATCAAAATCGCATTTGACAACTAGGTTCATGATTACCCACATTCGTCGTTTGACTCTCACACCGTGCACTTGGACTTGCAATAATTATGTAAAAAATATATTATTTATTTAACATATTAAAATTGCTTCTAATTATTAATATATCTTCTAACGTGGTTTCACTGAGATTACTTCTGTTGTCTCGGAGAATAAATTTCAAACCTGAAAACGCTCTTTCAACACTGGAGCTGCCAAAACCACCATTGCAATCTTATACAAGTGCGGATATGTAATTATAAAGTTGACGTTAAATTAGAAAATATTGATAAGTTGGTAACAATAACAAAATGACTGAAAGATATATCGAACCGAAATAAACCGATATTTTTTTCGGTTCAGTTCCGGTTTTCGTTCCGACCAAAATAACGGTTTTTTCCGGTTTTCGGTTTTCGGTTCAGTTCCGGTTCGAAGCCCTGGTTT
Organism: Pardosa pseudoannulata; assembly: GCA_032207245.1. Classification (NCBI taxonomy): domain Eukaryota; kingdom Metazoa; phylum Arthropoda; class Arachnida; order Araneae; family Lycosidae; genus Pardosa; species Pardosa pseudoannulata. The sequence continues at coordinate 65,383,641 of CM063499.1, forward strand.
GAAACCCTAATGATCTCAGGTTGTTCGGAGGGAACACCGACTGCAGTCAAAATTCGTTCAGGGATTGAGAAAAATGGATATTTGAAGATTTACAGGTAAATTTTCCTTGTACATACGAACAAATGTGAAGACGAAATTAGTCAAAATTGATTCCAAATGAAGTCTTAAAAAATCTCTATAATAAAATGAAAAATTTCTAAATATAAAAAATAAATAAATAAATAAAAAGTGAGGAAAAAATGTAATAATGAAATCCATATTAAATATTTATGTAACAAACACTATTCATTATTATTTCTAGTTTGAATTTCTAAAAAAATTAACTAGTGTAGAGTGAAAATTTAGTCTATAAGTACACACAACATGCGTACCTACAGCGTGCGCATGTGCGGAATTGAAAGAAAGGAAACGAAAAAAAGAAACAATCGTCGTATATTATCCGAGAATTAAAAGTACCTGCGTAAGTTTGGCCAGTTCTTAAGAAGTTATTAGAATATAGTTTTTTTCAATTTAAAGCATTCTTTAATTAATAATTCTTACCATGTTTTGTTTTCTTATTCAAATACTGCATGATATAGACGGTTTCGTGGAAACACGACAAGAAGCACCATTTCTTGTATTAATTTCATATATATGCTTTCCGTTCTCTTACAATACTCCACTCTCATCAGAAAAACTTATTATTATTTCTTTACAAAAGTTGCCACACCACAAAAGAAAAATTAAAATAAAGCTAATGACAAACGATAATATTTTTAAAACAAATATTAAAACCACTGATGAACGAAACACCACAATTCTTAGACGATTACATTTTAATAGTTCCGTTAAAATCATAAGACCAATATTTTTTCTCGATTATATTACATCCTTTACTTCGTGTATGGAAGTAAAATAAAATATTTTCAATAGATGCAGCTTCTGGTGAGCGTTTCAATTTTTTATGTCCTGCTTGAATAAATAATTTGGAACCGACTTCCACAAGGTGCGAAGTCGTCCACAAAATTAATGAGCCTGGATGACTCGCCAGAGCGTAAGAGCTCTAAAAAAGCTTAAACCAGATCACAACTAGACCACAATTAGAGCGCAAGGGTTTGATATCGTTAGGGAATCCGAGCGATTAGCACCAGAGCGCGAAGTTTCCCAAATTGGAAAAAAAAAGACTAGGTCAAGAGAGGACTGGGGGTTGCTAGTCGATCAAAAATATATCCTCGGACGAAATCCTGTTTCTTTTAAATATCTTTTCATGTTCCATCCTTTACCATCTTCTAGAAATTTCTGAAGTTTTCCAGTAAAAAATCCCACGGGCGAATGAAAATACGTTAAACATTCTGTCTCACGAGAAATACTCTTTGCAAAGATCTCATTTTCAAAAAAATACCATACGAGTCAGGGTTGAGCGATTTAAATCAGCCCGATTTAAATCAAGATTTAAATCAACTGATTTAAAAAAAAATCATTGATTTAAATTAATTTTTAAAGATTGAATTTTCAAAAGAAAGCTGTTAGTAATAAGCACAATAAGAAAATATTGACAACACAGAGTTGCTCCCAGATGGTTTCAGGAGGCTGCTGCACCCTGCCTGTCCTTGAATTATATGAACAGCACCCTACCTTCTATTCATTTCATCTCCCCTATCTCTTTCTTATCTCTCAGTCAAATGTTGTCTTTTGTTTTAAAAAAATACTGGCACAGTAAAAATTTCATTATCATACCTTGAAAAGAATGCCCTAACTTTTTAAATATTAAGTGCCTCTAAAAAATAAAAACAAATACACCCAAAAATGTAATAAGTATAACCCCCCCTGCATTTATTTATTTATTTTTATGAACCTGGGAAAAATTCTGGAATTTATCTCGCTTTACCTATTTATAAACCTTGTTTGGATGGAGCATGTGGCAAGTTTTTCTCAATATATGCACCAGCATTCCAGGGTGCTTCTATCAAGAGAATTTTTCCAACATATGGATTAGTGCAATCTAAACTTCGAAACAGACTTGTAAACGACAGTGCAGCTAAACTTGTTTTTATTTATAAATCATTTAAAAATTTTAACCTCGGTCGCAAAATAAAAAGTTGGTTGTAAAATTTTTTATAAAAAATAAAAATTATTGTGATTTACTTAGCCCTTAGGGCCATATTCACCAAAATCAGGGTATCCAGGATCACAGAGTGGATCAGGGAATCGGTAGATCAGCGATCACACGCCGTTAATTGTGACTTAAACTGATGTCATATGCACCATGAGTGGATTCCCTGATCTATAGATTAATTATTGCAAATATATAAGCGATGTTTTGATTGGTCAATAAACGAGATACTCCGGGGATAGTTCTCATGCTAAGTAGATTTACATATTTACTCAACCAGACATAAATATCGTTTGAGGAAATTATAAATTTAGTCAAGGATCTGTAGTTTTACTGATATTTGCTCACGAAAAAAGAGTAGAAGAACATAAAAGGAAGAATTTTGATGAAACCGAGGCAGAATCTTTTCTGAAAAATCTGGAAAGATCCAGTAACAAAATACCTTGATGTTAACAAAAAAAATTCAGCAGAAGATAGAGAATTATTCTTTTTCGAAGTGAAATCGTGTCATCTACCATTCAAATTAATGATTCAGCTGTATATTTATTAAAACGATAAGGCGTCCGAAAGTCCACATCATCCAAACAATCCAAATAATTTGTTCTATGTGGGTGCACAGTTTTTTTCCTACTACTTTCTGTTATTTCCAACATTTGTAAAACTTCGATATCTTCTAAATCTGAAAATATAACAGCCATGTTTGTTTTCAATGCAGAGCGCATGCGTAAAATGTAGTATCCGTGGATTAGGCAATGAATCCTTCAAATTCGGGGGATCAGAAACAGGGGATTAAAATGAGCTGAAAGCAGCGGATTCTCGTTGAAGAATACGAAAATGCTGATTTGCGGTTAGATCCGAGTATTAAAATCGTGGTGAATATGGCCCTTAGTCTACCCTCATCTTTTTAATAATTCTATGGTTGAAGGAGTAAAATGTATAAATGGACATGAAGCATCCTTTACCTAAATTATGATATAGATAATTAAAACAAGCAAAAAACCCTATATTGCAAGTAATTATTTTCTACTGATTTATGAATTATTCTTATATATATTTATTTGTTTTAGTTATATGTATTTTTATTATATATAAAAAGGAATTAATTGATTTAGACATCTAATTTCAACAATTTAATTTGCTTGTATCAAATATTATATTTAAATTTTTTAAAGATTTAAAAAAATCCGATTTAAATAAAAAAAATCCGACTATTTTGATTTTTATAAAAAAAAAATCACAATTGTTATCAAACTGATACGAGTGAATTTTAAAAAATTAAATAAAAAAATAGATCCCCTTTGAAGGGCTTATTTATAGAGGATGATTCAGGGGGCTTGAACCTTCTCGAAATATTTTCTACGTATTTAAAAATCACTTTTTTCTTTATTTCGTATTACTTTAACTTGAACACAGCATTTCTTTCAGTATAATTTTATTTTATGTTAAAGTGTTCAGTTCGTAGGATGCAATAAATAATTTCAGTGAAATTCTAAAAGTTGATGTTCAAATTAAAGTGTTTTGAAAATTAGATGGTGAAATTTCGAGCATATATTTTGTTGGTGATAATGCTTTACTATAATGCAATTTCTCGCAACGCCACGAACTACTATAATGCCCTTCCCATTCATTTTCATGTTTACAACAGCCAATAGACAAACAATAAACTGCCCTTTAGTTTGAAACTAAAGCCAGAATTGTCATAATTTGAGAATTTGCCCTACTGCGTGAAATAGCCTTTTTAAAAAGGTAATATTGTACAAATCGTGGTGTTGAGTCCCTCAATGGTTTTAATATTTGTTTTAAAAATATTATCGTTTGTCATTAAGCTTTATTTTAATTTTTCCTTTATGGTGTGGCAATTTTTGAAAAGAAAGAATAATAAGTGTTTCTGATGAGATTGGAGTATTGTAAGATAACGGAAATCATATATATGAAATTAATAAAAAGAAATGGTGCTTCTTGTCCATGAAACCGTCTATATCATGCAGTATTTGAATAAGAAAACAAAACGAGGTGAGGATTATTAATTAAAGAATGCTTTAAATTGACAAAAAACTATATTCTAATAACTTCTTAAAAACTGGCCAAACTTACGCAGGCACTTTTAATTCTCGAATATTTACGACGATTGTTTCATTTTTTCTTTTCCTTTCTTTCAATCCCGAACATCGTGTGCAAAACAGTAGACCGTAGTGCTCGAAACCAAACCAATCCCGCACATGCGCACACTGTAGGTACGCATGTTGCTTATAGACTAAATTTTCACTGTACACTAGTTTGAATTTTTTTTAAATAAAAATGAATAGTTTTTGTTTCATAAATATTTAATATGGATTTCATTATTACTTTTTTTTGCACTTTTCTTAGAAAATATTTAAAGATTTTTCATCTTATAGAGATTTTTTAAAGTTGGGGAACATATCACCAAACCTACCATATGTCGCATATATTCTTTTACATGATTTTTTTACACGGTTTTCTTAGAAACGTATCAACAATGAAAAAAAAATTGTATGATTGAGTTGGATGTATATTTACACACACACACACACACACACACACACACACACACATATATATATATATACACACACATATACATATATATATATGTGTGTGTGTGTGTGTGTGTGTGTGTGCGCGCGTATGCACTGAATTTTTTTTATTAAATTGAAATCTCACTGTATTTTGGAATAATACCTTGAACCCTCCTCGAAAAACTATTCTGGTTACTTAACTACTGTTAATGACCACAAAAATAACCCTCCCCGAAAAAATATTCTGGTTACGTAACTACCGTTATTGACCACAAAAATAACCCTCCCCGAAAAAATATTCTGGTTACGTAACTACCGTTATTGACCACAAAAATAACCCTCCCAAAATAAATATTCTGGTTACGTAACTACCGTTATTGACCACAAAAGTACCCACCCCGAAAAAATATTCTGGTTACGTAACTATTGTTATTGACCACAAAAATAACAATCCTCCGAAAAATATTCAGGTTACGTAACTACCGTTATTGACCACAATAAATCATCAGAGGTTTCCCGAACATAAAGTAACAAAAATCTATCCTTATTGACCACAAAAGTACCGCAAAAATATATATTCTCTTTTTATTGACCACAAAAAGTCACCGAAAAATTTCTGGTTACGTAACTACCGTTATTGACCACAATAACCCCCCGAAAAATATTCAGGTTACGTGTATTGACCATGCACATATTCTGGTTACGTAACCGTTATTGACCACAAAATTAACAAAAAATATTCTTACGTAACTACATTATTGACCACAATAAGCAAAAATTCCTTTAGAGTGATATCTCATCCCTCTTAAAATTTATGCTGGTAAAATGTTGTTATTTTTAGTGAAGACTACCAAACTGTTTGCTTCAATTATTTAAAATTAAGTATATTTTTCTAGCTTTTTTCAAAAATTAATTTTTTTGTTTTCTGGAAGAAATTTTTGCTCGCTATATTCCGGTCACAAAGACGTATTTATAGGAAGGTCCGAGTGGAATTGAACTCTCTCCTCAATATTTTAATTGCATCCTTTACAAGATTTTACAATCTTATTCAAATTTGTGTGAATCACTAGTTAAGACTGTAAATATCGAAAGATCGCTTTCGACTACGGAAAGATTAAAAACATTTTTTCGTAACGGAACTAATTGTTCACAAGAAATTGAGAAATTTAGCATTGCTTTCTGTGCATGAGTATTAACACTAGATTTACGGATGTTGATCCTATACCTATTTTTACTGAAGTGAGCCAATTTGACTCCTACAAGAAAATTGAAGCTTTTTGCAAAGAAAATAGTTCATTTAAATTAATTTAAATGAAATGTTTATTATCAAAAAATTCATGGAAAACATTTTTTACATATAAAATCTGTTTTTGAAACCCATTTTCCGCAAACATTTCTATTACATTTAGCACAATGGTTTGTACATCTGTTTCTTTTGCATGATTGTTGAACTTGACAATTCTTCCGGGCGTCAGTAGCATGAATTTCTGTCTTTGGAATGGAAGTGTTCTCGAGTTCTTCTGTATATTTACTTCTTAGCTCTTCAACCAATAGGAAAATATTCCAGGTCTGATAGGACCAATAAATTTCATGCTATGCGATTAACTGTTAAACCATTGTATGAGTCAAATTGGCTCACAGCCGTGAAAATAGGTATATTACATTTGATAATGCGAAATGAAGGGGGTCTGCGGGGAAGAGGAATGAACGTTTACATATATTTTATTACTTAACTAAAAACCAACGTATGTTTTTGAAAAGTGATATTAAAGTTTGATACATATATAGTGATCAAATTTTTAATGAGTCAAATTGGCTCGGTCCGTAAATTTAGTGTTAAGGTTTGAACACGCTGGCCTTAAAAGCTAAAAAAATTAATTTACTGCTATAAAATATGGCAATTTCATGCAGCAGGTCACATCTCAACTTATGACAATTCTGGCTTTAATTGCAAATGGAAGGGCATTTTATTGTTTGTCTATTGGCTGTTGTAAGCATGAAAATGAATGGGAAGGGCATTATAACAGTTCGTGACGTTTGTCGCTCTCTTTTCTAATTTTGTTGTCATACAAGGTACGTAATTTTGTTTTAAAAAAATAAAAGGGTGTGTTGTGATTCTTTTCTCAATATTTTTTTCTAGTTATTCATAACTAGCTTATAGCCCGTCATATGACGGTATCAGTAAAATTTTTAATTTTTCAGAATTGTAAAGTATCTTATGAGGCAGGTAAAAAAATGGTTTGTTTTTTTTGGCTGAGAATTAACTGGTACACGTTCAATACTTTGTTTATCTTCATACTCCTATAAAGTCTCCCGATACTGCGTATGCAGTTTAGGATCACTTTGTATTCATTTAGTCAAACTGTGTAGTTATGTATAGAAAACAAACACACAATCGAACAAACTTCTTAATTTTCTAAGATTTATAAATTAAACGGCAGATATTTATTAGTCCGTGAAATAGACTTCTAAACTTTTATGAAAAGAATTTGTTGTTAGTACCGGTAATAAAATTTTCTTCGCAATAAAAAATAATCGATGATTAAATTTAAAAATATCACATATGTACCTAATCTATAATTTAAGCCAAATATAAAAGAAAATTATTTACTTAATATCTAAGTTCAGTGATGAAACTTGTGAAAATAATGCAGACGATATTTAAATAATTTAAAATAAGAAATTATTAAATGAGATGGCGTTATAATGCTAGACAAAAATGTTATATTTACCTATTTATTGTGTGATAAACTTAATAGCCTGGTCTTAATCGGGGAACATAGGGCTTGATATAATGGCATTAAACGCTTGAAAAGGGGGAAGGAGTAGATTTCGAACGTTTTAAAGACTCGCTTTGAATTTTGTTAACCCAAATTCATCAAGAATCCAGTATGGATGTCTTTATCCATTCCAGGTCCAATCGCTTCATAATTTCGAGGACAGACAGACAGATAACTTAAGCTATTATTATATAGGGGATATTACTTTAGTTTAAATTTATCTGGTAAATAGTGAATCATAAATAAAATATGCTTCAGTATTTGACAGGCAAATTTAAATCTGGCAAAAATTTAGAACGTAAATTAAAAGACTCAGTGTGGTTGCACATGTATTTATATATAATTTTACGTACAGCGTTGATGATCCGTTTTATTTATGTCTGCAAACAAAAATATACAGGATGCCCCAAAAGGTCGTTTACAAACTTAACACAATGGTCTGTCATATCACGATGAACAAGATTTACATAGGAACTGGTGTGTGAAAATGCAAACTGCGACCGCTATGGCGCTGTGATCACGAGTGTGGAGCAGGAGAAAAAAAAATGATATCGACAGCGGTGTTAATATGATTTTTACTACAGATGAGGATTACATCACAGCAAATGCTCAAAATTGTTTCTCTTCGCCACAATGCAAGTTTCACAACGTCGGCGCATGGATACTCGAACCCGTTCCAATTGGCCAGGAGTGTCACGGACACGTGCTGCCGCTTCCGCGATCCTGGCGATAAGATCCATGTCCGATGTTATGGTATCTCGTACACCATGGACTTCATGTGTCCCCACAGGTAGAAATCTAGGGGAGTCAGGTCGGGGGATTTTATGGAAGTGGTAAGGGTGTTGCATGTCCTCGTGCAGTATGGGGGAACGACCTACACCCAAGACACGTTCACTTGCTCGTAGACTTATTTGAGGGTTGATGGGTTGATGGCAAACTCCTGTATCACGGTTTCCTCTACGACAGACGGGCATGTAATACGTTCTCGACCAATGTGGCTAAGTACTTCGAAAGCTCCTGATTCACGCAATCTGAGGTGCAATTGTCCAAACAAACATGACTTGGCTATCGTCTGTTTGGGAAGCGCTCAAGGTACAACCGTGCCGCGGCTCGTCTACTTCCATCAGCAGCGCCATATACGTAATACATGTCTGCCATTTCTACGTTACTAAACTCATTCATCCTTCTCTTTCAACGTTCACGCTTGTTATGATTATTTTGCCTACTCTCCCGTTTTCCTACAATTATCGCCCTCTAGCGGTCGCAGTTTGCATTTCCGGACACAAGTTCCTATGTAAATCTTGTTCAATGGAGAGACCAGCATGTTAAGTTTGTAAACGACCTTATGGGACACACTGTAGAGTATAAGACTTAGTATGTATGAATTGTAAGAAATTTTGACCCCATGACCAGTGTTTCGCAGATGTACACCCTTGACTATAACTGTAAAATCGACGCCAACCCCTTCCACCCGGCATTCCTTAGGGTAGGGGTGGGCAAATACTTTTAAGCTCGGGCCAAAATGAAATTTTCAAAATGTCTCCCGGGCCGGAGGACTATACCGCGTACGCTGTGCACACGCGAATGTTTTGGGTGGAGTTTTTTCCCTGCCCAAGAAATTTTTTTGACAAAATCTCTATAAGTAACATTTTAAAGCATTTGGACAGAGAAATTTGACAGTTAATAAAAGATAATAGTAATAATAACTTGTCGTAATAGGTGCATATGCGAACAATTTGTGCCCAGTAAAATATGTCGAGTAATTTTTAAAGAAATGTGACCCATTATATTAAATTAATGGTCATTAAATGAATCAGTTAATGAAAGATTTTATTTTGATATTTATTCATATCTTAACGATAGAGATTATTTTATTTTGATCATAGTTATTACATTTTTATATTTATATTACATTTGGTAAATATAATAGTAAATAGAATTATAATAAGAAAAGACAAACATCAAACGTTAAAAAAGAATAGTTTTAGTTAATGCGAAACGTGAAATCTGGAATGTTCATTTGATATTATTATTTCTTCAAAATTTGGATCCAAATCACTTGTAGCAATCCTTAATACCGAGTGTAGAATTTCATCAGTAATTTTCGTTCGATATTTATTTTTCGTGTAAATCATTAACGAAAAAGTTCTTTCACAAATATATCTTGAGCCAAATAAAACTAGGTATTTTTGAACATAGTTCAAAAACTGTTTGAAATGTTCTGTATTCAAAGCACGGTAGAAAACACATAA
>CM063499.1:65403301-65413301 GCA_032207245.1 Pardosa pseudoannulata
ATCGCGCCAGCGTGCAGCGAAATCCTCTGCACGTAGAATAGACGTTCGGTTTGTCGGCACCTCAGTGGCGGGCGCCATGTGGTACTACGTTCCCTGAACATATGAGTTTTTCGTGGAAGCCCAAAACGTTGCTTTTTCCACGCCGATGTGACACCATACAACAAAAGAAATGATTTTCTCTTCAGTGCTAGTAGAATTCTCATAAGTTTTGCTGTTTTTATAGTTATAACTCGACTACTCGTACGTATTTATTTTATCCTATACTATAATACGAGGAATGGTTGTCAAGTCGAAAATCGCCCCAGAATTAATAAACTCCGGTAAACTTGGGGATCTGGAGTTTTTGGCCACGAGGAATCGATTGGCGCTGGTATTGAAGCGCTACGGTCGAGCAGTTCGGAGTTACAGATAGGGCCATTTTTGGCTTACGGCCCTTATATACGGCCAAAGGAACATGATGTCAGAATATGCGAATTTCGTGTGAAAATTGGTATCCGGGGATTTTCGGCCATGAGGAATCGATTGGCGCCAGTTTTGACGCTCTAAGGTCACGTAGTTCGGCGATACAGATAGGGCCGGGTTCGAACCCCGGTGCGGGCAAACTTTTTCTCATGCGTCCAAACCAAGTGAAAATTATTACCCGGGGGTTTTCGACCACGAGGAAACGATTGGCTGTAATTCTGACGAATTAATAATAATAATAATAATAAAAGTCTTTATTGATTTGTCTTTATTCCTTGATATCGGTTTCCATTTTTATTTTAATAGTAGTAATAATATTCTCCTGGCTGTGGGTTTGTTTACTAGGAGGCTCCGTTGATGGTTTGCAGAGTTGTCAGTCCCGCGCTGTCTCTCAGTTGGTAAACAGAAAGATGTCACCGCGTCTCCCCTCCACTCCGTCGCCGGTACGGTTTCCTTGGGTCCAACCTACGATCTCTTCTCAGAAACACAAATGAAAACTACGAAAACTTTACATTCTTCTTATCGTTCTGACGAATTATGGTCACACAGTACTCACATTGATTCGGCTTGACATCCACATCAGGCGAGCCAGCCTACAAGGCCCCAATCTGTCCCCGCACGGCATCTAGCTTTACTGACCGGTTCCGCCCATCTTAGCCAACCTGTGACTCCGGGCAGTCCCAATCATTAGAACCGGGGTTCGAACCCGGCCCTATCTGTAGCGCCGAACTACGTGACCTTAGCGCGTCAAAACCGGCGTCAATTGATTCCTCATGGCCGAAAACCCCCGGATACCAATTTTCACACGAAATTCGCATATTCTGACATCATGTTCCTTTGGCCGTATATAAGGGCCGTAAGCCAAAAATGGCCCTATCTGTAACTCCGAACTGCTCGACCGTAGCGCTTCAAAACCGGAGTCAATCGATTCCTCGTGGCCAAAAAAACCCAGATCCCCAAGTTTACTGGAGTTGATAAATAACAATTGAAAATTTAAATCTTCGAGTTAGTTTCGATTCCTGTTTTCTGCGAGCGGAGCTCGGTCACCCGGTACTTTATTGTAATCTTTAAATTCATAATAAATAACCCGTTTCAGAATGGAGAACTCAGATGTCTCAATAATTAAAGATTTATTGGAAAATCCATGTTCTCTGCACACCCTGCATGAAAACCTACCGCACGTCACTGTCGCATACAAATACTGTTGATTTAAACAAAATCGCATATAAGAGATTAAAAAAATTGCATGCAGGATTTTTCAACAGACAGGATAACGTAAACAAAAGATCCGGCTTTTACCAACCTCTGGGCTATATGCTAGTATAAAATAGTTATATTGTAGGCTTTCAAGAGTCATATGTCGGCAAAGTAATTTTGCACAAGTTGTTTGTTCATCTTATTCTACAAATTCGAGCCATAATGTCACCTAGATTTGTTCGGCCCTATGGGGGTTGCTTCTAAAATAGAACTTTGGTTTAAACTGAAGTTTCATTCACCGTCTACCGGATCCAAGTGGTTCCGTTCGCTTGTCTAGAGACAAAACAACAGAGGAGCACAGGAAGCAGTCTTTTGTCTCACTCGCAGAAGCAGAGATTGGAATCGTAGGCGGCGGGAGGTCGGCGAACGCCAGACAACGGCCGTTCCATCACGTGACCCAGCAACGGACGGTGCGGTCGTGGGCGAACGCCCGACCCCAAACCTACCGCGTCCTATATATTACTATTCTTGCAGTTGCGACGATATCAACTTGTAAATTTTCTTAAAATTCTGTTTTAACGTTACATTGCCTAATTAATTGTTTTTTGCTATTTTTTATGGTGAAGTACCGTTTTCTGTATCTTTTGGCTAATTTTATATTAATTTTTCATTTTCCAATATTTTTGGGTATCATATCATTCCTCTACTTTGCTTTCATATTTTTTTTTTTACTTTGCGTAATATTTTGTCTTGTTTTATGGTTACAAAAATTAAAAAGCCGAACGATGGCCGATTGGTTAGGGTGCTGGCCTTCGGTACCAGAGTTCGAATCCCACAGTGGCCTGGATGTTCGTAGCCGTTCGGAATCGGCTTTAAGTAGTAGGTCCCGGTCTCATTAGCCCTCGTGTTTCAAAAAGTAGACCGTAGCACTCCAAACCAAACCAAAAACTGAAAAAATGCTTAATAAAAATTTTAAAATTTTATAAAAAACCCAAAAATATATCTTTTTGTTAGTTTGTCACTTTTTGTTTATTTTTATTTGCTGTACCAAGTTGCTACTTTTTATTGTCCCTATTTTTTAGTATTGTATTACTTTTTTTATAATTTCTGAGCTTCATGTTGTTGAATCCATGCATTGCTGTTAACCATACCGAATGGTCATTGTCAAGGTACCAGTCTAATTATCCCCTAATTACACAACGCGTTGGTTACTCATAATTTTTTATGAGAACGTCCTCGCTTCCTTGTGAGCTGGAGTGTATTAAATTTTTATTTGGATCACTTTTTGCCTAGAGGCGTAAATTTATGTTTTGATCTGCTTACGTTCGGAGGTTAAAGTGAAGACCTTCCACTTAGCTAGGTACTCCGTTAAACCCAATTACCTTGACCCTTGACCTTTATTCTTGCAGTTTTATAAAAACAAAAACAAAAAGGAAAGCTAGTCTTTACAGAACTATTATAAAAGAATTCACAATATTAGTTATGAAATAAAGAAACTTAACTAATCTTAAGAATAGGATCTTAAGGTGACAGTGGACCTTTAGAGCAAACTTTTTCTTTTATATGAATCTCCTTGAAGATTGACTATGTTATTAGTACTATTGATATATAAATATTAATTGATATATAAATATTCTTAAGATTAGTTAAGAATAGGATCTTAACTAATCTTAATAGGATCTTAAGGTGACAGTGGACCTTTAGAGCAAACTTTTTTCTTTTATGAGAATTTCCTTGAAGATTGACTATGTTATTAGTACTATTGATATATAAATATTAATTGATATATAAATATTCTTAAGATTAGTTAAGAATAGGATCTTAAGGTGACAGTGTACCTTTAGAGCAAACTTTTTTCTTTTATATGAATTTCCTTGAAGATTGACTATGTTATTAGTACTATTGATATATAAATATTAATTGATATATAAATATTCTTAAGATTAGTTAAGAATAGGATCTTAAGGTGACAGTGTACCTTTAGAGCAAACTTTTTTCTTTTATATGAATTTCCTTGAAGATTGACTATGTTATTAGTACTATTGATATATAAATATTAATTGATATATAAATATTCTTAAGATTAGTTAAGAATAGGATCTTAACTAATCTTAAGAATAGGATCTTAAGGTGACAGTGGACCTTTAGAGCAAACTTTTTTCTTTTATATGAATTTCCTTGAAGATTGACTATGTTATTAGTACTATTGATATATAAATATTAATTGATATATAAATATTCTTAAGATTAGTTAAGAATAGGATCTTAACTAATCTTAAGAATAGGATCTTAAGGTGACAGTGGACCTTTAGAGCAAACTTTTTTCTTTTATATGAATTTCCTTGAAGATTGACTATGTTATTAGTACTATTGATATATAAATATTAATTGATATATAAATATTCTTAAGATTAGTTAAGAATAGGATCTTAACTAATCTTAAGAATAGGATCTTAAGGTGACAGTGGACCTTTAGAGCAAACTTTTTCTTTTATATGAATCTCCTTGAAGATTGACTATGTTATTAGTACTATTGATATATAAATATTAATTGATATATAAATATTCTTAAGATTAGTTAAGAATAGGATCTTAACTAATCTTAAGAATAGGATCTTAAGGTGACAGTGGACCTTTAGAGCAAACTTTTTCTTTTATATGAATCTCCTTGAAGATTGACTATGTTATTACTACTACTAATTTATAAATAATTTAATAATTTGAAAGCAAAATACTAATTAGTTTTGGAGTTATTAATTATTAATTGTTTCATACTCAGTTTAAATAAAAATGCTCCAGGCGCATCAATTTTGCATAAAATATTATAAAAAAAAATTTTTAGGTATACCTTATAGACTTTACAAGAAAATGTAATTGTTTCCATAAACATTCATAAGAAATATAAAGAAAAAAAATCTTTATGATAATGATACCCATATTTTGCAAAATAAACAGCTAGAGCGGTAATTAAAATGCGTAATTAACATATTATATCCTTCAAAACATACCCGTTTCAACTAGACTTTGTTTTATAAACTATAACGTACATAATATTTCAGAGACAATGGTCTATTTTCAATGCGCCTGGAGTATGGTTTGAAGACGGACTTCACGATGGGTGGTTGCAGTCATGGTACATAAAAATTACATCGTTTTAGCTAAAGACCTTTATTAAGATAACATTGGAGGACGGGTTCCCACTTTATTATATGGACAGGACAAACTTAGTTGTCAGCTGAAGTTCTGTGTACAAGACCCGTACCACCTGGGTCAACATCTCAGTCAAAATATGTGGGAAAATCTGCCTCCGACAGCGTGCATTTCCTTTTTGTTTAGAAATTTCCTAAATTGTTCGCTGGGGCCGTGTAGAGTTATAATTAGTTTGGCCCCTTCTATGAGGGAATAAACTGTAGCCTCAGTGGTCAATTTATGTTAGGGGTTAAAAAGGGGATTACAAAAGGACGCAGGAATTTTTAGTCCTTGACTTAAATTTTGGTTTGGTTTGGAGTGCTGCGGTCTACTTTTTGCAACACGAGAGCTAATGAGATTGGGACCTACAGCTTAAAGCTGATTCCGAACGGCTACGAACATCCATGCCACAGTGGGATTCGAACACATAAACTCCGGTTCCGAAGGCAAGCACCTTAACCAATAGGCCATCGTTCGGCATGAGCCTGGAGTACTTTAAATATTTCTAATACATGAGAATTTTACTTCTGAGTAAACAGCATTTGAAGTTATTATTGCTATACCCATAAGTAATGATAAGCTTATTATACCCATAAGTAATGATAAAATGATGGGAATGAAAAAATTATTTTTGCTCCGTATTCCTGATGATATATTCTTTCGCTGTTCACTAAAATCGAAAATTCGAATTTTCGGTCGATTTTAGTCAATTTGAAAGTCTACCATTGCCTTAAGAAAGAAAAAAGATCCAGGATTTTATGACTGTATCTGCTCTAGAAGAAAAGATAAAACTGTGGAAAAGCAGGGGCGAAGGCCCTATTAATTTACTAAAATTTTTTTTAAAGTATAGGTTGGAAATATCCGTACCAAACATAGTCATTTTGATAAAAAAAAATTTTTTTTGATAATTACCATCAGTCTCTCTCTGTTGGCCAGAGGTGCTTCTCTAAATTGATGTTGATCAAAATTATCTTCTTTCTGCAATGAGGGATTTTACCCTTTAAAGTTTCCGCTTAAAATTTCTTTGTCATTTAATGGAAATATTTTATAATGTTAACTTAAACGATCCCAACAAAAATGTAAAATGCAGTACTCTCCTCACACGACTGATCCGAACGATGGCCGATTGGTTAGGATGCTTTTCTTCGGTACCGAAGTTTGTGAGTTCGAATCCCACAGTGGCATGGATGTTCGTAGCCGTTCGGAATCTGCTTTAAGCTGTAGGTCCCGGTCTCATCAGCCCTCGTGTTGCAAGTAATAGACCGTAGAACTCCAAATCAAACCAAACCTATATCTAAAATTCCACTGCACATATTACATATTTTACTTGCATTATTTGGCCTTTAAATTAAATCTCACAAAAAAAAACATAAATAATAATTAAGTTCCTCGCATGCAGGTTGTAAAAATATATATTCAAAAAATATACTTTATAATTTTTATTGCGTAATAGGGAGGACATATTTAAGTTCCTCGCATGGAGGTTGTAAATATATATATTCAAAAAATATATTTTATAATTTTTATTGCGTAATAGGGAGGATATATTTAAGTTCCTCGCATGCAGGTTGTAAAAATATATATTCAAAAAATATATTATATAATTTTTATTGCGTAATAGGGATGACACCTTTAAGTTCCTCGCATGGAGGTTGTAAATATATATATTCAAAAATTTTATAATTTTATAATTTTACATATTTAAGTTCCTCGCATGCAGGTTGTAAAAATATATATTCAAAAAATATATTTTATAATTTTTATTGCGTAATAGGGAGGACATATTTAAGTTCCTCGCATGGAGGTTGTAAATATATATATTCAAAAAATATATTTTATAATTTTTATTGCATGAAAGGGAGGACATATTTAAGTTCCTCGCATGCAGGTTGTAAAAATATATATTCAAAAAATATATTTTATAATTTTTATTGCGTAATAGGGAGGACATATTTAAGTTCCTCGCATGCAGGTTGTAAAAATATATATTCAAAAAATATATTTTATAATTTTTATTGCGTAATAGGGAGGACATATTTAAGTTCCTCGCATGCAGGTTGTAAAAATATATAATCAAAAAATATATTTTATAATTTTTATTGCGTAATAGGGAGGACATATTTAAGTTCCTCGCATGCAGGTTGTAAAAATATATATCAAAAAAACATATTTTATAATTTTTATTGCGTAATAGGGAGGACATATTTAAGTTCCTCGCATGCAGGTTGTAAAAATATATAATCAAAAAATATATTTTATAATTTTTATTGCGTAATAGGGAGGACATATTTAAGTTCCTCGCATGCAGGTTGTAAAAATATATAATCAAAAAATATATTTTATAATTTTTATTGCGTAATAGGGAGAACATATTTAAGTTCCTCGCATGCAGGTTGTAAAAATATATGTTCAAAAAAGATATTTTATAATTTTTATTGCGTAATAGGGAGGAAATATTTAAGTTCCTCGCATGCAGGTTGTAAAAATATATGTTCAAAAAAGATATTTTATAATTTTTATTGCGTAATAGGGAGGACATATTTAAGTTCCTCGCATGGAGGTTGTAAAAATATATGTTCAAAAAAGATATTTTATAATTTTTATTGCGTAATAGGGAGGACATATTTAAGTTCCTCGCATGGAGGTTGTAAATATATATATTCAAAAAATATATTTTATAATTTTATTGCATGAAAGGGAGGACATATTTAAGTTCCTCGCATGCAGGTTGTAAAAATATATATTCAAAAAATATATTTTATAATTTTTATTGCGTAATAGGGAGGACATATTTAAGTTCCTCGCATGCAGGTTGTAAAAATATATATTCAAAAAATATATTTTATAATTTTTATTGCGTAATAGGGAGGACATATTTAAGTTCCTCGCATGGAGGTTGTAAATATATATATTCAAAAAATATATTTTATAATTTTTATTGCTTAATAGGGAGGACATATTTAAGTTCCT
This sequence comes from Pardosa pseudoannulata, assembly GCA_032207245.1. NCBI lineage: Eukaryota > Metazoa > Arthropoda > Arachnida > Araneae > Lycosidae > Pardosa > Pardosa pseudoannulata. The sequence continues at coordinate 65,411,120 of CM063499.1, forward strand.
CGCATGCAGGTTGTAAAAATATATATTCAAAAAATATATTTTATAATTTTTATTGCGTAATAGGGAGGACATATTTAAGTTCCTCGCATGCAGGTTGTAAAAATATATATTCAAAAAATATATTTTATAATTTTTATTGCGTAATAGGGAGGACATATTTAAGTTCCTCGCATGGAGGTTGTAAATATATATAATCAAAAAATATATTTTATAATTTTTATTGCGTAATAGGGAGGACATATTTAAGTTCCTCGCATGCAGGTTGTAAAAATATATATTCAAAAAATATATCTTATAATTTTTATTGCGTAATAGGGAGGACAAAAGATTTGCCGGGCGCTCATCAGTATCAGCAAATGCCAGCACTTGTTTGACAGACACCATTCCCTGTCGGCCTACTTCCGGGACAGACATCTCTCTCGCTCAACCCGTAAACCTTGAGAAGTCGCTCCTTATCCCCCTTTGCTATTAATAGGACGTTCCTCGCCGCGCGGGAGGTAAGCGACAGGGGTGGCGCGGAGAGGGGAGGGGTGCACACACAGATTTCATCACGCATTACGCTTCACACAACCTGCTGTTTCTTTCCCTGTCAGTCGAGTGCGGACTATCGTTCAGTGGCGTACGCAGAATTTTTTCAAGGGGCTGTTCATAATTTTCAAGGGGGAGGGGCATAATACTAAAAAATAATAGCCGGCATAATTTCAACTAAAATTTTTATGTTTGCCATTTTGTTTGAGCTCAAGGGGGGGGGGGTTAAGCCCCTAACCCCCCACCCTTGCGTAAGCCCCTGCTATCGTTCCCGTATTATTCGTTTCAGTGCCGTAACTAGGTGCTTCAACGCCCGAGGCAAAAAACTCGTCTGCGCCCTTACCACCGAATATAGTGTGAAAAATATGTAAACAGGATTCTTTTTTCTATCGTATATTCAGAATAAATTCTCACCATAGTTTGTTAATTCTTTAAATGTTCCTAGTATATTAATTTTTAATTTTTATTCTATTTTTACGTTATTAATACTTAAAATTTTTTTTTAAACTTTGGGGGTATTATTTTGATTATAAACTGATTAGTTTATTGGAGGGGAATATTTTTATTTAGACGTTGTATTTTCATAAAAATTAGCGAATTTCTAAATTTAAATTTAGTTTTAATAACTTCAATAAATTCCAAATTTGAAACGAATACTCGGATTTGTATTAAAACATATTAAGGGTATTTCGCTAAGCTTTTGTAAGAACCTACAACAAGTTTAGTCTCTAGAAACATTTTAAAATATAAAAACACCCATTAAAATTTTTAAACGTAATGAATTTTATGATTAAAAAAATTTATTTTTCAACTTTTCCTTATTTCTACTCGGGGCGAGTCGTCCTCTTTCGGACCCCATTTTCCTCACGGAGAGGCGCTCCTAAAGCTGATGAGCCAGTGGCAAATGCCACCTTTGCCACGCCCTAGTTACTGCCCTGAATATATATAAAGAATATCCCATAAAAAAAAAAAAACACCAGCATAAAGTTATAAACTGCTATTATTTATTGATTTCTACATTTGTCAGTACATCAATAATATTTGAGAATTCTATATTTTTCCATAATTTCTTTTCGGTTGCTAATAATATTGTGTAAAAGACTAGAACCGTAACTAGTTCCTTTGACGCCCGTGGAAGAAAACTGGTCTGCGCCTCTACCACCAAATATAGTGAGAAAATATATGTTGGTATATATTGGTATATAAAATACATATTGATATTTGTTTTTTCAATTATATACCCAAAATGAAGTCACAAAATATTTTGTTGATTCTTAAGATGTTAATTTTTAATTTTTCTTCTATTTTTAACTTATTAATACTTTAAAATATTTTTCAACACTCTAAAGTATTTATTTTGCTAATAAACTGAACAGTTTATTTAAGAGGAATACTTTTTATTTAAATGTTGAATTTTCATAAAAAAATGAATACCTAAATTTAAATTTAGTTTTAATAACTTTAATAAATTCAAAATTTAAAATGAATACCCGGATTTATATTAAGGCATATTAGGCGAGTTTAGTAAACTTCTAAGATTCTATAAGAAATTTAATCTCTAGGAGCATTAAAAAAAAAAAAAATAAAAAAAAAATAAGAAAATTCATAAAGGATAATTTTTAAACACATTGATCCCCTATATAATAATAGCCTA
>CM063499.1:65418301-65438301 GCA_032207245.1 Pardosa pseudoannulata
ATTTAGTAGATGAAGAAATCAAATCCAAACCTCATTATTTAAAATTTTGTTAGATTTCAACCAGGGAATGCAGTCTCGTAAAATTCATTTAGTAGATGAAGAAATCCAATCCAAACTTCATTATTTAAAATTTTGTTGGATTTCAACCAGGGAATGCAGTCTTGTAAAATTTGTATAGTAGATGAAGAAATCCAATCCAAACTTCATTATTTAAAATTTTGTTGGATTTCAACCAGGGAATACAGTTTTGTAAAATTTGTTTAGTAAATGAAGAAATCAAATCCAAACCTCATTATTTAAAATTTTGTTAGATTTCAACCAGGGAATGCAGTCTCGTAAAATTTGTTTAGTAGATGAAGAAATCCAATCCAAACTTCATTATTTAAAATTTTGTTGGATTTCAACCAGGGAATGCAGTCTTGTAAAATTTGTTTAGTAGATGAAGAAATCCAATCCAAACTTCATTATTTAAAATTTTGTTAGATTTCAACCAGGGAATGCAGTCTTGTAAAATTTGTTTAGTAGATGAAGAAATCCAATCCAAACTTCATTATTTAAAATTTTGTTAGATTTCAACCAGGGAATGCAGTCTCGTAAAATTTGTTTAGTAGATGAAGAAATCCAATCCAAACTTCATTATTTAAAATTTTGTTAGATTTCAACCAGGGAATGCAGTCTCGTAAAATTCATTTAGTAGATGAAGAAATCCAATCCAAACTTCATTATTTAAAATTTTGTTAGATTTCAACCAGGGAATGCAGTCTCGTAAAATTTGTTTAGTAGATGAAGAAATCCAATTCAAACTTCATTATTTAAAATTTTGTTAGATTTCAACCAGGGAATGCACTCTTGTAAAAATTGTTTAGTAGATGAAGAAATCCAATTCAAACTTCATTATTTAAAATTTTGTTAGATTTCAACCAGGGAATCCACTCTTGTAAAAATTGTTTAGTAGATGAAGAAATCCAATTCAAACTTCATTATTTAAAATTTTGTTAGATTTCAACCAGGGAATCCACTCTTGTAAAAATTGTTTAGTAGATGAAGAAATCCAATCCAAACTTCATTATTTAAAATTTTGTTAGATTTCAACCAAGGAATGCAGTCTTGTAAAATTTGTTTAGTAGATGAAGAAATCCAATCCAAACTTCATTATTTAAAATTTTGTTAGATTTCAACCAGGGAATGCAGTCTCGTAAAATTTGTTTAGTAGATGAAGAAATCCAATTCAAACTTCATTATTTAAAATTTTGTTAGATTTCAACCAGGGAATCCACTCTTGTAAAAATTGTTTAGTAGATGAAGAAATCCAATTCAAACTTCATTATTTAAAATTTTGTTAGATTTCAACCAGGGAATGCACTCTTGTAAAAATTGTTTAGTAGATGAAGAAATCCAATCCAAACTTCATTATTTAAAATTTAATATTTTTTATGCGGTCACATTTCAAGCAGGGAATGCAGTTCCGTAAAATTTGTTTATTAAATAAAAGAAAGAAAATCCAAACTTCATTATTTAAAATTTAATGTTTTCTAGGCAGTCACATTTCAACCAGAGAATATACCCTCAAAAATTGGTTTAGTAACTGAAGAAATCAAATCAAAACTTCATCATTTAAAGTTTTATATATTTAAGGAGGTCACATTTCAACAAGGGAATGCAGTCTCTTAAAATTTGTTTATTAAATAAAAGAAATCAAATCAAAACTTCATTATTTAAAGTTTTATATTTTTTAGGCGATCACATTTCAACCAGGGAATGCAGTCTCCTAAAATTTATTTAGTAAATGAGGAAATCAAATCCAAACTTCATTATTTAATTTTTTTCTATTTTTTAGGTGGTTACATTTCAAAAAGGGAATGCAGTCCCGTAAAATATGATTAGTAAATGAGGAAATAAAATCCAAACTTCATTATTTAAAATTTAAAATTTTTCTAGGCAGTCACATTTCAACCAGGGAATGCACTGTTGTAAAATATGTTAAGTAAATAAAGAAATCAAATACAAACTTCTTTATTTAAAATTTAATATCTTTTAGGCGGTCACATTTCTACCAGGGAATGCAGTCTCTGAAAATTTGCTTGTTAAATAAAAGAAATCAAATCAAAACTTCCTTATTTAAAGTTTTATATTTTATGCGATCACATTTCAACCAGGGAATGCGGTCTCGTAAAATTTGTTTTGTAACTGAAGAAATCAAATCAAAACTTCATCATTTAAAGTTTTATATATTTAAGGTGGTCACATTTCAACAAGGGAATGCAGTCTCAAAACATTTGTTTAGTAAATGAGGAAATCAAATCCAAATTTCATTATTTAAAATTTAATGTTTTTAGGCGGTCACATTTCAACCAGGGAATGCAGACCCATAAAATTTGTTTAGTAAATGAAGAAATCAAATCCAAACTTCGTTATTAAAGTTTAATACTTTTTAGCCGGTCACATTTCAACAAGGGAATGCAGCCTCGTAAAATATGTTTAGTAAATGAAGAAAATAGATCCAAACTTCGTTATTAAAGTTTAATATATTTTAGGCGGTCACATTTCAACCAGGGAATGCAGTCCCATAAAATTTGTTTATTGAATAAAAGAAATCAAATCCAAACTTCATTATTTAAAGTTTAATACATTTTAAGCAGTCACATTTCAACATGGGAATGCAGGCTCATAAAATATGTTTAGTAAATGAAGAAATCAAATCCCAAACTTCATTATTTAAAATTTAATGTCTTCTAGGCAGTCACATTTCAACCAAGGAATGCAGTTTCATAAGATATGTTTAGTAAATGAAGAAATCAAATCCCAAACTTCATTATTTAAAATTTAATGTCTTCTAGGCAGTCACATTTCAACCAAGGAATGCAGTTTCATAAGATATGTTTAGTAAATGAGGAAATCAAATCCAAACTTCATTATTTAAAATTTAATCTTTTTTTTAGGCTGTTACATTTCAACCCCGGAATGCAGTTTCATAAGATATGTTTAGTAAATGAAGAAATCAAATCCAAACTTTACGGGTACTATTCATCAATGTTTTATGTTGATGTCATTTTGAAAAAGTTTTTATAATTTTATTAATAATTCTGATGATGTTTAAATTCTAAATTTGATATAGATCTGTGTTAATTAATTTGAAAGACACATTCACTCTAAAAAGAAAAACACTCTATAGAAAATATGTCTGTATAACACATATATTTACAAATGTGAATAATATATTTTTAATGTTTCAATATGGGTATACATGTTACTGTGTAATTTCCCTGAATAAGTCCCTTAATATATTATGCAATGTCCAAGTTTTCCTTTGATTCAGGGGCACCATACTATTTGCCCCAAGTTTCTGTTTCGAAATATAGTTGCCTTTCACAAATGTTAAAATGCAAGTGCAGTACCCCAGTGGGTAGGCAGGAAATAACGTGCTTCTAAGGGAGAAAAAGAGAATTGTTCTAGGGAGGTAGGGCAGACTTTTTTTTAATTTCTGAACAGGTGCATGAAGAAAGTGTGTACCTGTACAAGAATTTTTCTGTGTGTATTTTTCACTTTCAATTTATATTTCGTTTATTTTCTACCTACTAATAGTACATATCTCTAAATATTTTTGAAGTTGGCAAAAGGACTTAATTAAAGGGATTTAACAAGTAATAGACCAACATAAAAACCGAGCTATCTAAATCAGCGAAAAAGGGCACACATGATTAGAACTTTTCAAATTACGCAATATTGTGACGTTGCGTCCAACCGTTTTCAACGCACAATAGATACTCCACTTAACAAGACAAGAGAGTTGTCTTCGGGTTTGGGAAGATAACACTACTGGACAAAAAATATGTTCTGGTCCCGCCCTGGTCAAGCCTCCTTTAATGATTGAAGGAGTAGATAGAAAAGGAACCAGAATTTCTGAGGTTGGCTACTGACAAATCTTAAACTAGTGAGGGCTTCACTTCCCCTACAAACTAAGAAACTAGGTAGACGACCAACTGAAGTCACGTAACGCGAAAATCTAGAGAGGGTACAAAAAGAGAAACTTTGGTCGGGAAGAGATGTTGTCTTCTTACTGTTGGTTTGTCCTCAGTTGGGAGTATACATCAAGTATGACTTGTTTTGGAAGACCTGACCTCTGATCTGATATTTTTAGTCTCGCTAGTAGTATTTCCAATAAATTGCTGGAAGTCTTTTCAAAAATTCTAAATTAAAAATAATTTTAATAATAAAACTCTAAAAATATTCAGCCATTTCATCATATCAACTAAGTTTTGAGTTATTTTACTCCATAAAGGTCCTTATCTTCAAGCCTTGAATACAAGGACGTATTTATAGTGAGGGGTCCATTAGATATGGACCCTCCCTGAAAAATATTCAATGTATACAAGATTTTTTAAAAACTTATTAAAATTTGTACACATTACTAGTTTTTACTTCAATTGCCAGAGTTCATTTTTAATCATGAAAAGAGTAAAAACATTTCTTTGCAATGGAACTGGTCACATGTGAGGGACAAATTTGGCATTACTTTATGTGCATGTAGGTATGACTAGAAATGCAGAATAGGTGAAGGTTTAAACAACCTGGTCTTAAAAGATAGTAAAATTAATTTGCTATTATAAAACGGTAGTTTATAAACTACTGATTATGGGGCTCTGTTTTCTAATTTTGTTGCCGTACAATATATGTAATTTTGTTTAAGAATATGTCATAATTCCTTTCTCGATAGTTTATTTTTCCTCTTAGTTATTTGTAACGTTACTTTACTTTTAGTTAAGTTCGGTTCCGTATTTACCAGGCAAATTTAAACCTAGTAAAATCTTAGACTGTACATTAAGACACATTGTGCTTGCCTATACCTTTTCCAAGATATAATGAAATTACGTACAGAGTTCTGGTCTGTTTTATGACGCATTTATGTATACTTATAAAACTACGGAAGCATGTATAAGATTTGTGATTTGATTGGTTTTATTTAATTTGGAGAGCTACAGTTTACTTTTTTTTGCTGCACGACGGCTAATTAAACTAAGACCTACTGCTTAAAGCCGATTCCGAACGGTTACGAACAAGAATAAATATGGGGTAGATTTTCCAAAATTATATGTTAACTTAGGTGGCCTCAATGCAATTTCAAAAAAATTGCTTTTACAGCTTAACTGCCAGCGTTTTTAACGATATATCGCCTTATTGTAAAGTCGTGTATACAGGATTCATACTTAGTTGTCAGGGTAAAAGACGTTATGAGTAATAAAAACACCTATTGATACGGCGTCATAGATATTTATTACATTCTATATTGTTTTTATTCTATATCATTTTTCTGCAATGCACTACTTAAGCAAACTTTTGAAATGGACTTATTGAATTTTCAAATTTTACTGTTCATGTACATTATAATGTATACCTACTTGATATAGTAATAAAAAAGTAACTCAAAGATACGGGGGTGAGAAGCGGTCAGACGTAACGGGTTTTTGGTGGATCATATTATGAGAGGGGACGGAAGGTGTTTTTGGCTCTGTGAAGGCGGCAAAGTAAAGAAGAGTAGTGCCTTGGATGGATGAACATCTCTCTCGGTGTGTAAGAGAGAGTATGTGCTATTTCGGGAGTTGTTTTTCATTCGATGAACCAAAAAATGCAACCAAATGATTATTATTCCTTTAAAGTTTTGAAATTGCTCCATGAATTTTGTTTTTGATATCCGGCATTCAGGCTCATCGAGGGATACTTATGTTTTTATTCTTTTGATATATATATTTTTTAAATAAAATAATTGTGTAGTCCTTTTGTTGCTAGAGTCTGGCTTGACTGTTTTAGGCAACCTAACAACATGCAAAGAACCCATCGTGAATGGGAAGTAGGAAGGTAGGTCACGTTTTAAGTTAACACACTACGTCAGCCAGCAAATTTTTGGAATACACTTATTGCATTTTAAATTTTGATTGTTTATGTATAATCTAGTGTGAGCTGATAATACAAGATAATAATAAAGATTTAGACTATGAAATTTGTAACCTATTAATATGACATCAAAATACGTTTGTAATCAAGGCCGTAGCCAGAAATTATTTTCGGAGGGGGACCAAGGGGAAAGACTTTGGTTTTTGTGAAAGATACTTCAGCAAAACTGCAAGCTTTCTTATGTATGTATCCTCCTAATGAGTATCATAACACAATGTAATTTTAAAATAACAAAATGATTAAAAAATGATATAATTAACAAATTTAAAACTTTGAATAAGTAATAAATTATCTGCACAATGAATTTAATATTAAAATTAACATTGAAAACCGTTTTTTTTTTTTTTAAAGTGTTTTTACATTTATTCGCTTAAATTTATTTCTCGTGGTTTGGTTTGGTTTGGAGCTCTACGGTCCACTTTTTTGAAACACGAGACCGGGACCTGCTGCTTAAAGCCGATTCCGAAAGGCTACGAACATCCATGCCACAGTGGTATTCGAACCCATGAACTCCGATACCGAAGTTCAGCGCCCTGACCATTCGGCCCTCGTTCGGCTTTTTCTCATTTAGCTATATACTAAAATTTGCTGTAACTATCCTCTAACTAAGCTCTAAGCTATTTTAGAAGATACAATCCTCACCATGGAGCCCCCCAGTCAAGAAGACGATATACTGTAGCTGTTGTCTATGCAATGCACAATTAGGCAAATGGCACACCCATTTTGGAATTTCGGGGAGGGAGCGGTCCCCTAAATCTCCTCCCTTACCTACGGCCTTGCTTGTAATAGCCATCAAATGACAAAATATGCTTGTAATAACCATCAGATGGAAACATAACAATAAACAGATATTATAGAAATTGAATTCTAATTCATTATCTAATGAATTTCATACCAATACTATTATAAAAATGTGCTATATTCTCTATAATATAACACATTATAATTATAATTAGCTATATATGTGTTATAAAATGGGCTAATTATTGTCGAGGGAGAGAACAAAAAAGGATAAACACTTTCTCATCCTTTTTATATTTAAAAACAAAAGGCAATTCTGTGTAAATAAAAAGTAGTAGTTTTAATGATTTTTTACTACATTGAAAAAATAAGGAAGCTTTAAAGCATTTTCAAGCACTGTACCTAGGAATCAATGGCGTGCGGTCCATATGTGCACGGTGTGCACTGCACACCCTGGCAAAATTATGAGGGACAATAATTCTCTGCTCCTATGTCTACCTATATTTATATGGTATATAATAAATATTATTTATAATATATTCAAACATTATGTTGATTTGCTTGCTTGTATACCCGCAGTGCGTGCGGTACTAGGTGCTGCACCACGTAGCGCGTTCAAAAGCAAACGAACATAGGAAAATCTGATGTGTACGCACTGCGCACTAAATTGAAAATCATGCTTTATACGTATGTGCTACTGGAGATGAACAGCATACTATGGCACTGAGGCAAGTGCAGCTATTTTTCCTGCACTTGGCATTCAGAATCATCCGAAGGTACGGTTTATTAAGTGTTGTATTAGAGCGGGGACTTCTGAAGTGCTTTTGGTTTTTTAACTGATTAACTGGCCATACGAGTTTGCAGACTGTTAATGTTTAAATTTATATATTGTAAGATTTTATTTTCATGGAAATATAAAAGAAGTATTTCATCAAAATAAAGTGAAATGTTTTAGTGTGGTAAAGTAATTTCGGTGATGTATTATATTTATTGATATAATTAGCTGAAAAACAATGTTGTTTTGTTTTAAAGAAACGAATTTTAACAGAACAGTCCAAATTTTACCATTCATTGTGTCTTGCAGACAGTATTTAAGTTATATCTGTAAGACCATATCCCTGTTTTTGTTTTAAAAATTGTCAAGATGTTTTTTGCAGAATATATGATTTCCAAATGTTAAAAACAATTAATAAATATAATTTAATCCACTGACCGAACGAGAAACAGTTCGTTGTATTGCGTCAGCGTACAGCGAAACCCTCTTCACGTGGAATAGACGTTCGGTTTGTCGGTACCCATGAGCATCCGGAAGATGCACCGCAGCAGCGGGCGCCATGTGGTGCTACGTTTGCTGAACATATAAGTTTTTCGTGGAATCCCGAAGCGTTGCTTTTTAACGCCGATATGATACCATAAAACAAAAGACATGATTTTTGCTTCAGTGCTAGTAGAATTCTCATAAGTTTAGCTGTTTTTATGGTTATAATTCGACTACTCGTAGGTAAATATTTTATTTATTGTAATCTTTAAATTTATATTCATAATAAATAACCCGTTTCAGAATGGAGAACTCAGATGTCTCAATAATTAAAGATTTATTGGAAAATCCGTGTTCTCTGCACACCCTGCATGAAAACCTACCGCACTCCAGTGCTAGGAATACATGGTGATTTAGGCAAGCGGTTAAATATATGGCGTTATATCTAGCTCCGGTTTAATATAATCCAGTGGCTGAATATGAATTAATCCCCTCTGGTAAGCGAAACGTACGTTTCCAAAAGTCCGTTTGTGGGAATCCTCTAAACAAGAGGTGACGGGCGGTCGGGATGCGTCACCCTCGTCGCTCACCCGAAACACACCCGGTTATATTTTTGTGTGTCACCACGCTACCGGAAGCGCGAAGACTCTTATGGAAATCACGTAACTCGCCAGAGTGACGTACAAGTATTCGATACTTTTTAGTGTATTTTCGTTATATCACCACGTTAAAGGAAGCTCAACAGCTCTAGGAGAATCACGTGACTAGCTAGACGTACAAGTCTTCGATACTTTTGAATAAGCTTTTGTGTGTGTCACCACGGTATCGGAAACGCAACGACTCTCATAGAAATCAAGTGACACACCAAAGCAACGTACAAGTATTCGATACCTTTTACTGTAATTTCGTTATATCACCACGCTAAGGGAAGCTCAACAGCTCTAGTAGAAATCACGTGACTACCTAAAGTGACGTACAAGTCTTCGATATTTTCGAGTACACTTTCGTATGAGTCACCACACTATCTGAAGCCCAATGATTATTGCAGAAATCTTGTGACTCACCAAAGTGACGTATTCGATATATTTGAGTATTCTTTAGTGTGTGTCACCACGCACAGCAACGCAACAATTGACATAATCACGTGACTTCCCAAAGTGACGTTCAATTATCCGAAAATTATCTGATCATCTTGAAATTTAGTTGTTTGATTCCTTTGCTCCAAGTATGCAAATCATTTAAAATTTTATTCTTAGAAGTGTACATAATCAATTTAGTCAAAACGCAATCTCACTATTAATTAAAATAAAGTCGTAAAAATAAAGGATAACTTTCATAGTCAGCATTTCTGCGTTCTGACCTTGCAATTTCACACATATTTCAAAGTAGATGTGTTTTTGCCACATCAGCAAATTTTTGTTCTATTAAACTTTAAAAAAATAGCCTTTTTTCTTGTGTATCCTTGCTGCAATAAGTTAACCCTCTGAGAAATATTGAAGCTAGAGCGAGAAAGAAATGAAAATGTCGTATACGCCATATTTGCATGTTACGCTGAGGTAAAATTTTAATATACGTATAAAGTAGAAAATAATAATGAGAAATGAAAACAAAGCAAAAAAATAGAACTACAAGACGAAGGTTTAACAATCTTGTGTCTAATCAGCAGCACCCAAAAACATCATTAAACGTAAGGATTATTTAGGAAAAGTGTGATATATATATATATATATATATATATATATATATATATATATATATATATATATATATATATATATATATATATATATATATATATATATATATATACAGTAGAACCTCCATAAGTTGACCACCCAAGGGACTGTAACTAAGTGGTCAACATACGGAGGTGGACAACTTAGGGAATTTGTTAAAAATATTTACTATAGTACAATATTAGAAAAATGTTAGTAAGCTTTTTTAGTATTTTTTAAGGAAAAATTTAGAAAAAAGTTAGCATTTACTCATTTTTATTTTTACTAAAAGTATAAATTTTTACAAATTTTGAAAGAATGATTCATTTTTGTTTGAGTTTTTTTTTTTTTTTTTCATTTGGTTTTTCAGCAATTTCACAGTTTACAAGTCCATTAAGCATGCTGGGCCATTTTTCTGCAGCGAAACCTATAAGTTTCTCCATCATGCGCTTTACATCGTCTTCCTTCAGAGTTGGGTAATTTTCAGATTCATCGTCACTTGGATCATCATCCTCCGATTATAATTCGATTGACTAATAAAGAAATTCCTGGAAACCAGGTGGAGAACAGCCAGAAGAAAAATCTAATTCAAGAAAACATCAGTGGTCAAGTTACAGAGACTAAAACCTGCTAAAAATTGGTCAACATACAACTTACGGAGGTGGTCAACATAGAGAGGTAAATCGCCATTGAAAATGCATTTTGACGGTTCAAACTAATAAATTTCGGTCAACATAGAGAGGTGGTCAACTTTGGAGGTTTTACTGTATATATATATATATATATATATATATATATATATATATATATATATATATAGGCATGGTACCCTTGGCGAGCGTGCTCAGCGAGGTGAATTTAATACGAGCAAGCGAAGTTTTCCTTTTACAGTTTGGCAACAACTCTCCCGAGTGGAACACCGATATAGACGGATGCCTGACGCCAGTTAGATGGCAACGAGTGCAGACGGCACTTCTCGATGACAGATTTTGATCGCCAAGACGGGCACTGATGTTATACCAGACGGGGACTGATGTCCAGTTTTATTTTAATTGTCCCTAGACACCACCTATTCTGTATATAATGTGTAAACAGTTTAATTAAATCATTAAGTTAATTTTAGTTAAGCTTTTGTGCATCTTTTCCACCGTGGGAATAAATTTCCCCCCCCCACATATATATATATATATATATATATATATATATATATAGAGAGAGAGAGAGAGAGAGAGAGATAGATAGATAGATAGATAGATAGATAGATAGATATGTAAGGAAAATTCTCAGGGGTTTTCAAATCTGAAGTCAAGGGCTAAAAATCACTGCGTCCTTTTGTATTTCCATTTTTAACCCCTAACTTAAATTGACCACTAGGGCTACAGTTTACGTCCCCAGAGAAGGGGTCTGTCCAATTATAACTCTACATTACCGTAGCGGACAATTTAGGAAATTTCCAAACAAAAAGGAGATGCACGCTGTCGGAGGCAGATTTTTCTAGAGATTTTCCCACAGATGCTGATCCTCCAGTTTGTCCTGCCCCTATGTGAAGTTCCGTGATAAGACGTATGAAAATAATGCAGACTATATTTAAATAATTTAAAATAAGAAATAATTAAATGAGATGGTAAAAAGAATGACGTCATAATGCTAGAAAAAATGTTTTTTTAACCTATTTATTATGTGGTAAATTGTTAAATTTAATCGCCTGCTCTTAACCTGGAAAATAGGGCTTGAAATAACGGCTTTAAACGCTCGAAAAATGGCGAAGGGGTGGATTTCGAACGCTTTCGAACTCGCTTTGAATTTTGATAACCCTAACTCATTAAGAATCCAATATGGAAGCTCTATCCATTCCAGGTCCCACCGCTTCATAAATTCGAGGACAGACGGACAGATAACTTAGGCTATTATTATATAGGGGATGTGTAGGATTTCTTTAACCCTCTAAGCGGTTCGCACGTACAATTCCGCCAAAGCGGTTGTCATATACAATTTTCACCTCCAAAAACGTTCCGAAAATAGATGTATGGTACATTTCTGACAGTGTTTTCCCCATGGAGATTTGAGGTAGGAGGGTCAGGTTGATTGTTTAGGAACTGCACCCCTCTTTGACTGACATTTATTGAGGGATGTACTCCTACTCCCTGAGACACATAGATGCTGATAGATTTTCATGGCTTTGTCAATCTATATTTCGAAGTATTTCGTTTGCAGTAACAGATGTATTTCTAATTAAAAGCTTAGATGACTTTCGTAAAAAAATATAAATCATTCTCTTAAAGAATATTTTTATTTGTACTATTAGAATCCATTATTTCTTATGGGAGGATCTTCGAGACTTGACGAGCTTTATGTGTATTGAAAGTTAACAATCTATAATGTCAATTTATATACAAATTTATAACCGGAAGTAAAGGGACAATAACGAGGGTGGGTTTCCCGTATTCCAATCTAGTCGACAAAGGGTGAAGCAAAAAGTTATAGAACACCTTGGTCACCGACACAATAAAACTTTAGCGTACTTTTTGGAGATTTTTTTCCTCGGTTTGTTCCACTCGGTGGGTTAAATAGACAAGCCATCAACTTACCAATCCTACATCCGTGACCTTAACATTAAATCTAGATAAGTGTAATAACAACTGTTCGAATAGCCTACCCATTGCACTTCGGACCGGTTTCTTTGTTTTACCACTGCTGAGGTCCAAAGAAACTACAGCTTTCAGATTAAACTTTTTTTTCTTCTCTCTTAAGATAAATCAGTTATCGTTGCACGTGTTTCAATTTTCATAACTAACGTGTAATTTTCTTTGTTCTCAACTGATAAACATCTCTACTTCGGAGTAAATCGAGCATAAAACTGTCGTATATATATCACAATTTATGTTTGCGTTGCAATAAAACTTGTTTCTGGTATCTGAACAACTTTCTTAAATATCCTAATTCGCTGTTAGATTAGATACCTGTGCATTTGTGATCTGAAAGGTATCAATGGATTCCATAAATTCTAGAATCAGTAGAGTAATTCATAGAACTTATTTGTAGGGGGATACGGGAGTGAGAGGAGAGGGGGGGGGTCTGGACTCTCCTCGAAATATTTTCAATATGAGCCTTGCAAGATTTTTTTAAACGTATTAAAATTGTGCACTTGTTTCCATTGCAGAAGTTAAAAAATCATTTTCAACCATGGAAAAATTAAGAACATTTCTGTTGTTGTTTGTAACACCTAGCGGTCGAATCTTAACCGTTTGAGTGCTGAAGAGTTTTCTTATATAATAGAACCTCGGTATAACGACCTCCGACGGGACCAACATCATATGGTCGTTGTAACGAATTGAAAAAATATTAAAAAAAAATTGAGCAAAGCAATAATGCAGCAGTACATATACTTCTACTTATTTGTATTTCCATTACTGAATTTTTGAAAAAAAATCTTTGATTGACGCCTGTTTCAAGTTCATTTGGGAATTTTTCATTATCGCTGATTCCATATCCGTTAGATTTTGTAGAACATCTTCAGAATTAAATTGTCCTTCAAAATATTGAAGCAAGGCATTGATTGCATCGAAGGCTTCTCTTTCATTCCCTTTTTCAAAAGTTTGGACGATTTCCTCTCCTTCGTCGGAATCGCAAATTTCTTCGTTTCCGGTAATACGTGTAATAAAATCGTCCTTATTCAAATTTTCTCCGCAGCACTGTAAAGTTCATCAAAACAAATTCATCAAAAGATAATTGAAGATTTAGCTCTACCCTTTTCGTCAGGCCCCCTCCCCTCCTTGAAGCAAACACAAAGAGTACAGGTACAGTAAAAGAAGTACAGGTTTCTTGAAGTTGCACCACAGTACAATAATTTTGAAATAGCTCACTTACTCATGAGTTCTGCGAACTAAAATTGGTGGTCGTTCTAACGAAACTAATAAGCTTGGGGTTGTTGTAATGATTCAAAATTAACACTGTTCCTATGGTAAGATAATTGGGACTTTTTAAGATGGTCGTTCTAACGAAAGGGTCGTTGTACCAAGATTTGTAATGTAGGTTTGTGATCTCAATGTCCTCCCTAAATTCTTCTTCTGGAGGCGACAGGCCAAGACAGGGGGTCCTCTGCTTGGTTTGTGCTCCTAAACTTCGAGGATTTAGGTTGTACTGTCCTGAGGCGTAATGTTGAGTCCCAACTATATGGTGCTTTCATACTGATGACTAATATTTGAGTAGTGAGGAATCCAATATTGTAGATTAGTTTGTTCCTGAGGGGTAATGTTGAGTCCCAACTATATGGTGCTTTCATACTGAAATGACCATCAAATATTTGAGTAGTGAGGAATGTTATAAAAGCTAGTGCCACCATATTGTACTTCGAGGATTCAATTAGTTTGTTCTGCCCTGAGGGGTAATGTTGAGTCCCAACTATATGGTGCTTTCATACTGAAATGACCATCAAATATTTGAGTAGTGAGGAATGTTATAAAAGCTAGTGCCACCATATTGTACTTCGAGGATCCAATTAGTTTGTCCTGTCCTGAGGCGTAATGTTGGATCCCAACTATATGGTGCTTCCATACTAAAATGGCCATCAAATAGTTGCGTAGTGAAGAATGTTATAAAAGCTAGTACCACCACATTGTACTTCGAGAATCCAATTAGTTTGTTCTGTCCTGAGGCGTAATGTTGGATCCCAACTATATGGTGCTTCCATACTAAAATGGCCATCAAATAGTTGCGTAGTGAAGAATGTTATAAAAGCTAGTACCACCACATTGTAAATGATAATAATAATAACCTATAGCATTAAAAATAATGCATGATCAGTGGCGTAGCGAAGGGGAGGGGTCAGGTTTGTAACACCTGTAAGGATTATTATATACATGTATTATGTATGTATAGTCTATCAAAAAACTTGCTTTATTTTTTTTTAAGGTATCCGTCTACGTTAAAAACGTCATTTTTGCCAAAAATCATAATTTTTTTTTATTTCTCTATTGTAAAATTTCAACTTTTAGGCTTCTAAATCTGTTTTTATTTTGTCTCTATGGCATTTTAAAGAAAAGTTACAGCTGTTTAAACATCAGTGACAGCTGTCTAAACAAAACGGAAGTAGCGACTTCGGAACCGGAAGTTGTGAATTTAAAGCCTTTTAAAGAGCATTTTTCGGACAAAACTTTTTAAATTTTCATGAAGATTAGTTTAAACGTTTTTCTAGTATTTTTAATAATTAGCAACTTGGCAATTAGAAAGTTTTGAAGCAAGAAAGTGTGGGGAATTTTAAACATGTATTTTAAATTTTTAATAGTTAAAGTTGCTTTCATAAACTTCAAATGCGTTTTTCTCAGACCAAGATTTGTAATGTAGGTTTGTGATCTCAATGTCCTCCCTAAATTCTCCTTCTGGAGGCGACAGGCCAAGACAGGGGGTCCTCTGCTTGGTTTGTGCTCCTAAACTTCGAGGATCCAATTAGGTTGTACTGTCCTGAGGCGTAATGTTGAGTCCCAACTATATGGTGCTTTCATACTGAAATGACCATCAAATATTTGAGTAGTGAGGAATGTTATAAAAGCTAGTGCCACCATATTGTACTTCGAGGATCCAATTAGTTTGTCCTGTCCTGAGGCGTAATGTTGGATCCCAACTATATGGTGCTTCCATACTAAAATGGCCATCAAATAGTTGCGTAGTGAAGAATGTTATAAAAGCTAGTGCCACCATATTGTACTTCGAGGATTCAATTAGTTTGTTCTGCCCTGAGGGGTAATGTTGAGTCCCAACTATATGGTGCTTTCATACTGAAATGACCATCAAATATTTGAGTAGTGAGGAATGTTATAAAAGCTAGTGCCACCATATTGTACTTCGAGGATTCAATTAGTTTGTTCTGCCTGAGGGGTAATGTTGAGTCCCAACTATATGCTTTCATATTGAAATGACCATCAAATATTTGCGTAGTGAAGAATGTTATAAAAGCTAGTGCCACCACATTGTACTAATATGTATGCATGATCAGTGGCGTAGCGAAGGGGAGGGGTCAGGTTTGTAACACCTGTAAGGATTATTATATACATGTATTATGTATGTATAGTCTATCAAAAAACTTGCTTTATTTATTTTAAGGTATCCGTCTACGTTAAAAACGTCATTTTTTGCCAAAAATCATAATTTTTTTTTATTTCTCTATTGTAAAATTTCAACTTTTAGGCTTCTAAATCTGTTTTTGTTTTGTCTCTACGGCATTTTAAAGAAAAGTTTACAGCTATTTAAACATCAGGGACAGCAATCCAAACAAAACGGAAGTAGAGACTTTGGAACCGGAAGTTGTGAATTTAAAGCCTTTTAAAGAGCATTTATGAAGCAATAGTTTAAACATTCTTCTAGTATTTTTAATAATTAGCAACTTGGCAATTAGAAAGTTTTGAAGCAAGAAAGTGTGGGGAATTTTAAACATGTATTTTAATTTTTTAATAGTTAAAGTTGCTGTCATAAACTTCAAATGCGTTTTTCTCAGAACGGTATTTTTAATAAAATGTTGAAACTTGAAATGTTATTTCTCAAAAAGTTCTTAAAATATTTTGTTGAAAATTATTATGAATGCTTTTGATAGTATTTACTAGTAAATGACCTAAAAGCTTTAAATTTGCATAATTTTTAATGATGTTACACTCATAGTTATATATAAAGGTAATGAAAATTCGTTAAAAATTCAATGTGTATGATTTTGAGAGACCAAAATTTTTTACCAAATGTAAATGAAGCAAAGATTGTATGTGATTCACTACTCCAGTGTATAAGAAATGTGTTGCGTCAAAAAAAAATTGAAGTAATTTAATTTATTAAAAAATTAGACCTTTTGAAAAAAATCTTTTTTTTTAACTAAATTTTTTTTTATTTATTAGAAATTTTATAAAAACTTCTCCAGGAATAAATTTTTTAAGTGTAATTCTTTATGATAATATAAAAAATAAATTTAAAAATGTAAAAACATGAACTAGTTTCTACGTTTAAAGAAAAAAGTTCTCCGAACGTAGACGGATACCTTAAGACACTGTTTTTAAGGGTCATACGTATCATGGAAGGTGAGTAAATTAGATACCCAGTGTCCAGGGGTATAGCTTGGCATCCATATCTCCAGGGGATTTATAAAAATGGAGGCTGGCCTTTCTAGATTTGGTGTTGGGAGCAGAGCTAACAACTCTACTCTGTAAAAACTAATTTTTGGAAAGTCAAAAGAAGAATGTATCCGGATGCCCTATAAAATCTGGAAATCCAGGGAAAAGGTTAGGTCCCATCTGGGGCTGTCATGACAATGAAGAAGTAGAAGAGTTTAAGGGGCAGAACCTCCCTTTAATCCTTATCCATGGAAAAATTCTCTCCCTGTAAATTTTCCTTTACGAAATGCAAGGAAAATGCAATAAAACTGAAAAATAGGGCCACAGTTCAACAGATTCCCTTATCCGTTCTGGATGACGGGAGAATTCCCTTTCTCGAGTAAGAATGTGGGTCTTTGTAGGTGAGATAATTCGTGGCGAAACTTCTGTAGGAGAGGAACGTCGAGGAAAGGTTTCCCTGTCCCTTCTGTGTGCGCACCATCCGAGCAAACGACCAAAATAAAGCCAAGCGTGGCAACAGTGTGGAAAGCGAACGATCCGCGATTTGTTTGTTGTGGAGCAGCAAAAACGTAAACAAGAGAGGAGGGTGACCCAGATATAGGGCAGCAAGGAGCGCGCGATTGGTCGGATTCGGGAGTGACGTCATGGGAAGGGCGGACATATCGGCAGATGATTCCGAACGGCGGTGGTCGGGGAACCGAGAACGTTGTTGTCGGTCGACTTTCGAACAAAACAAGAAGTGCGCTGATGAGGTGAAGCACGGAATCCATTCGAACGTTTCCAAACGATGAAACGATATTTTTTTATTTACTTTTTCCGACAGGCGAACTTTTTATAGACGATTTTATGGAAGAAGAGTCTGTTTTAGGATGTTTATCTGAACATGTGTTTTATTTACTGGCTGAAGCATATGGATATCTCAGTGCCAGCTCTAGATGGCACAACCGCCGGGGCGCTTTGACCCGAGAGGCAATCAGTTAAGGAATATTAAAGTATTTTACTTTTGATATTAATTAAAAATAAACTTGGTGATTTTTTACTAATAAGTGTAATATTCCTGCTTCGTTACGATAGCTACCCTTTTATAACCTGAAAAAATGGGTCGCAATTTGTGGCTAAAGTGCTAATTAGTAATAAGAAGCTTCAATAGTAGGCTGAGTAGCTCGAGAGGCTTAGACGGCATAGAAATCGGCCATGTTTTTCCCCCACCACTCTCTCTATTCTTCTCTATCTATCTATCTACCTATTTATCTATCAATATATATGTATTTATATACATATATATATATATGTATGTGTGTGATATGTAGATATATATATATATATATGTATGTGTGTGATATGTACATACATATATATATATATGTAAATATATACATACATACATATACATATATATATACATATATATATATATACAAATATACATACATATATATATACATATATATATATATGTGTGTGTGTGTGTGTGTGTGTGTGTGTGTGTGTGTTATGTAGAAGTATGTAACCTAAATAGGATCTGTCTATCTATCTACTATCTATCTCTATATATATATATATACATGTATATGTATATATACATATATATATACATATATACATATATGTATATATATACATGCATATATATACATATATATACATATGTATAAATATATATATATATATATATATACATATATACACACATATACATACATACATATATATATATATGTATGTATGTGTTTCTGCATTATATCAAAATTATTACACTTAAAACAACTCAACAATTCTTCTTTTTCCCCATCTTATTCTTTGATATTTGTTTTCCCAATCACAACATCTCAAAATTAAAAGGAGTATTCGCGACTTGCATTCTTTGAACCCATTTCCCAAAGCTAATTCTGAAATAAATACAAATTTTCTGTCCAGTCACCACAATTTCCAGCTGTTCCCGGCAAATAGCTCACTTTTACCTCTGATCTAAGTTCATTTTGACTGTTAAGAGCGCTGACTAAGCAACCAGTTCCTTGGGAATAATTCAAAGCGTCATCTCGCTCTGGGGCTCCAACTAGTGTCTCCGTGTATCATTCCCTTCTCTGCTCTTGTCAGAGTAACATGTTTTTCTTAGATCTTAAATAAAAGTTAAGTTCCCCGTCGGACTTTGTTGCTTCTTTTCATGGTGCCACGACTACGTTTTAAATACAATTCTGGGGTTCAAGGCCAGGCAAGTAAAAATAATAGAGGCTAATTTAGTGTAACAGGTGAATTAAATTTCATCCCCCCATATATATATATATATATTATGATCTATATATAATACTATATATAAGATATTATATATTGATATATATATATGTATATATTATATATATATATAATATATTTATATATATTATATATATATTATTTAGTTTATATATATATATATGTGTGTGTGTGTGTATGTATAACCCAGGAACGTAGCCAGAAATTGTTCTCCGGGGAGGGAAAGTGGAAAGACATTGTTATTTGTGTATGATACTACATTAAAACAAAATTTAGGTATAAAGGCATTAAAGTATTAAGGTATAAAGGTCACCTGAAAGTCCCACCCATAATAATTTTAATACTAATTATAATTTAGGAATTGAATATAGGCAAATATCCATTTTTGACTCAAATGGTTGAAAAAATTTTTATGACGAGAAAAGGTAAAAACTAAAGAAAAAAGGCAAATATAGCAGAATATTGAGAAAATGTTAAATTTTTGGCCAGCGGCTAGGCAAATATAGCAGAATATAGAGAAAATGCTAAATTTTTGGCCAGCGGCTTGGAAAAACGTTTTATAGTCAGCAGAGTCTAGAGAAGACGTTAAATTTTTGGCTAGCGGCTCGGCAAAACGTTTTATAGTCAGCAGAATATAGAGAAAATGTTAAATTTTTGGCCAGCGGCTCGGCAAAACTGGTCAGCAGAATATAGAGAAAATGTTAAATTTTTGGCCAGCGGCTCTGCAAAACTGGTCAGCAGAATATAGAGAAAATGTTAAATTTTTCGTCAGAGCTTGGCAAAACGTTTTATAGATAGCAGAGTCTAGAGAAAATGTTAAATTTTTCGCCAGAGCTCGGCAAAACGTTTTATAGTTAGCAGAATATAGAGAAAATGTTAAATTTTTGGCCAGCGGCTCTGCGAAACTGGTCAGCAGAATATAGAGAAAATGTTAAATTTTTCGCCAGAGCTCGGCAAAACGTTTTATAGCCAGCAGAGTCTAGAGAAAATCTT
>CM063499.1:65448301-65453301 GCA_032207245.1 Pardosa pseudoannulata
CTTTAATATAATTGGTAGGATCTGCATTTTACTTATACAGCTAGTTAAAGTATCTATGCTTCCATTTATCATTAATGTATCATATATCATTAATGACTAAGATATCTTGTCGGAGAGGAAAAGTTCTTGTCAGCAGACTTGACTAGCAAAAATAATTTAGTTCACTTTAATATAGTTGGTAGGATCTGCCTTTTACTTATACAGCTAGTTAAAGTATCTGTGCTTCCATATATCATTAATGTATCATATATCATTAATGACTAAGATATCTTGTCGGAGAGGAAAAGTTCTTATCAGCAGACTTGACTAGCAAAAACAATTTAGTTCACTTTAATATAGTTGGTAGGATCTGCTTTTTACTTATACAGCTAGTTAAAATATCTGTGCTACCATTAATGCTTAATGCTCTTAGAATCTTCCTTAAAACCTTTCTCTCGAAGATAACTAGTCTAATTTTATGTGTTCTTGTTATTACCCTGGTTCCTGGAACAGAAGTGACCACAGATTTGTACAGGTAGGTCTGTATCTGCCATATTGGATTACTTCGGCTCAGTGATAACCTATCTTCTTTATGGACTGGATAGATCTTTGTGGGTAACGGCCTTAATAAGAATCTTCTTCCATTCCATTCTCCTCTTCGATAGGGTGTTCTAATTGATTACTCTTAGTGTTCCAGGGTTGGTTTGATTTAGTTTTTGAGCTCAATTACTTTGTCTACTAGATCTTCTTAGTGTTTCAGAAACTTCGTCAATACAATAAACTTCTACCTCAGTTTTAGCCTTTTTTTAAGTCAGGTACCATTCGGTTTGAACTGGAAGACTCTGTGAAAAAGAAAAGGTCTATTCTGCAGATATGACTGTAAATTTAATGCGGTCCACTGTAAGACAGTAATATCTGCCTCTTTATATAGCTCATTATTGTATCTGTGTACCTACATACCATTAACCTTCACTGCAATGAAAGTCTCTCTTACAGACTTCCCTATCATGTGTTTTTGTCATTGCCCACGTTTCTGAATTATGAGTAAGCACAAGTCTAATAAGGATTTTATATGACTTTTGTTTCTTTTTCTACTAATCTTGATTGTAGAAAATTTCTTAATACATTAAGATAGCTATTAGCAGCAATCTTTATCCCCGTATCTATTTTGCTCTGTACTCTAATAATGGTTTTATATAACTTTTGTTTCTTTTTCTACTAATCTTGATTATAGAAAATTTCTTAATCCCTTAAGATAACAATTAGCAGCAATCTTTATGTTTGTATCCAGTTTGCTCTGGGCTCTAATAATGATTTAATATAACTTATGTTTATTTTTCTACTAATCTTGATTATAGGAAATTTCTTAATCTCTTAAGATAACGATTAGCAGCAATCTTTATCTCCGTATCTAGTTTGTTCTGTGCTCTAATAATGGTTTTGTATAACTTTTCTTTCTTGTTCTACTAATCTTGATTACAGGCAATTTCTTAATCCATTAAGATAACGATTAGCATCAACCTTTATCTCCATATCTAATTTGCTCTGTGCTCTAATAATGGTTTTATATAACTTTTGTTTCTTTTTCTACTAATGTTGATTGTAGAAAATTTCTTAATCCATTAAGATAACGATTAGCACCAATCTTTATCTCAGTATCTAGTTTACTCTGTGCTCTAATAATGGTTTTATATAATTTTTGTTTCTTTTTCTACTAATCTTGATTGTAGAAAATTTCTTAATCCATTAAGATAACAATTAGCAGCAATCGTTATATCTGTATCTAGTTTGCTCTGTACTCTAATAACTGTTTTATATAAGTTTTGTTTCTTTTTCTACTAATCTTGCTGGTAGAAAATGTTTTAATCCATTAAGATACAAATTAGCATCAATCTTTATGGCTGTATCTAGTTTGTTCTGTGCTCTAATAATAGTTTTATATAATTTTTGTTTCTTTTTCTACTAATCTTGCTTGTAGAAAATTTCTTAATCCATTAAGATAACAATTAGCAGCAATCTTTATCTCCGTATCTAGTTTGCTCTGTACTCTAATAATGGTTTTATATAACTTTTGTTTCTTTTTCTACTAATCTTGATTGTAGAAAATTTCTTAATCCATTAAGATAACAATTAGCATCAATATTTATCTCTGTATCTGTTTTGCTCTGTGCTCTAATAATGGTATTATATAACTTTTGTTTCTTTTTCTACTAATCTTGATTTGTAGAAAATTCTTAATCCATTAACATAACGATTAGCAGCAATCTTTACATCCGTATCTAGTTTTCTCTGGCAGTTCACAGCAAAATCCCTGTAAAACAACATCCGTTACGAAACCTAGATTATCAATACTGCATTATTCTTTAACAAAGTAAGGTGGATGCAGTTTTTACATTAATGTTTACTGTACTAAGAATCTCCCTTAAAACTTTTCTCTCGAAGATATCTTGTCGAGTTTTGTTGGATGGGTAAGATTACGTACTAAAATTTGTTAAAAAATTTGAATTTTAAAAGAAAAAAAAATGGGATTTTTTGAAAAAGAATAAGAAAATACGTGGCCTCGACATACGAGTTTTGCAACTTCGAGTCGACGGACATTCGACTTTTTGCGAACAGAAATTCGAGATACGTGCAAATTTGATACGCGAAAAGACCAAAAACTGACGAGGAAAAGAAAATAAGCCAACTGAAAGTGAAAGTAAATATGAAATATTTCTATATGTATCTGAAATACCCTTTATAAAACAAGTTTAAATATTTACATTCTCTTTTGTTGGGGTTTAGAATATCTATATAACAATTTTATTCTTTATATGTATGTTTTTCTCAAAATTGATGAACATAAAAACCAAAAAAAATTCTGGTGTTGTTATCGGATGAATTAAGGGAGACTGACACGAACAAATTCATTTCACTTCAACTTTTTTTTTAATGAGAAAAAATCGACTTACGAGCTTAGCAAGATATATTTAGTAGATGATTATTGGATAAGCAAATAAGATTCAGTTATTCCGTTGATCTCCTTCAAGCTGTCAGATCTTCGATGCAAAATGGCGCACATTATACTTAAAACCTGTTTATTACATTATAATATATTGTAATTGTTAGGATATTTTTGTCTTTCCTCTCGCTAATCTGCGATTAATATTGCTACGTCATTCTTGAGTAACGAATACTTTTTCTTTCTTTCTGGTTTCTGCACTGGCAAATGTAGAAAATATCGTTTAGGTTGAAGAAAAAAAAGATACTTGTTCTCTGTCAGTGTTCTTAGTACGCTGATTCTCGCCAGAGAATATGGCAGTTCCAGTGGCAAGGCGAGAGTTCTAACTTAACCCCTTCCCGGTTTTTCTCGCGCTGAACTCGGGCAGGCGAAATGTACCATCCTAGCTCATCCCGAGTGTAGCTCGGGCACTGTGAAATTTTACACTGTGCAATCAGTCTTTTCCGAATTATTTCACATGTGCTTTTTATGGTTTCGAATACTTTTGTTTACTTTTCTGGCTAATAAATTATTTGCTGCTCAAAGAGAGACAGTAGATTGAAGAAGGTAAGGAGAAAAACAAGGTTCTACTGTCGAGATTGCGATGCAGTACCGTGTTTTCGATTGTATCATATACGACCAAATTTTGATTAGTAATTTCGTAATCATTTATGTAAATGCATAGGATATAAATAAAATTTAAATCAATATAAAAGCTAGGTATTCTAAGCTTTATATTGATAGTTATTGTGAATTGACTCCAAAGTCTAATGATTTCTGCCGTACATAAAGCCAACTATACAGCTAAATTACTCATTTATTTAAATTGATTTTTTTACATTAATTTTTAGGCAATTTTGTATGTGAATGATACTGTAATGTTTAAAAAGATATGTGTGTATGAAAATAAGCATAAAAATATTGACATTTTTTGACCCGTAATCCCGAAATAAGAGAAATTCTGTACCTCGATAATTTGATAAACACACACACAGAGGGTAACACAAGAAAACGGGAATTTTTAACATTCTAATAAAACCAAGAGAGATGGGAGTAAAACATTTTATTCATAGTAATTGAAACCTTAAAATTTGCCATTTAAGAAACATTAATGGAATTTATCGTTTTTTAAAAATTACGTTCTTTAGATGCTATCCTCTTGTACTAATTCATTTTTGAAATCAACTGTTGAGATTCCTCAATGATCGCTTAAATATCTCAGTTGAAATAGATCGCTTACATTCTCTGTCTCACTGTTAATTTCATCCTGAATTCAGATTTAACTCATCCACAGTTCTTGGTCGATTCGTGGTCTTACAATTTGCTCTTGAGATGATCTTGGGTTGTCAGCTGAGAAACTGTCTGCCTCCGGATTTGATTCACCATGCGAGACAGTCTCCGACGACCTTTTTCTTTGATAGCGTGTGGACGTCCAACACCATGTCGTCTACTGCTGGTTTCACCGTCGTTCATCCACTTTGCATAAGTACTAACAACTGTAGATCGCGAACAACCCACGAGTCGTGCAGTTTCGGAAATACTTGTTCCGAGCCTTCGAGCCATTACAATCTGCCCTCTATCAAAATCGCTTAGATCCGCAGCTTTTCCCATCACACACAGAAGTAAGTGAAAGAATGATTCTTCAGACTCTCCAGCAGCAGTTAAATACTACTTCCACCTGATCACGTGACTTCCACGTCATCCAGGCGAGTTCATTGCAAAATGTAGGGGTGGTCATAATGTTTTGGCTCTTGAGTGTATATATGTATACACACATACACATACACGTATATATATATATATATGTATATATATATATATATATACATATATATGTATATATGGATGTATATATATGCGTATATATGGTATATATATGTATATATGTATGTTTATATATGCATATATATGTATATATATATGTATATAATATGCATATATATATATATATACATATATATATATATATATATATATATATATATATATATATATTTAAGGAAAATTCTCAGGGGTTTTTAAAACTTAAATCAAAGTCTTT
>CM063499.1:65460801-65468301 GCA_032207245.1 Pardosa pseudoannulata
TGCTGTCATAAATGAGTCAGTACCCAGTCGAGAGATACACACATACTTATCTGTGTATCTATCTGTCCACCACAATATGTCTTTTAGCTCTTTACTTTAAAACAACGTATGGGAGACGTGATCGTTCTGCTGTGCCTAAAATGAGAACCTCGTATCACACACGTGATGATTCTTTCTGGCCAAAAGTGAAAAGCTCGTGTCAGACACGTGATGATTCTTTCTGGCCCAAAGTGAAAAGCTCGTGTCAGACATGTTATTGTTTATAGGGGATAAAGTTTTTGTTTTTGCGTTATTGTTTGTTACAGTTGCAATATGAGAGTTGGTCGTTTATTCTTAGGCGTAATTGCAATAGAGTATTATATTATAACAGCATATGGACCCTTAAAACAACGTATGGGAGACGTGATCGTACTGCTGTGCCTAAAATGAGAACCTCGTGTCAGACACGTGATGATTCTGTCTGGCCTACAGTGAAAAGCTCGTGTCAGACACGTGATGATTCTTTCTGGCCCAAAGTGAAAAGCTCGTGTCAGACATGTTATTGTTTATGGGGGATAAAGTTCTTGTCTTTGCGTTATTGTTTGTTACAGTTGCAATATAAGAGTTGGTCGTTTATTCTTAGGCGTAATTGCAATAGAGTATTATATTATAACAGCATATGGACCCTTAAAACAACGTATGGGAGACGTGATAGTACTGTTGTGCCTAAAATGAGAACCTCGCATCACACACGTGATGATTCTTTCTGGCCCAAAGTGAAAAGCTCGTGTCAGACACGTGATGATTCTTTCTGGCCCAAAGTGAAAAGCTCGTGTCAAACATGTTATTGTTTATGAGGGATAAAGTTTTTGTTTTTGCGCTATTGTTTGTTACAGTTGCAATATAAGAGTTGGTCGTTTATTCTTAGGCGTAATTGCAATAGAGTATTATATTATAACAGCATATGGACCCTTAAAACAACGTATGGGAGACGTGATAGTACTGCTGTGCCTAAAATGAGAACCTCGTGTCAGACACGTGATGATTCTTTCTGGCCAAAAGTGAAAAGCTCGTGTCAGACACGTGATGATTCTTTCTGGCCAAAAGTGAAAAGCTCGTGTCAGACATGTTATTGTTTATGGGGGATAAAGTTTTTGTCTTTTCGTTATTGTTTGTTACAGTTGCAATATAAGAGTTGGTCGTTTATTCTTAGGCGTAATTGCAATAGAGTATTATATTATAACAGCATATGGACCCTTAAAACAACGTATGGGAGACGTGATCGTACTGCTGTGCCTAAAATGAGAACCTCGTATCACACACGTGATGATTCTTTCTGGCCAAAAGTGAAAAGCTCGTGTCAGACACGTGATGATTCTTTCTGGCCCAAAGTGAAAAGATCGTGTCAGATATGTTATTGTTTTTAAGCGATAAAGTTTTTGTTTTTGCGTTATTGTTTGTTACAGTTGCAATATAAGAGTTGGTCGTTTATTCTTAGGCGTAATTGCAATAGAGTATTATATTATAACAGCATATGGACCCTTAAAACAACGTATGGGAGACGTGATCGTACTGCTGTGCCTAAAATGAGAACCTCGTATCACACACGTGATGATTCTTTCTGGCCAAAAGTGAAAAGCTCGTGTCAGACACGTGATGATTCTTTCTGGCCCAAAGTGAAAAGCTCGTGTCAGACATGTTATTGTTTATGGGGGATAAAGTTTTTGTCTTTTCGTTATTGTTTGTTACAGTTGCAATATAAGAGTTGGTCGTTTATTCTTAGGCGTAATTGCAATAGAGTATTATATTATAACAGCATATGGACCCTTAAAACAACGTATGGGAGACGTGATCGTACTGCTGTGCCTAAAATGAGAACCTCGTATCACACACGTGATGATTCTGTCTGGCCAAAAGTGAAAAGCTCGTGTCAGAAACGTGATGATTCTTTCTGGCCCAAAGTGAAAAGATCGTATCAGACATGTTATTGTTTTTAGGAGATAAAGTGTTTGTTTTTGAGTTATTGTTTGTTACAGTTGCAATATGAGAGTTGGTCGTTTATTCTTAGGCGTAATTGCAATAGAGTATTATATTATAACAGCATATGGACCCTTAAAACAACGTATGGGAGACGTGATAGTACTGTTGTGCCTAAAATGAGAACCTCGTGTCAGACACGGGATGATTCTGTCTGGCCAAAAGGGAAAAGCTCGTATCTGACATGCTATTGTTTTTAGTCATTGTCCGAAATTCGTTAACCATGTTCGACATATTATAAACCTGTGATGAAACCTACTTTTAATATTGGAGGATTGACGCATGATACAATCTGATGACGTATCCTACAATCCAAATAAAAAATTGTTTAGTTTCATACGCATACAAAAAATTTTGAAATATCCACATCAAATTAAAAAAATACGCTTTATAATCGATTAACACTTTTGTAATCGAATGATTATCTTATTTCATTAAAAATCTATTTTATTTCTTACACTCACGTTTTAAAACTTTAACTATTTAACTACAGGGTGTCTATAAAAGAACTCCGGGGTTTTGAGGCAAAATATTTTAATGAAATAAAAAACATACATCCATGTTTTATACATGACTGGCAAGCTTACATTTTCAAGTTTTTTTAACACTTAGTAAAGTTCTGTATGGCGTTAGTGGCACGGCAGAAGTCTAAACGGTATTACCTCTTCATGTCCTGGCGAGCATGTCTGGGGGGACGGTTGCCACACAATTGACTATTCGTTCCCTGAGATGTTGAACATCACGAATTTTCTCTGCATACACAAGATTCTTGATATGCCCCCAGAAGAAAAAATCCAACGGAGTTATGTCCACTTGAGACACACTCGGCCTATGACTTTTGCTTCAAAACATTCCCTGTTTCCTTAAATGCACTGAACCATTGACGAATGGTTTTGTCAGAAGGCGGGTTAACACCATAGTTACGTCGAAAGTTTCCTTGTACGGTAACTACAGACTTCGTTTCTATGAGCCAAATAACACATTGAGCTTTTTGTTGCGGAGTCACCATCATTTCAAATTTCGCGACGTCATTTCAAGGTCAACGCCCTGCAGCGCAGCCAATAGTTGATACAAACATTCTCAAATGATATGAGTAAAACTTTTTTGCTACTCTTTTCAGAGAAATCGACTAAATTTTGCTATCTTTTATAGTTAGTGAATATGAATTTTTAAAACCCCGGAGTTCTTTTATAGACACCGTATTTAAGATAACCGACCACGTTTATAAATAGCTATTTTCGTGAAAAGTATCGAAAAAAATTATTCGTTTAATTTAAAGATCAGTCCTTTAGCTTTCGAAAACAGTTTTCAGCTTGTTTCTAGCGTCATTAGAAGTCATGATACAGTTGTTTTATCATCACCAGGAAGTGTCGAAAAGATACCGGAAATGAGCAGTTAAAGGGCTTGACTTTGAGTGTTAGCATGAAAAACGTCGTGAATAGCGTATTATAGCTTCTAAATAAATAAATTACTCCAGCATATTTGTGATTGTTTATCGAATTATAAAACACTTAATGAATTTATCCAATAAAATCTTTAAATTGAATTTCTGAAAAACTGTGATTTTTGCTACACTACCACACCTCAACAGTCATAACTGCTAAAATAATTTTTAGAATTTAATTAGAATTTAACTGTAAGTTTTTAATGATGTTATGTATGCATTGAACCTCAGAATTATAGATATATTAATTTTTAGATGAGTTATGGGCATTTATGTTAGAAACTTCATTGTTTTTTTTTCATGAATTTTTGCTCTAAATTACGTGATTGGCTATAACTCATCTATACTTTAGAATATTTTCATTCTGGAGGTTCAATGCATTGTAACGGCGTGATTTAGCGGTGTATCGACATAAAAGAACTTTGCTTTAAGAGATGGACTTCGATTGTGTGGATACAAAAGGATTGTTTTTCCCGGCACCACGACGTCTACACTGTTGTGCCCTGTAGTAGAGGAACAATATACCAGACAACCCGGCACCTTCACTGACAGCCGAAAATATGATCACTGGAACGACAAAGGATTAGCCGCGATTTGGATGTAGCCGCTAAGAATTCCAGGGACCCCTGGCTTTGCGGCTGATGATTGTTTAACCCTGACCAATCCAGTTGTTCGAAGGTGAGGTCATCGCTAGGTGATCCAATAATGAAATTGTGGGTGAGGCCCCTCCCCTAGAAAAAGAAGAGAGAAGATTTGTTTTTTAGAAAAGTTAGTTAGCTATACTCGGTGTAAACTCAATAGGCACTTCAAGGTCACTGATTTTTTCCCGATGACCAACTGTAACTATGGTAACGACAGTTGGGAAATGATTTTACTCTTTTTTCCCACTGTGTTAAGGGGTGTCATGCATCGTGTGGGCTCTCCGTGCATGATGAAAGTATGTTTATTTAGACTACACTTTGAAGAATACTTAATACTTTACACAAAATTTTATGAGTAATTTCAGACAAGTTCATAAATTTAAGATATAATCCCATTTCATAAAATTACTATTCAAAAATTGTATGTTGTATTCTAATCCGTAAGATTTAAAAAATTCTACTGAAAAAGTAAATCTAATTTTTTTTCACACACAGTTGCATTATTTACAGAAATAATATCATTGAATTTTTATGATTGAATATTTCGATATTTTTAATGAGTAATTAGTTATAATTTCTCACTAGTTTTCTTTATATTTGTATGATTCTTTTAATCTAAATATCAAAAGTATTTCTAAATAATTAATTTATTTAAGAGAATGTAGTTCTGAAATTCCTTAAATTTAAGTT
This sequence comes from Pardosa pseudoannulata, assembly GCA_032207245.1. Lineage (NCBI taxonomy): Eukaryota > Metazoa > Arthropoda > Arachnida > Araneae > Lycosidae > Pardosa > Pardosa pseudoannulata. Next base: position 65,465,593 of record CM063499.1, read on the forward strand.
GTATGTTAATAAGTATATTATGAAGTTATGTGGACCATAGTAAAGTTTCTATTCCAAAATTGTACTGTATTAATTATTTTATGATTTTACAAGAATTGAAAGAGGTCTTAATGCAATAACAATATTTTGTAAAATTTTATTATGTATTTTAAGATTTATGGTTTGTTGACACATTTTTAGAAAGTGAAAATTTCTTTAGAAGGTAGAGATTCCTAATGTTTTAGTAAGAATTCTAAATTAAAATGAATTTTTGTATTTTTACAAAAACATCTGTGATTTATTATAACCATTTTATACATATTTTTAAACTTTTCTTTATGTAAATAGTTAACTCATTTATGCACAACTGAAAATTTTGACTTTTCTTATAATAATAAAGCAAGTCGTCTGAACGTATTGGAATCAAATCCTCAACTAAAGTGCTGAAAATAAGTGTGAATGCACAGGCTTCTTGGTCGCTGCCATAGTAACTGATGACTGGGAAAACGAGAAAGTGTGACCTTGAGGCGCCAATAAATTTTACATGGACTATAGCAACCAGCTAATTCAGAAGTCGCCTCGACCAGTCTCTCTACCAGAGAGTTTTTTGCTATATTCCCACCTTGGGATCTTCTCTTTAAGGAGTAGTCCGCATCGGCTAACTTGGAGGTCGCCTCGACCAGTCTCTCCATCGGAGAGTTTTATTTAGCGAAATCCCGTCTTGGGATATATCTCTTGCTGAGATTGAAACGATACCCTGTGCATTGGGTTTCCTTTTCTAATATAATCTTCTTCAGGATTGTTTGCATTTTTCTTTCGGAACTCTAACTGTGCATTGATATTCTACCAGTACTTCAGTGAACTTTCGCGAGAGCTACCGAATTGTTTCTTCCGTCGAATCAGCAATATTTCGGCAGAGACTGATTTTAGTTTAGGTACTCGTCTCTACTTAGGCCAAGGTGTACCCTGACGATACCTCAGAAACTGAAACAGATACCGATCTGGATACATCTGTAGATAGCACTATAGTTTGTCCTGTAAAAAAAAGTGTGCAAAACTTAGTTAGTGATGAAACTGCTTCTGGTCACGACGCATGAGAAAAGCTTTCATCGAAAGCGGAACACAAAATCGTCGCTCGATTCATAAGGCAAGAGGTTAATTTAAGCTCCAAACTTTTACCAAGTTTTGTAAATTCTGGATCATATCTAACCCTTTGCACTCAAGGGTTCCGGAGCGGAGCCATTTAAAATTTGTCTTCAAACTCGAGGGCTCCGCTACGGAGACAATGCAAAATAATTAGTATTTACGATTTGTTTTTGTTCTTATGTTAACGAAAAATTATTTGCATTGTCTCTGTAGCTAAGTCCTCGAGTTTGAAGAAAAATTTTAAATGGCTCCGCTCCGATACCCTCGAGTGCAAAGTGCTAATTTCCGCTTCCGTTCTCAACGATAACCGAATGGTTGGATAGCGGACCATCGGTACCGGAGTTCGTGGGTTCGATTTCCACTGTGGCATGGGTGTTGGTAGCCATTCGAAATCATGTTTAAGCAATAGGTCTCACCTCATTAGCGCTCGTGTTTCAAAATAAAAGTTGACCGTAGCGTTCCAACCAAACCAATTTATTTGATATTTCTACCAGTACTTCAGTGAACTTTCGCGAGAGCTACCGAATTGTTTCTTCCGTCGAATCAGCAATATTTCGGCAGAGACTGATTTTAGTTTAGGTACTCGTCTCTACTTAGGCCAAGGTGTACTAATCACTTACCTGTGATCGGAATTTTTTTTTTTTTTTGTGTGTGTGTGTGTAGTTGTAAAATGATGTATATAGAAGAAGTGTAAATAAATTCATTAATCAAGATACACCTGATTCTTCCTTGTGTCACCTAAAACAGGGACCGGATACGTTACAGCTTACATAAAGGATGTATGTCTACATTTATCCAAGTAAAAGTGACATGTTTTGAGTATTTTTTTAGTTATCAGTGTTGGCTTAAAGTCAAAAAATGCATTTTTTTCTCTATTATTGTTAATTTTTAAGACAATATATATGTATTTATGTTTATTTTCATATTTATCTATGTTTTATAACCTATTATTGCAATAACTAAAAAAATATTTCCATGAAAACCATATTTAAAAATTTTGGCTCGGAACGTGGTCCGTTACTTTAGTTTATTTAATTTATTTTAAATTTATTGTAATTTTTTATTCTTTATTTAATAATGTGTAGATATATATAGTGGCAATTAACATTAATTTTAATTTCTGGAAATCAGCAAGGAAAACTTTTTTAGTTGGGTTTTGAATTCTCGAACTAGACAGCTTAATATATTTTAATAAATATGTACTTTCATAGCCGTGGGAATATTTTAGTTTGTTTTTACAAGCTTTTCACCTAGTTTAGGCAGAATCGGTGACCTGTACGAATGATTTTCACTCTTTTTTCCGTTTTCCCCGTTTCCCTTGCTCGCTGCTTAATCCCTTCTAAAAACAAGGAAGCACCGTTCGAAAAGAATTCGGATCCTCTCGAACATCCGTATTGTAATCATCGGACACACTCTATCTAATGGCTGTCCTTAAATGATGTAACACTTTTTCTTTTATATTTTGCACCCTCTTCTCCTTTGTCACAAAGTGTCACACTCTACATACCCCTTCTCCCTTGTCAAATTTCCCTCAATATTGCATATACATATACAAAATTACATTAACCCTTTAAAGGTCCCCTA
>CM063499.1:65473301-65483301 GCA_032207245.1 Pardosa pseudoannulata
ATAAATAACAACCATAAAATTTTTGTAAACAAAAAATATATTTTTTAGTGGATAAATTGATAATGATATCGTAAATATGAAAAATCAAATAGAAATAGTAGTATGTAGTTTTAATTTTTTCGAATTATGTTATATATAAACATTTTTACATTCCAGAATCTATGTAGTACACAAGAACATTCGGCTTCGTTTTCCTGCATATACCGTTATTTTTGTACCCACAAACAAACCATGCTGTTACACTAACCCGTACTAGTACGTAAGTATTTTATATTGAAATATATAAACTAATATATAAATAGACAAACAAATATATATATATATATATATATATATATATATATATATATATATATATAATATATATATATATGTACAGGAAAATTCTAATTTAACTTAAATCAAGGGTAAAATTGATTTACATTTTAAACAACCTAAATTCCACTCAGGTTTCGAGAACTGGCCAATTATAAATTGGTCTAAATTTTTTTGAAAAAGGAGATACACGCTTCAGATTTTCTTATTTTTAGATGTTACAGGTTTTTAATGGTCTTGTAAATAGAACTTTATGCTAGCTGCTTCGTTTTCGTATATACCGTTATTTTCAAAAAAAGGTCTATAGCTGAAAAGACATTTTATGGCCCTTACTGCAACCAATCGAGAAGTCAGTTATTACATATATATATATAAATATATAAATATATTTAATTTTTATATAATATATTTATATATTTATATATATATATATAAATATACATATATATAATATCATGTTGCAAGAATAAATAAAAAGTTAATTTTAAATCTAAATTGATGTTTTAATCAACCTTCCCTTCTGTAGTTCCGCATCGACTGATGTAAAAACTAGTTTTTATTTGTCTAAATTTTTCCAGAATCTATGTAGTACACAAGAACATTCGGCTTCGTTTTCCTGTATATACCGTTATTTTTGTACCCACAAACAAACCATGTTGTTACACTAACCCGTACTAGTACGTGACCCGCGCTCAAGTATCAATCGTCAGGAAATGTACTAGTACGTGTCCCGCATACAATGTGTTAAGAATTATTTGTACTTGTCTGTGTCCTAGATATATTTATTGTTTCCGATTAAGTACAAAATTTTAACATTTTACAGTTAATCATTTTCTATCCATACCCTCGTAGCATTAATATACGTTATATTGTAATTTTTCATTACATAGAGTTCAGATTGCAATCAAAACAGGAGGATCCAAACTAGATGCATAATCTTAAATAGAAGATTTCGACCTCTTCTGTTAACAGTTTTTTAATTATACTCCGCAGCCTTAATGCACGTTATATTGAAATTTATCGTTATATAGTGTGTTGATTGCAATTAAAAGTACAGGAGTACGGTAAAATAAATTTACCATTTTACAGCTAATACTTTTTTAGTTATGCCCGCTCAGCATTAATGTACGTTATAATAAAATTAATCGTTATATAGAGTTTAGATTGCAATCAAAAGAGGAGGAGTAAAATTAGATGCTATCATAGTCTTAAATACAAGTAATCAACTACGGCAAATCCTTTTTCAGTTTAGTCGTCCCACAGCGTAATTACTCACTATATTGAAATTTTCCGTATAGAGCGATCGGAATGCAATCGAAAGAGAAGATACATAACTAGACGTTATAACAGTTCTGCAAAAAAATTTCGACTTTCTACTGCTAACAGTTGACTACACGTACAGAGGTGAAAAGAAATCTAGTCGAAACTTGATCAGGTGTAGTCGAAATGGATTTTAAATAATTCAGAATTACAGTTTCCTTGTACATACATACAAACGTAAAATTCGGAATGTTACAAATTCAGTCACAGTCAAAACAAATAATTTCGTTGAAATTCGAGCTATGAAACTTATAGAATACTTCCTTTTACTTTGTACGCAAAAGTAAAAAACGAGAATTTCATTTAAAGTTTCGAATTCTTAAAAATAAATGAGCTTTGAAATAATTTTTACTGTTGTTAAAATTTTAAGATGAACTACACTCAAGAGCCAAAACATTATGACGACCTGTCAATAACGAGTTGGCCCACCTTTGGCGCTCAACACAGCTTCAACCCGCCTTGGCAGGGTCATAGTCAAAACAAATAATATCGTTGAAATTTGAGCTATGAAATTTATAGAGTACTTCCTTTTACTTTGTACGCAAAAGTAAAAAATGAGAATTTCATTTAAAGTTTCGAATTCTTAAAAATAAATGAGCTTTGAAATAATTTTTGCTGTTTGTTAAAATTTTAAAATGAACTACACTCAAGAGCCAAAACATTATTACCATCTGTCAATAACGAGTTGGCCCACCTTTGGCGCGCAAAAACAGCTTCAACCCGCCTTGGCATGGTCATAGTCAAAACAAATAATTTAGTTGAAATTTGAGCTATGAAATTTATAGAGTACTTCCTTTTACTTTGTACGCAAAAGTAAAAAACGAGAATTTCATTTAAAGTTTCGAATTCTTAAAAATAAATGAGCTTTGAAATAATTTTTGCTGTTTGTTAAAATTTTAAAATGAACTACACTCAAGAGCCAAAACATTATTACCATCTGTCAATAACGAGTTGGCCCACCTTTGGATGCGCAACACAGCTTCAATCCGCCAAGGCATGGATGCCACAAGTCCTTGGAAGATATACGGAGACAGATTGTACCAGATGTTTAAGCAACTGTTAAGCAAATCCGAGATATTGCGAATTGGTGGTCTTTGAACTCTGAGCTTTGAACTTCGATCCATTACTATCTGCCCTCTATCAAAATCGGTTAGATCTGCAGCCTTTCCCATCACACACAGAAGTAAGTGAAAGAATGATTCTTCGGACTCTCCAGCAGCAGTTAAATACCACTTCCACCTGATCACGTGCCTTCCACGTCATCCAGGCGAGTTCATTGCAAAATGTAGGGGTGGTCATAATGTTTGGCTCTTGACTGTATATTGTGGCGCTTAATAATTTCGTTTGGTTTTTGGCCTGTTCTTAAAAAAATTGCCCATCTCTGTTCTAATTTGAAATCGGAAATTCTAATGGAAGAAAAGAAATGTATTTTTAGAAATTTGAGAGTTCTTCGAATTCTAATTAACCTATCGTTCTTGAATTTCCCTCAATTTAACGTTCTAAGAACTTCACCAAAAATATTTACAATTCTAAATAACCTAAGTTTTATATTCACCAAATTTGGATTCCTAAGTTTGGACGCCAAGTCCCCGTTTCGCGATCGGAGGTCGTTTCCCGATCATGAGTTCGGCCTCCACCCTCTTACGAATTCTTTCGAGCGTCGGTCCGTGGAGGAAGGACAACACGCTTCACAGCACACACCTGCAGCCCAGTATGCACGTAGAACTTGCAATATGGAAGTATTTTAGGCATATTTATATATCAATGACTAGGTCATTTTTACACGCATCTGGGAAATTAGAGTAATGTAATCATCACTCTTACTTTATAACTCTAAACTTTGCCTAATACGACATAGCCTGTCACACTAACTATGGATGATAAAAGCCTTTTTTTTATATTCAGAAAACTCTTTCCATTTCATAGAGAGACGTTGCAATCTAATTTCAACCTCAAATTACTAAAATTAATCTTAGTTTTTGTTGGTACATACACGTGTATATATGTGTGTGCAAAATGAAAGCATCCATAGCGCGCTCTACTTGATAGCGCTCCTCAGTATAGGCCAGGAGTGGCCAAGACGTCTACCGCGGTCGACTGGTCGACCGCGAAGACATTTTAGGTAGTCCGCGCTACCCCCCGATAATGATCTCAGAAATTATATATTGTAATGTGTAATGTTATTTTAATAATATGGTCAGAATGTTGGTTTTGCCCTTTGCATAAAGCAAAGCTGCCGGACGGTCAGACCGAATCAGCGATTCAACACTCTACTTCAGAGGTGGTCAAGACGTCGACCGCGAAGACATTTTAGGTAGTCCGCGCTACCACCCGATAATGATCTCGGATATTATGTATTGTAATGTGTAATGTTATTTTAATAATATGGTCAGAATGTTGGTTTTGCCCTTTGCATAAAGCAAAGCTGCCGGACGGTCAGACCGAATCAGCAATTCAACACTCTACTTCAGAGGTGGTCAAGACGTCGACCGCGAAGACATTTTAGGTAGTCCGCGCTACCACCCGATAATGATCTCGGATATTATGTATTGTAATGTGTAATGTTATTTTAATAATATGGTCAGAATGTTGGTTTTGCCCTTTGCATAAAGCAAAGCTGCCAGACGGTCAGACCGAATCAGCAAATTCAACACTCTACTTCAGAGGTGGTCAAGACGTCGACCGCGAAGACATTTTAGGTAGTCCGCGCTACCACCCGATAATGATCTCGGATATTATGTATTGTAATGTGTAATGTTATTTTAATAATATGGTCAGAATGTTGGTTTTGCCCTTTGCATAAAGCAAAGCTGCCGGACGGTCAGGCCGAATCAGCAATTCAACACTCTACTTCAGAGGTGGTCAAGACGTCGACCGCGAAGACATTTTAGGTAGTCCGCGCTACCACCCGATAATGATCTCGGATATTATGTATTGTAATGTGTAATGTTATTTTAATAATATGGTCAGAATGTTGGTTTTGCCCTTTGCATAAAGCAAAGCTGCCGGACGGTCAGACCGAATCAGCAATTCAACACTCTACTTCAGAGGTGGTCAAGACGTCGACCGCGAAGACATTATGGTAGTCCGAGCTACCATCCCGATAATGACCTCGGATATTATGTATTGTAATGTGTAATGTTATTTTAATAATATGGTCAGAATGTTGGTTTTGCCCTTTGCATAAAGCAAAGCTGCCGGACGGTCACACCGAATCAGCAATTCAACACTCTACTTCAGAGGTGGTCAAGACGTCGACAAGCGAAGACATTTTAGGTAGTCCGCGCTACCACCCGATAATGATCTCGGATATTATGTATTGTAATGTGTAATGTTATTTTAATAATATGGTCAGAATGTTGGTTTTTGCCCTTTGCATAAAGCAAAGCTGCCGGACGGTCACACCGAATCAGCAATTCAACACTCTACTTCAGAGGTGGTCAAGACGTCGACCACGAAGACATTTTAGGTAGTCCGCGCTACCACCCGATAATGATCTCGGATATTATATATTGTAATGTGTAATGTTATTTTAATAATATGGTCAGAATGTTGGTTTTGCCCTTTGCATAAAGCAAAGCTGGCGGACGGTCACACCGAATCAGCAATTCAACACTCTACTTCAGAGGTAGTCAAGACGTCGACAAGCGAAGACATTATGGTAGTCCGCGCTACCACCCGATAATGATCTCGGATATTATATATTGTAATGTGTAATGTTATTTTAATAATATGGTCAGAATGTTGGTTTTGCCCTTTGCATAAAGCAAAGCTGCCGGACGGTCACACCGAATCAGCAATTCAACACTCTACTTCAGAGGTAGTCAAGACGTCGACAAGCGAAGACATTAGGTAGTCCGCACTACCACCCGATAATGATCTCGGATATTATGTATTGTAATGTGTAATGTTATTTTAATAATATGGTCAGAATGTTGGTTTTGCCCTTTGCATTAAGCAAAGCTGCCGGACGGTCACACCGAATCAGCAATTCAACACTCTACTTCAGAGGTGGTCAAAACGTCGACCACGAAGACATTTTAGGTAGTCCGCGCTACCACCCGATAATGATCTCGGATATTATATATTGTAATGTGTAATGTTATTTTAATAATATGGTCAGAATGTTGGTTTTGCCCTTTGCATAAAGCAAAGCTGCCGGACGGTCACACCGAATCAGCAATTCAACACTCTACTTCAGAGGTAGTCAAGACGTCGACAAGCGAAGACATTTTATGGTAGTCCGCGCTACCACCCGATAATGATCTCGGATATTATATTGTAATGTGTAATGTTATTTTAATAATATGGTCAGAATGTTGGTTTTGCCCTTTGCATAAAGCAAAGCTGCCGGACGGTCACACCGAATCAGCAATTCAACACTCTACTTCAGAGGTGGTCAAGACGTCGACCACGAAGACATTAGGTAGTCCCGCGCTACCACCCGATAATGATCTCGGATATTATATATTGTAATGTGTAATGTTATTTTAATAATATGGTCAGAATGTTGGTTTTGCCCTTTGCATAAAGCAAAGCTGCCGGACGGTCACACCGAATCAGCAATTCAACACTCTACTTCAGAGGTAGTCAAGACGTCGACAAGCGAAGACATTATGGTAGTCCGCGCTACCACCCGATAATGATCTCGGATATTATATATTGTAATGTGTAATGTTATTTTAATAATATGGTCAGAATGTTGGTTTTTGCCCTTTGCATAAAGCAAAGCTGCCGGACGGTCACACCGAATCAGCAATTCAACACTCTACTTCAGAGGTGGTCAAGACGTCGACCACGAAGACATTTTAGGTAGTCCGCGCTACCACCCGATAATGATCTCGGATATTATATATTGTAATGTGTAATGTTATTTTAATAATATGGTCAGAATGTTGGTTTTGCCCTTTGCATAAAGCAAAGCTGCCGGACGGTCACACCGAATCAGCAATTCAACACTCTACTTCAGAGGTAGTCAAGACGTCGACAAGCGAAGACATTATGGTAGTCCGCGCTACCACCCGATAATGATCTCGGATATTATATATTGTAATGTGTAATGTTATTTTAATAATATGGTCAGAATGTTGGTTTTGCCCTTTGCATAAAGCAAAGCTGCCGGACGGTCACACCGAATCAGCAATTCAACACTCTACTTCAGAGGTGGTCAAGACGTCGACCGCGAAGACATTTTAGGTAGTCCGCGCTACCACCCGATAATGATCTCGGATATTATATATTGTAATGTGTAATGTTATTTTAATAATATGGTCAGAATGTTGGTTTTGCCCTTTGCATAAAGCAAAGCTGCCGGACGGTCACACCGAATCAGCAATTCAACACTCTACTTCAGAGGTAGTCAAGACGTCGACAAGCGAAGACATTATGGTAGTCCGCGCTACCACCCGATAATGATCTCGGATATATGTATTGTAATGTGTAATGTTATTTTAATAATATGGTCAGAATGTTGGTTTTGCCCTTTGCATAAAGCAAAGCTGCCGGACGGTCACACCGAATCAGCAATTCAACACTCTACTTCAGAGGTGGTCAAGACGTCGACCACGAAGACATTTTAGGTAGTCCGCGCTACCACCCGATAATGATCTCGGATATTATATATTGTAATGTGTAATGTTATTTTAATAATATGGTCAGAATGTTGGTTTTGCCCTTTGCATAAAGCAAAGCTGCCGGACGGTCACACCGAATCAGCAATTCAACACTCTACTTCAGAGGTGGTCAAGACGTCGACCAAGCGAAGACATTTTAGGTAGTCCGCGCTACCACCCGATAATGATCTCGGATATTATATATTGTAATGTGTAATGTTATTTTAATAATATGGTCAGAATGTTGGTTTTGCCCTTTGCATAAAGCAAAGCTGCCGGACGGTCACACCGAATCAGCAATTCAACACTCTACTTCAGAGGTGGTCAAGACGTCGACCACGAAGACATTTTAGGTAGTCCGCGCTACCACCCGATAATGATCTCGGATATTATATATTGTAATGTGTAATGTTATTTTAATAATATGGTCAGAATGTTGGTTTTGCCCTTTGCATAAAGCAAAGCTGCCGGACGGTCACACCGAATCAGCAATTCAACACTCTACTTCAGAGGTAGTCAAGACGTCGACAAGCGAAGACATTATGGTAGTCCGCGCTACCACCCGATAATGATCTCGGATATTATATTGTAATGTGTAATGTTATTTTAATAATATGGTCAGAATGTTGGTTTTGCCCTTTGCATAAAGCAAAGCTGCCGGACGGTCACACCGAATCAGCAATTCAACACTCTACTTCAGAGGTGGTCAAGACGTCGACCACGAAGACATTTTAGGTAGTCCGCGCTACCACCCGATAATGATCTCGGATATTATATATTGTAATGTGTAATGTTATTTTAATAATATGGTCAGAATGTTGGTTTTGCCCTTTGCATAAAGCAAAGCTGCCGGACGGTCACACCGAATCAGCAATTCAACACTCTACTTCAGAGGTGGTCAAGACGTCGACCGCGAAGACATTTTAGGTAGTCCGCGCTACCACCCGATAATGATCTCGGATATTATATATTGTAATGTGTAATGTTATTTTAATAATATGGTCAGAATGTTGGTTTTGCCCTTTGCATAAAGCAAAGCTGCCGGACGGTCACACCGAATCAGCAATTCAACACTCTACTTCAGAGGTGGTCAAGACGTCGACCGCGAAGACATTTTAGGTAGTCCGCGCTACCACCCGATAATGATCTCGGATATTATATATTGTAATGTGTAATGTTATTTTAATAATATGGTCAGAATGTTGGTTTTGCCCTTTGCATAAAGCAAAGCTGCCGGACGGTCACACCGAATCAGCAATTCAACACTCTACTTCAGAGGTGGTCAAGACGTCGACCGCGAAGACATTTTAGGTAGTCCGCGCTACCACCCGATAATGATCTCGGATATTATATATTGTAATGTGTAATGTTATTTTAATAATATGGTCAGAATGTTGGTTTTGCCCTTTGCATAAAGCAAAGCTGCCGGACGGTCACACCGAATCAGCAATTCAACACTCTACTTCAGAGGTGGTCAAGACGTCGACCGCGAAGACATTTTAGGTAGTCCGCGCTACCACCCGATAATGATCTCGGATATTATATATTGTAATGTGTAATGTTATTTTAATAATATGGTCAGAATGTTGGTTTTGCCCTTTGCATAAAGCAAAGCTGCCGGACGGTCAGACCGAATCAGCAATTCAACACTCTACTTCAGAGGTGGTCAAGACGTCGACCGCGAAGACATTTTAGGTAGTCCGCGCTACCACCCGATAATGATCTCGGATATTATATATTGTAATGTGTAATGTTATTTTAATAATATGGTCAGAATGTTGGTTTTGCCCTTTGCATAAAGCAAAGCTGCCGGACGGTCACACCGAATCAGCAATTCAACACTCTACTTCAGAGGTGGTCAAGACGTCGACCGCGAAGACATTTTAGGTAGTCCGCGCTACCACCCGATAATGATCTCGGATATTATATATTGTAATGTGTAATGTTATTTTAATAATATGGTCAGAATGTTGGTTTTGCCCTTTGCATAAAGCAAAGCTGCCGGACGGTCACACCGAATCAGCAATTCAACACTCTACTTCAGAGGTGGTCAAGACGTCGACCGCGAAGACATTTTAGGTAGTCCGCGCTACCACCCGATAATGATCTCGGATATTATATATTGTAATGTGTAATGTTATTTTAATAATATGGTCAGAATGTTGGTTTTGCCTTTGCATAAAGCAAAGCTGCCGGACGGTCAGACCGAATCAGCGATTCAACACTCTACTTCAGAGGTGGTCAAGACGTCGACCGCGAAGACATTTTAGGTAGTCCGCGCTACCACCCGATAATGATCTCGGATATTATGTATTGTAATGTGTAATGTTATTTTAATAATATGGTCAGAATGTTGGTTTTGCCCTTTGCATAAAGCAAAGCTGCCGGACGGTCAGACCGAATCAGCAATTCAACACTCTACTTCAGAGGTGGTCAAGACGTCGACCGCGAAGACATTTTAGGTAGTCCGCGCTACCACCCGATAATGATCTCGGATATTATATATTGTAATGTGTAATGTTATTTTAATAATATGGTCAGAATGTTGGTTTTGCCCTTTGCATAAAGCAAAGCTGCAGGACGGTCACACCGAATCAGCAATTCAACACTCTACTTCAGAGGTGGTCAAGACGTCGACCGCGAAGACATTTAGTCCGCGCTACCACCCGATAATGATCTCGGATATTATGTATTGTAATGTGTAATGTTATTTTAATAATATGGTCAGAATGTTGGTTTTTGCCCTTTGCATA
>CM063499.1:65493301-65503301 GCA_032207245.1 Pardosa pseudoannulata
TTTACATGTGCCATAAAGCAGGGCCAATGCAAGGTAAATCTGTGAATCGTACTCCCCTCCAAGACTTACCCTTATCTAGGAAAAAACTGAAGTGTAGAAAAATGCCACTTTTCTACCGAGGTAATGGCAGTTTAACCTCCTTTCCCATGATTCTTTGCTTTTTCTAGCGGTAGATTTTAAAACGGCAGACTCCGCTGCTGCAAAATGTACAGTAATAAGAAATACAATTGCAAATTTTTCACAAATGTAATTACAGCTGATAATGACAGGATAACGGAAAGAATTAATTCCTTTATTATTCTCATTAACTAGCATATAGCCCGTCATATGACGGGATCAGTAAAATTTTTAATTTTTCAGAATTGTAAAGAACTTTATGAGGCAGGCCCACAGATGGAGATAGATGTGATGTTGTAAGATAGAGAATGTCCTGGGCTAGGTATGTAGCGAGATGTGAAAACGGCAGAGCTTGTAAATAAAGGCGATTCAAAAATATGTGGTTGTTTCAATGTATGAAAAAGAAAAGTAAGAACCCCTTTCCTAACACACGGAATGATGGGATCACGTGACTTCTGGCTACAATTCCGGCCAAAAGGAGGGTTGAAATCGTGGCAGATGTGTAGCAATAGCCCCGTTTACATGTGCCAAAAGCAGCGTAAAATGCAGGGTAGATCCGTGAATTGTACTCCCCTTTCAAAAATTATCCCTAGCTAGGGAAAAAATTGAGGGGTAGAAAGAACCCACCTATCTACCCGGGTAATTGCAGAGTTTACTCTCCTTTCCCATCATCCTTTGCGCTTGTAAACTATTTATTTCAAAATGGCCGACTCCGCTGGTACTAAAGGTGTAATGAAAATTGAGCGCTGGTCCGAAAAGGAAACTTCGGATTTAGTGGATTTGTACCACCAACATTTCTTAACTCAATAATATGATGGTACAGTCCGAGATAACGACACGTATAAAAAAATATCTCAGGATCTGGAGAAAAAAATGGGTGTATAAAAATTACACGCAAGGTAAAAATAGAATAAAATTTTTGAAGAAGTATCGGGATTAATATCTAAGTAATAAGGTTGAGTAAAATTCTAAAACATTTTTATAATGTATGTTGACACAGATGGGACATTTTAGTTTTAGTGGTGTAGCTGTAGGATGTGGTCTTGAGTAAGTTTGACAAGCTTGAGTAACCTTATATAACAGTACACTGTTATATAAGGCTTCTTTTAATATTTAAAAGAAGATAAATTATAATACATCTTGTTCTGTTGTATACATCCTATTGTTTTCAGAAACCTTTTTATATGTATTTAAAATAATTTTATCCTTGTAATTATAAGAACTAAGAAAAATTTTGGAACTGGATTAATTATATAATGGTAATATCTACTCTTACAAAATTTTATAAATTTAAACTTTAGTCAGCGCGGAAGTAGTAAAAGCACGGAGTGATGGGATTGCCTTCCCGTACGATCACGTGACTTCTAGCGACGATTCCGGCGAAATGGAGGGTAGAAATAATTGACCATGTAAACGAGTTTCTCTGACCCTCCAAACATAATCCCTTTACCCGGGTAAAATGAAGGGTACTTGACGGGCACATGTAAACGGGGCTAATAAGTTACATTCGGTTCTGCTTTTTTTTTACCCCTTCTCGTAAGCCTCCGTCAAAGACATACATGACAGGACCGGTTTGAACTAGAAAGAAACTTCGGACTTCTCCCAACCAATAGAAGGGCCTGTTGGTTTGGCGCGATTCTGACTCTTCCGGGACACTTGTTTTTTCTCCGCGAGGCAGTCTGATTTTTTAGAGGACAAGGTTGTTACCAGAGGAGGGAAGAGGGTTAACGCTGCTGACATCCTCTGTTTGCGGGATTGACATTTTTTGGAGCGACACGAGAAAAAGGAAAATCAAAGCCATTTCTTTTTAGGGAGCCGAGAGGTTGGTTGGTTGGTTAGAATCTAGTGGCGCTAATTCCTGAAAGGACAAACTGCGCCAAACAAGACGAAAATAAAACAATGTAATAGATAAAAAAGAAAATAAACACAGGAGAAAAGAATTTTGAGGATGAAACAGACGAAACTATAAGTTAAAACGTTAAAAGCACATAAAAATCAAACAAACGGAGATAATAAATTGCAAATATATACAAGATAGATTAATACATAAGAAAATTAAAAAAACAAAATTAAAAATTGAGAAATTGAAAATCAAAAAATTGTTAAATTGAAAATTAAAAATTGAAATAAAGATTAACGGACAAAAAAATCACAGAATTCAGATTTCATAATAAAAACCCGTACAACGAAGAAAGGGAAACAAGCCTGGATATGGCGTTTTACCGATGATTGTGTCAAGATCCGGCGATAAATTTTTAAAAAATTTTATATACATTGATTTGAGACAACACGATAACAAAATGTGTGCGACTGTGTAAGGTATTTTACAATAAGCACACTGTGGAGGATCTTCACCCAGCAAGAGATGGACATGGGTGAGTCTGCAATGACCCACTCGTAGACGAATGAGTATTACGTCTTGTCTCCTAGAAGGGAGTTGGGGCCACTTGGTAATTTTTGATTTTACTTCTCGAGTCGAGAGGAGTCTTCGATATCTACAAATTATAAGTTGTATTCCAGTTGTATTCCTTGGGCATTTAATATATAAAACCATTTAATCAAGACATATTTGTTCATGTGTTTTTTAATGAGTTTTAAGTTCTTTCTCAAACACTAAATCAACGTAACATTATTTTTACAAAATGTAAAGGGGTTTTTTCTCCCTCTCCAAGTAAAATCCCTTTTACCCGATAAAATGAAGGTAATTTTACTGGCACATATAAACTTGGCTGCTGTTACGTTTCATTTCTGCTCCCTTTTGTTGCGCTTCTGACGTATTAGTGACTGTTATTAATTCTATGTAAATAATTAGAGAAAAATTAGAAATTTAAAGAATTTTTTTTTTAATTTTGATGGTGCTTAAAAATGTTTCGATGAACCTTTAGAGCAGAGGTGGGCAAAAGCCGGCCCGCGTGCAGGATCTGGCTATTTTGCTTATTTTATCCGGCCCTTTGAAAAATCCTGCATGCAATTTTTTTAATCTTTTATATGCGATTTTGTTGAAATCAACAGTATTTGTATGCGTAGTGTACATATAAATAATAAAGAATATATAAATAATAGAGAATATTATAATTTGAACAGCTGTAACCATATCCCTACTTTAACGTATGCAACATACATACTTTCCTAAAGCGTGTGGTCGACTTTCTACATAGAATTGAACGTACATTCCTCTGACTCTTAGAGGGACGACAGACCGCAGCACGCGTACTGTTTATTTTGATTTAGCACCAGTCGCAGACTCGTCATTTCTTTTGAGTCTAATGTTTGTTGTTTTGAAAATTTAATAATAAATTGAAAATGGAGACTTTTTGTAGGCAAAATTTTAAAACATTGGTTTTATTATATCGTAATAATTAAATTATTTATTTGTGGGCCTTTGTAAAATGAGTCAATCTAAAAAAAGACAAGTTGATTTGGAGTGCAGACATTTCAATGAAGCATGGAGGGTAAAATACCTTTTTACAAACATTGAGACGAAAGCAATTTGTTTAGATTTGGTTTGGTTTCGGTTTGGTTTGGAGCGCTACGGTCTACTGTTTTGCACACGATGGCTAATGAGACCGGGACCTACAGCTTAAAGCCGATTCCGAACGGCTACGAACATCCTTGCCATAGTGGGATTCGAACCCACGAACTCCGGTACTGACGATCAGCGCCCTAACCAATCGGCATGTGTTCGGCACAATTTGTTTAGAAAAAGAAATATAAATATTATAGAAAGAAACGTCTTGTCTTTTTTATAATTCTATTCACTATTATATATACCAAATGTAATATAAATATAAAAACGTAATAACTATGATCAAAACTAAAAAATTGGTATCTTTAAGATATAAATAAATATCAAAATAAAATCTTTCATTAACTGATTTATTTAATGACCATTAATTTTATATAATGGGTCCTATTTCTTTAAAAATTATGTGACATATTTTACTGGGCACAAATTGTTCGCATATACACCTATTAAAACAATTTATTGTTACTATCATCTTTTATTAACTGTGAAATTTCTCTGTCCAAATGCTTTAAAATGATACTTATAGTGTTTTAGTCAAAAACAATTTCTTGTGCAGGGAAAAAACTCCCCCCAAAAAACGTTCGCATGTACACAGCTTACGCGGTATAGTCCTCCGGCCCGGGAGACATTTTGAAAATTTCATTTTGGCCCGCGCTTAAAAGTATTTGCCCACCCCTGCTTTTGAGAACTGTTACAGAACCCTACGATCCTTTGAAAAGCCCTGTACCAGAGCATCGAGCGGATATCAATATATATAATAGAGGACGTATTAGGAATAAGCAAATGTTTCAAGGAATAAATTTCCTTTGAGATTTTTTTTAATTCATCTTCTTTTTTAACATGCTTGTGTGCGTGTATGTATGCATGGGTTTGTCTGCTCCCTGACTACTTCGAGCGTTTCTACTTTTCAGGGTTAATAGTCTGACCGTAGAAATTTTTCTTTACTTCCATTTCGAATTGCTCACTGCTTTGTATACACGCGAAAGTTACATTCCCATGGTAACACGGTCACTCTTTTTTCCACGAATATACAGTCATTTGGCTCTCTGATGACGAATAGAACGGGTTATTTTCCCGTTTGGTGACACTTCAAAAACAAAAAGAAAAAAGTCCTGAATTCAACAAGCACTTCAAAGTTAAACTTCGTAACTGAAGGCATTAGCATAAAACCTTCAGCATAAAACTTGCCCCTGCTGCAAAAGTAGTGAGTGCGTGTATTTATATACATATATATCAGTGGTGGGCAAATACTTTTAAGCGCGGGCCAAAATGAAATTTTCAAAATGTCTTCCGGGCCGGAGGACTATATCGCGTACGCTGTGCACACGAGAATGTTTTGGGTAAAGATTTTTCCCTGCCCAAGAAATTTTTTTGACAAGTTTTGACAAAGTTTGACCCCGTTTACATGTGCCAAAAGCAGCGTAGAATGCAGGGTAGATACGCGAATTGTACTCCCCTTTCAAGAATTATCCCTAGCTAGGGGAAAAAAATTGAGGGGTAGAAAGAACTCACCTTTCTACCCGGGTAATAGCAGAGTTTACTCTCCTTTCCCATCATCCTTTGCGCTTACAGATGATTGCCGTCCCGTATGATCACCTGACTTCTAGCGACGATCCCGGCGAAATGGAAGGTAGAAATAATTGACCATGTAAACAGATTTCTCCGACCCTCCAAGCAAAATCCCTTTACCCGGGTAAAAAGAAGGGTACATGACTGGCACATGTAAATGGGGCTATAAGTATCATTATAAGTATCATTTTAAAGCCTTTGGACAGAGAAATTTGACAGTTAATAAAAGATAATAATAACGACAAATTGTCTTACTTAGCTGTATATGGGAACAATTTATGCCCAGTAAAATATGTCACGTCATTTTTAAAGAAATATGACCCATCATATTAAATTAATGGTCATTAAATAAATCAGTTAATGAAAGATTGTATTTTGATATTTATTCATATCTTAACGATACAGATTATTTTATTTTGATCATAGTTATTACATTTTTTATATTTATATTACATTTCGTAAATATAATAGTAAATAGAATTATAAAAAGAAAAGACAAACATCAAACGTTAAAATAGAATAGTTTTAGTGAATGCGAAACGCGAAATCTGGAATGTTCATTTGATATTCTTTCAAAATTTGGATCCAAATCACTTGTAGCAATCCTTAATACCGAGTGTATATTTTCGTCAGTAATTTGTGATATCGATATTTATTTTTCGTGTAAATCATTAACTAAAAAGTTCTTTCGAAGAGTGAGAAGAGTGCACGTTCAATTCTACGTAGTAAGCCGACCACACTCTTTATGAGATTTCATTATATATTTCATTATATTTTCATTATTTATGTATTAAAAGGTAGGGATATGGTTGCAGCTGTTCAAATTATAATACTCTCTATTATTTATATATCTTTCGTTATTTATATGTACTCTACGCATACAAATACTGTTGATTTCAACAAAATCGCATATGAGAGATTTAAACAATTGCATAATTTTTGCCTGATTGCAGGATTTTTCAACGGGCCGGATAAAGTAAGCAAAATGGCCGGATCAGGCCCGCGGGCCAGCTTTTGCCCACCCCTGATATATATGTATATATAATAACCAGACCTACCAATTATCTGGATTTATCAAGGCGACACAAGAACTTTTTACTATTTCCCGGGTTCCAAATTTCAAATACGTACATAGATCTTGCAACCCAGGGCGGAGCTAACCCTAACGAACAATGACCAACATGCATCTCCTTATTTCGCCTTTGATCATGTGACGTGTATGGCGCCACAAGCATAAAGTACTGTGTTTTCTTGCAATCGTTGTATAAGTGCTTATCGAACTACTTTCAATGCTAAGGGACCAAAAAAATAAATATTACTATCTTACCACCAAAGTTGAGATTTTAATTCTACTTTTCATAAAGAGGAAGAAGATTCATCAAGATAAAACCAGGGCTTCGAACCAGAACTGAACCGAAAAAAATATATCGGTTTATTTCGGTTCGGTATATTTTTAGTCACTTTGTTACTGCAGCCAACTTATCAATATTTCCTGATTTAACGTCAACCATGTAATCATCGTCATTACATATACATTGTGCCGAACGATGGCCGAATAGTTATGGCGCTGATCTCCGGAACCGTAGTGCATGGGTTCGAATCCCACTTTGGCATAAATATTCATATCTATTTGTAAATTAAGTTTAATTATAGTCACCCAGTATATGGATACTAGCTGGAAGTATCTGGCTTTGCCCGGTTTAAAATAACGTTTTCTGTAGAAGCGTACAAAACTGTTACTTTGCATGCAATAAAATGGTACATTTATCTTAAAGCAATGTGACAGACGATATTTTTGGCAGTTCCATTTGGAGTGTATGCAAAAAGATTTTCCTCTTTGCCCACTCTGGAGCAGGCTACGTACAACTGCCCATGAGAAAAGCATGGTATCTACAAGTCTATACCAGCAATCCAAGAGACTGGTCCTGTGATTTGTTGATTGTCATGGCAAAGGACAGTTTCAAAGATAACTGTATTCTCTTGAACTGTATGGTGTTGTCTGAGTTCTTGGAATGTGGACATCCTCACCCTTACCATACTCTGTGAGTACTGCGGCTTGATTGACATGTTGCATCTGCTTTTTCACAATTAATCTTGTGCCATTGCACAACCTGGGTGCATCAATATTTCGGATCAGCATTACTGAAGCACCAACTTTCAGAATCAAGTTGTGGGCTTGCAAATCAGGAGTCTGGATGGAATTCAAGAACTCAGTTGGATATTGTACTGCTTCATCATCATTAAGGATGCAGTCTATGGACTTGTAGGCATAGCCTTGCCCTGGAAGCTGCTTCTGAATGGTGACATTGAACTTCTCAACCACATCATTTCTGCTTGCCAGAATTGCTCTGTGAGAAAGCCAGTCGTGATCCTTGAAGTTTTGCTGAATGTGATATTTGTTGCAGTATTTGCTTGCAGTAAAGTAAATATAACAAAGAAGTATTGCGTTTATTTACAGCTTTTGTTTAGTAAAGTTTTCTCTGAAATGTACCCACGGCTCAGAACAGGCACAAAGAGCACTACTTTCGATTGGAGAAGGCCAAAGTGTGGTTGGGATGGAACGAAACCTGTTTAAGAACCTTCCCCATGTAATTTTGTGTACGTGTACCAAATTTCACGTTATTTGGTTGTCTGGATCTTTAGTTATAAGGGAACTGACAAACAGATAACAAATGCGTCTTATATGTATAGAGATATGTATATATGAGTATGTTTGAGTATCAATAACAATATCTTGCTGTTACGAGCAGTTAACGTTTATACACTCGAAGCTTTTGCCGAATGTTTGTGATATAATGCTTACAAGTCATTTTTGTCAAGAGTAACACCAAGATATTCAACGATAATAGACCAGGGGATGTTAGCGTTAGTAGTTTTGATATTTTTAAGGTTCCATTGTTTGTATCGAAAGTCGTAGCAAAGAATAGAGAAGGAACACAGAGCGGAACTCTTTTCCGTTTGGAAATCTGTTTGGGTTTGCCCAACCCGTGACAGTTCTGTTGAGGTCGCAGCCATGTTCCGACGGATATCCTACGATTTTCGAAACAGTTTTCTTACGGATCGGGGTCGCACTGCTCACATTACGTCACCTTCACCAAAGTAAGCTACATATATGTGTGTACGTTCGTGTGTGTATTGATCTATGTATATGTATATGTATATATATATATATATATATATATATATATATATGTGTGTGTGTGTGTGTGTGTAAGGAAAAGTATACTGGATCAGGAAACTAATGTATGCATTTTGTATAAAACTCCTAAGACAGAGAATTCTCAGGGGTTTTCAAAACTTAAGTCAACGGCTAAAAATTCCCGCATCCTCTTGCATTCCCCTTTTTAACCCCTAACCTAAATTGACCACTGGGGCTACAGTTTAAGTGCTGGAAACTGAACGTTCCCAGCACTTTCTCAGAACTGCTTCTGTGAATTTACAATTTTAATTTGGGAATTAGTTTGGGTTTTCTCTTTATAATTCATCCCACTTACGTACCTATCCAAAAAAGTCATTAACTCCTAAGGAATTTCCATAGTTCAGGAGGGCACTAGCCATCCTTCTGTCCTACTAAATGTCATAATAATGCTCATGCTCGTACTTGTTTTTGAATCCACCTTTAATGGCTGATAGTCTTGGACGTAAGATTTTCTTAAATGATGTTTTTACTGAATGTAAGTGAATAAAAATAATAAGGGTTATTTACCCTTTGATACTGAGAGTATAGAAAATCACGTGATTCATTCGTATACATATTTGTTTACCCCTTGTAACGACGTGATTTTGCGGTGTTTCGACATCAAAGAACTTTGCTTTGAGAGGTGGACTTCCCTTATATGGATACAAAGGGATTGTTTTCCCCGGCACCACGATGTCTACACTGTTGTGCCCTAAAGTAGGGGAACAATATACCAGACAACCCGGCACCTTCACTGTCAGCCAGAAATATGACCATCGGAACGACAAAGGAATTGCCGCGACTTGGATCTAGCCGCTAAGAATTCCAGGGACCCCTGAGTTTCCGGCGGATTATTGTTTAACCCAGACCAATCCAGTTGTTCGAAGGTGAGGTCATCGCTAGATGATCCAATAATGAAATTGTGCGTGAATCCCCTCTCTTAGCGGCCCTTCCCCTAGAAAGAGGCAAGAGAAGATTTGTTTTTTAGAGAAGAAGGTAATTAGCTAGCAACCAGGTAATTCAGAGGTCGCCTTGACCATTCTCTCTATCGGAGAGTTTTTTGCTATAATCCTACCTGGGTACCTTTTCTTTCAAGAGTAGCCCGCATGGGCTAAATCGGAGGTCGCCTCGACCAGTCTCTCCATCGGAGAGTTTTATTTAGCGAAATCCCCGTCTTGGGATATATCTCCTGCTGAAATTGAAACGATACCCTGTGCATTGGGTTTTCTTTTTTTAATATAATCCTCTTCAGGATGCCTTGCATATTCCCCTTCGGAACTCTAACTGTGCTTTGATATTCTACCAGTACTTATATTTCGGCAGAGTCTGATCTTAGATATTACATGTCTCTACTCAGGGCTAAGTGTATCTAATCACATACCTATGATCATAAATTGTTTTTTTTTTTTGTATAGTTATGAAATGATGTATATAGCAGAGGTGTAAATAAATTCATTATTCCAGACGTACCTTATTTTTCATTGTGTCACCTAAACCAGGGACTGTTACGTTACACCATTGATCATATATACGCTAATTTTAGTTTATCATTTCCAGAAATGACTTTCTCTTGTGTAGCTTTTGGTTCTACTAACAACAGTATAAAAGAG
>CM063499.1:65510801-65515801 GCA_032207245.1 Pardosa pseudoannulata
CTAGTTAACTATAATCGCTACTTTTTCTCACAATATAATTGGCAATAATCAGCGCATCAACCTGCTCATTGCCGTTTAGTCCACAATATCCTGTGATCCATTGGAAAGCTATGGTTTTTTTCCCTTTCATTCCAGCCTGTGTAGGGAGAATTGGCAATCTAATGCATTCAAAGCTGATTTAGAGTCGGAGAAGATGACCGTTCTCTGGAATTTATCCTATCTTTAGACTGGTTCAGGATAATGTGGATCAGGACCTGATTTACAATTAGGGCCAGTAGTCCCGGGTCTAGGGACTCCCTAAATCTAAAGACAACCCCAAAATTAAAAAACAATTTATGTTTTTTTAAGCAGAACTTTCTTAACGTCCCTTTTCCCTGAATATGCCCCTTTCTTTATTTTTTTTCTAAATCTATCAAATTTTCTAAAGGCCCCCTCCTTTCTATGGTCCACTGAGGCCATTACCACTGTGTGGAGGGGGTATGGCCGACGATAGCAGACGATAAAATGACGTTGGCAGAAGATGGCATCTGAAGCGGTTTTTCTCCAAACATAAAAGACAGCCAGCATGAGCTACTAAAGTGCGCAGTAGATAAATGACAAACGCATGCACATGGCTCATTTAGTGGCCCAGTGTGTGGATGCAACCCATGAACCATTGTACCAAGGTCGCCATCAGGGCGAGCACTGCAATGGTGAACTTTTGACCATAGTGTGGAGGAGCATAAAACGGCTTCCAAACAAGTATCTGATCTGTATTACCCAATGTAAGAAGCATAGGGCACATTTCAACTCATTTTGGCTTTCGTTTCAAACGAAAGGACAGCATATAAAGCAATTTGTCACAACGTCATGAACTACTATAATACCCCTCTCATTCATTTTCATACTTACAACAGCCAATAGACAAACAATAAACTGCCCTTCCGTTTGAAACTAAAACCACAATTGTTATAAATTGAGATGTGCCCTACTGCGGGAAATCACCTTAATGGTTCGCTATTGACTATCGCAAACATGAAAATGAATAAATATTTATTTATTTATTTTAATAACGTAGAAGCATTTAACTGTTAAGCATTCGCCCATACTCCGCAGCGTGTTTTGTTGACCATTTTATTATGGGAGTGTAGATAGCTCTAATAGCGATGGATCCAAAAAATTATAGGATCACAAAAGTAAATAAACAAATTAAACAAGCTGGTTCATTTAAAACAAATAAAACTATTTTAATGAACTGTATGAAAAGAAGAGGAGAGGCAAGACACGTCTTACCCCTAATGCCAAGGCAGCAATTCTCTCCGGCAATCGGTCAAAAACATAGGGGTTCCTCTCCCCAAATTGGGTTCTAGGAGCATCTTCTACAGATTCTTAAGAGGGATTATATAGGGAGCACCATATAGGCGATCAACACTACTCTCTGGAACAACACAAACAGACAAAGTGGGTCCTCGTAATTTAGAAACATGGACTAAGGAGAAGACCCTAGTCTTGACCTTCAGACTTGAAGGAAACATGCTGGATAGACGATGAGTAGGTGAGCGACTTAACGAAAATTATATTCTTTAAAAATAGTGAAACACTTTCCTTACATTATGGGTGCATAACAGTCCAAGAAATTGGGTAAATTTTGATGCTTAAAGAATGTATTAACTCCAAAAAAGTACATGGTTTGTTAGTTGGTGGTTGGCGTCGTGTTCACTTAAAAGTCATATGGCTCTTTAGCAGCGCCATATTAGCGGCAGGGTACCCGGGGCACGTGTCCAGGGCCCACTGATTTCAGGGGCTCAAAAATTTTTGGACCCAGGAGTAATTTTGAAACAAATTTTGTAGATTAAAAATTTCATGTTTTTATTCTATATACAAATTATGTGAGCTAAAACTTTGTAAGTTTTTCATTATTTCGCAGAGTACTCGCAAGTATAAATACCCACAGATTTGTCTGTTATGGGCTCTTAAAAACTAAAGGCAAGAATGAAGGTCATTTTGCAATTGAAATCCACCCATCAGATGGCTAGATTTTGAGAACTTTTCTAAAAAATGTTAGCAATCGCAAAATTGAGATTTCTGATTGGTGGATTCCGTTTGCGAAATGTTTGGTATATGACCTGCATAATAGCATATCTTTTCAACCCCATGGTCAAATAAAAAAATGCTTGTTGCATTATGCAAATCTTTCAGCTATACATTAATAAAATGTAATAATATTCTGCATGGATCCAAAGCATATTCTCTGCCCTGGGTTCAAAATCTTGATAATTGGACCCTGCTCTTTAGGGTCTCTTAGAAGTCATCGTGACTTTGAAGTCCTAGGCGACTTCAGATTCATAATGACGTCAGAAGTCGCCAGAGATGAGATTTTAGGACCATAGATTCCCCTCGCTGGCAACACCCGATGCCATTATGACGTGAAGTCGCCTCTGAGATATCTCGACAGCAATAAGGCAATTTGTCACAACGTCGCGAACTAGAATAATGCCCTTCCCATTCATTTTCACTTGTAAAACAGCCAATAGACAAACAGTAAACTGCACTTCCGTTTGAAACTAAAGCCAGAATTGTCATAATTTGAGAATTTGTCCTTCTGCGTGAAATCGCCTTATATGGTAGCACCCTAAGACTTACATATGATGCACTTTGTAAGTGTGTATGTAATAAATAAGACAATTTTATGATACATCTAAACTTATGAAAAATTTAATTTTTGTTTAAAATGGTAGGTGCATTATTGTAGTTAGTGAAGTAAGTGACTCTACGGGAAATTCCCTTATATTAAAAAATGGTGGAATAACCCACCCCCGAATAATTTTTTTTAAGAAATAAAAAGTTTCATGCTGTAAACCATAATAGAATACTGTGTTATGCTCATTATATTATTTTTAAAAAGAAAATTCTATTTAGTTTATTGGTTATTTAATAAAAAGTAATAAAGAATTGCAAATGCTCATAGATATATATTCTTATTTGTATGCAAATTAACTAACTAAAAACTTGATTATTCTGAGTATAGTGCACCATTATGTAAATATTTTTTTCTCTGTTTTATTTTGAAATTATTAAAAATTAAAAAGTTATAAGTCACTTTTTGTCCCTCAGTGTATGTAGGTATATGTGTGTTTGTTCATACATTTATACATGCAGGCATACGTGTGTATTTATATCTGTATGCATGTATGTATGCATAAAACACTTATGCATGTGCATACATATGCATGTGTGCATTGATGCAATATGAGTCAACACTTATATGCAAGTGAACGTATGCATACATGGATATGTGGGTACATAAATATGTGTGTGTGCATGCATGCAAGTATGAGTGCACATGTGTGTGAGCGTTTATGTATATATGCGTGTATGCATGGATGTATACACGTATGCATACATGCATACATATGCATATACAATTTTTTCGAAGCCACCCAAATTATCTTTCCCTCTGGTTCTTCAAATTTTTTTATTATTATTTTCGTTTTCGTGTGTTCGCCTACTGTTATTTACAATTTTCTTTAAAAGCTCGGCACCCTCACGAATCCATAAATCAATAAAAATACGTGCGTGCACAGTCATAAGACGACGCTCGGTTGAACCAAGAAACTCTCTCTTCGTCATGTCTTTTCCCCGTAGTGAACCGACATTTCCCCAAAACATATAGATAAAGAGGAGAAAATGGGTTGACGCGGTTTTTAGATAAAATTAAAAAATTTTCCCCGAAACCGAAGCAGTGAGAGGGAAAATAAAAAACCGTTGGACTGCGTGCATGTGATGTGTCTTTAGTGGGATTGGGTGGGCAAAGGCGATGTGTTTAGTGGGCAATTCCTGTTAACATGAAAAATAAACAAATAAAAGAAGTGTGGATCCCGCGTCGTTCGTTGTATACGAGTGACATCACATGGCCCTTTGTTTGGGCCCAATCCAGCTGTTGCGAGGCCAATGTCCTTGAAAGCGCTGTCCTGGCGTGACGTAGGAGGCAACGGCGACCTCTCATTGGTCGACCGCGGGTTGAGGGTTTCGGCACCAAAGCAGCTGCGCAGAGGACTCAGAATGTTATGTTTTGCTTATGGAGAAAGCAGCTGTTTGGGACTCTGCCGTCTTTCGCGATAGAAACAACGAACCTAAACAAAGAAACCTACGGATTCACCTGAGGCTACGCTCCTGAACTATTCACCCCCATTTCGAACTGCGATACTGTCAGCGTTCTAGCCCACTGGCAGCCACTTTCGAACTTTTTGAGGTGTCAAGTGCTTTGTTGACGATTGAGACATCTCGTATCTCCGCATTGCATCTATCTTCGACCGTGTGTCTACTCTGAAATAGTTTGCGAACCATCGGATGTAACTGATTTTCGTGGAATTTGTCTGAAATGATTCCCGGACTATGTAACATCCCGAAACAGCGTAAGTAACAAATTTATTCATCCTATAACGAGTTTACTGCGACCTTATGAGCTAAGAAGGAGAGTTCTCTGCCATGTAAACAAACCAGTTCGCCATTATTTCGACGAATGCGCTATTATACCAAGCAACCGTAATTTGTTACCGTAAAGTCGAGCAGCTTGCATCTCCGAAGAATTAATCTCATTTAGTTTGCGAGTTTAACGGTCATTCTCGTAACTTCACAATTACTTTGCTTTAAACAAAACAAACTGTGCTATAACGCTAATGTTTTCCTTTTTTCTGCGCATTGCTGTTGTTACTATGTTGTCATTGCATTATAATTTCGAGCGCGTATCTTATTTTCCCTTCTAAAATTTTTAATTATTTGGGTAATAAATTTATCTAAAATATAATTGTAAGGTATAATACTAAAATATGTAAAATAATAATTATAACTTAAGCGTATTAATTATATTTGTTTCCTTGGTGTTTAGATTTTCTTTCAAAAAATTCTTTATGTAAAATTGACAGATTTTTATAAAATTCATCATGATGACTTAGATCTGGTTGAGTTGTAATGAAAAATAATTTAACCTCCTGGTATTCTTACTTCAGCTGTTGATCATT
>CM063499.1:65525801-65600801 GCA_032207245.1 Pardosa pseudoannulata
AATAAGCATTAATATAAAATATTTTATCTGAATGTATATGCATTGATGAAATACCATATGTTTTAAAAATTAAAATCTATTCAATATTATAGAATCCATGTAGTTTTTTTCCTGTTTTATATAATTATTAAATCATGTAAAGAACTATTGTGGATTAAAAAATAATTTACTTATACTTTTTTAATAAAAGCATTAGAAATATGGAGTCCAATTTTGAAATACTTGGTATTATAGTTGGGATTGTTTTTCTATTTTCTTTATTCTATTTTCTTTATTATATTATTATTTACGTTTATTTATTAAAAGAGAATTTTAAAAAATTCTGCCTTAAAATAAGCATTAATATAAAATATTTTATCTGAATGTATATGCATTGATGAAATACCATGTTTTAAAAATTAAAATCTATTCAATATTATAGAATCCATGTAGCTTTTTTTCCTGTTTTATATAATTATTAAATCATGTAAAAATTTATTGTGGATTAAAAAATAATTTACTTATACTTTTTTAATAAAAGCATTAGAAATATGGAGTCCAATTTTGAAATACTTAGTATTATAGTTGGGATTGTTTTTCTATTTTATTTATTATATTATTATTTACATTTATTTATTAAATGAGAATTTAAAAAAATTCTGCCTTAAAAAGCATTAATATAAAATATTTTATCTGAATGTATATGCATTGATGAAATACCTTGTATATTAAAAATTAAAATCTTCAATATTCAAGAATCCATGTAGTTTTTTTTTTTTTTTCCTGTTTTGTATAATTATTAAATCATGTAGAGAACTATTGTGGATTGAAAAATAATTTATTTATACTTTTTTAATAAAAGCATTAGAAATATGGAGTCCAATTTTGAAATATTTGGTGTCATAGTTGAGATTGGTTTTCGACATCAGATTCATCAATATTTGTTTTAAATTATCAAAAATTGCCTAAAATTACATCATAAGAGAAAAGAAACATGTAAAATTGTTTAATATTTTTATTTTTCATTGAACTAAGTATATATGTAACATTTATATTAAAAAATAGAAACTATTCAAGAAAAATATTATATCAATTGTATTAATTAAAAATGATTAGTTTAATATCAATCACAAAATGCAATTTTTAAGACACCTAACAAAAAAACAAGAAAGATTTAAATGGCACTGAAAAGTAAAAAATAATTTAAAAACAGCATATGAAAGAGAAATTGTGTGAAAAGCTCCCATATGAAAGTATAATGTATTAATATAGAGAAGTTGCTTGAAGATCTTCTATAGGATAAGTGCTAGAAGTTATGATGGGTTATGCAACGAAAAATAGTGTGGGATGCTTAATCTGTACCATTTAAATATCACATCAGTGTATTAATTCAGGTATTCCCTTTCACAATTAGTCGGTATTGAAAATATATTACTTTGACACTGATTCCAATTGCACCCCACATTTTGGAAGTAGACTGTAGCACTCCAAGCCAAGCACCCCACATTTTTATTTTTAATCGCATAACTCCTCATAACAACTGGCCCTTATCATAGAAGCTTTTCATGCAATCTCTCTTTCATATGCTCTTTTAAAATTCTTGGGGCATTTTTATTTTATTTTTTTTTAAATGGAAGAGTTTTTTTTTTTAAATAATATGTTTTATTAATTTTATTGTGGACTTTTTTTAGTCTCAAATTTTGTAATCAATTTTCATTTGTAATTTTTTCGACTTATGTCCAATCAATTTTTAGATATTAGAAATTTTACAGATTACTTTTTTATTAAGTATAGATTGTACATGACCATTTGTAAGAGAGCTTATTGATTGCTAAATTGGTTAAATGAATGTTTTATTTTTTCTTTTTCTTTTTTCAGTGTAAATGTTGGTTGTGGACCAGCTGAAGAAAGGGTTCTCTTAACCGGACTTCATGCAGTCGCTGATATATATTGTGAGTGCTGTAAAACGACTCTGGGGTGGAAATATGTAAGTGTTGCTTTTTTTTTACCTTATTAACAGATTACTGGTGGAATACCACAGAAAATCCCAACAAGATAAATTCCCTAAGATATGACATTTTTTATGAAGCATAAATATTTTTTTAATAATTTTGTTTTGTTTCTCTATTCAATGAAGGTGTAGCCAGAAGGCTAATTTTTGCAACCAACTAAAATGAAACATAAGTTGGTTAATTTAGATTTACTAATACTGATGTATATTACACATACACATGTATAAGGCTTTAAGGTATCCACCTTCGTTAAAAACATAATTTTTTGCCAAAAATCATAATTTTTTTTATTTCTCTATTGTAAAATTTCAATTTTTAGGCTTCTAAATCTTTTTGTTTTGTCTCTATGGCATTTTAAAGAAAAGCTACAGCTGTTTAAACATCAATGACAGCTGTGAAAACAAAACAAAAGTAGCAATTTCAGAACCGGAAGTTGTGAATTTAAAGCCTCTTAAAGAGCATTATTTGGTCAAAACTTTTTAAATTTTCATGAAGATTAGTTTAAACATTTTTTTAGTATTTTTAATAATTAGCTACTTGGCAATTACAATGTTTTGAAGCAAGAAAGTGTGGGGAATTTTAAACATGTATTTTAAGTTTTTTAGTGGTTAAAGTTACTTTCATACACTTCAAATGAGTTTTTCTCAGAACGGTATTTTTAATAAAATGTTGAAACATGAAATGTGATTTCTCAAAAAGTTCTTAAAATATTTTGTTGAAAATTATTATAAATGTTTTTGGATAGTATTTACTAGTAAATGACCTAAAAGCTTTCAATTTGGATAATTTTTAATAATGTTGCACTCAAAGTTAGATATAAAGGTAATGAAAATTCGTTAAAAATTAAATGTGTATGATTTTGAAGGACCAAAATTTTTTACCAAATGTAAATTAAGCAAAGATTTTAGGTGATTCACTAGTCCAGTGTATAAGAAATGTGTTGCATCAAAAAAATATTGAAATAATTAAATTTATTAAAAAATTAAACCTTTTGAAAAAAATATTTCTTTATTTATTACTAAATTTACTTCATTTATTAGAAATTTTATAAAAACTTCTTCAGGAATAAATTTTTTATGTGCAATTCTCTATGATAATATAAAAAATA
Organism: Pardosa pseudoannulata; assembly: GCA_032207245.1. Classification (NCBI taxonomy): domain Eukaryota; kingdom Metazoa; phylum Arthropoda; class Arachnida; order Araneae; family Lycosidae; genus Pardosa; species Pardosa pseudoannulata. The sequence continues at coordinate 65,528,901 of CM063499.1, forward strand.
AATCTAAATATAGACTAGTTTCTATGTTAAAAAAAAAAAAAAAAAATTCTCCGAATGTAGACGGATACCTAAATTAAGAAATATAAAGCCTGTCTTCTACACATAACTCTGATCTCTTATCACCAATTCTAGATTTTAAGAGGTTACTATTTAATAGTAGTCTTGTCATCTTTTATTTTGTCATCCCTTCAGGTTATTTGTGTGTCTTTTATCCATTGAGACCACAAATAAAAATTGGTGAGATTTTTCCTAAATAGGAATTTGAAGGAACAGAATAGCAATGATCATTTATGTATAAATAAATTTGTACCATACAGTGGATTTAAGAAAAAAAAATTGTTCATCTAGGTATTCAATGAGGCTAAAACATTTAACTTTCCTAATAAGGTACTATTTTAGGAAGTGTGTCTCTTTTTTTTATTTATAAATTTCATTATTATTAATGTTAGAGGAATATCTTCTCTACATTTTATTATATTCTGCATAAAAACAGACAGTTGTATTATCATTAAATTTATGTTAAGAATTGTAAAGTGCTAAGCTTTTGTTCAATTTAATATTTGTAATATTTACACTGGTTACTTTGTATAATGTTTGAAAACAATTTCTTTGCAATATTTAAGTACTATATAACCCCTTCTATACCCTTCAAATAATAATAATAATAATAAGATATTATATAACAATCTAAATCAATTATTATGTAATTTTAAAGAAATGTAGAAAATAACAAAATAATGAGAAATGTACAACATTCTCTCTCTCTCAGCCTGTTTGGAATCCAGATAGTTCAGTCTATTTCATATAAATCTGAATTTTTTTTTCTACTCTCTCTCAAAAGTTAAATGTTATAGTGCATTACTTGAGTATTTGATTTATTATTTTGTACTTCCAACTTACACAAAAAATTGCAAATTTGTGATATATATATATATATATATATATATATATATATATATATATATATATATATATGTTTATATATGTGTGTGTATATAATTATTATTATATTATTTTAATATTATTTATTTAATAATTAAATAATTATTATTAATAATCATTAATATTTATTATTTTATTTATTATTATTATATTATATATATATATGTGTGTGTGTGTGTGTGTGTGTTTTAAATTATAAAAGTTCTTTTTTTTTTCCTCATTTCCTCCTCTTTGGACATTAGTTCTGTTTACTGTTCTTTTGTATATGTGTATTTTCTAATTTATAATATCTAAAAGAAAGCTATTTTACAGAGGAAATTACTTTTAAGTTTGTTCTATAGGTTATAGAAATTAACAAAATTACTTCATAATTGGAATTTTCTGATTCTATAGAAATCTTTACAAACTCTTTTTTAAGCCTACATAATTCTTTTTCTGTTCCTTCTAAAATTTTAACTTTTTAAAAACTTTTTTTATGCATAATAATTAAGGGAAGATGTCAATTGAATAAGTTGCATAACACATTCCTTTATCCATAATGTTTTGCTTTTTACTTGATTGTGCCACTTATTTTGTATTTATAGACAATTTTGTGACATGTGTAATCTTTGTAAACAGCATAAATTCTAGAAAAATAATCTGTCCTCATTTTTTATCATGTATTCTGACATGTTGGGAATGAACTTTTGATAAGGTGACCCATATTTATGAATGTTGTATCAACACTTACTGTTCTGACGCAGAATTGAAATAGGGAAGACAGCTCTAATTAATTGCTTGTTTTGGGGCAGTTTTCTTAAACAATGAGGAAAATTCTCCCTGACACATTTAAGGTTCTGCCTCTTACAAATTTCTTCCACAAGATATGCTTAATTTGTATGTATATGAATTTTAAACTGTACGTTTTTCTTTGTGTACAACTGTTTAAAATTAGTATTGTTGCATTATATGCACAAGACATAAAATCTCTTCTTTGTAGTATGACATATTTTGACACTTATTTCCAGTGTTACCATCCAAAAAATTTCATAATGGTGGAATCTGCTAATTAATTTAAACTATTGAAAATTTTATAGTTTGCTCTTCTATCTATAATACATTTTACCAGTGTAAATTGTGCTATTTTTTAGTCTTTGTGTATTAATATTTTTAAGAAATAACAAATTTTAATAAAACATTTTCTTTGTGATTAAAATAGCCATTTATTACTAATTTTGAGTCACTGAACACAAATTTGACATTAAAAATTTAAAATTGACTTCATCCCTAAAATATTTGTGTCTGAATAATTTTATTGAGAAGCAATGTGCTGGTAAATTCTGGCATGTTTAAACAGTGTTACTGAGTCACTCTGATCCTCACTTGGGCATATTACCAGTAATTAAAAGTTGTACTAGACCAGGGTGGGCATAACATTTTTTATTAGTGTGCCCTTTAAATTACAGTTTATTATTTTCAGCTGTCTAGTGGTCACTTGTTATATTTATTTTAAAAATCATCTTTAAACCCCTGCTTTGATTGCAAACTATTGTGTTATATTTTGTAATTATATTTGCTGTTAAATTACATCAAGTATAAATTGAATAAACAGTATTTTTAAAATATTTCAGTAAGGTGAAGTGCCCTAAAATTGACACCCTTTATTGTAAGGTAAAAAATCAAATTGTCTGAATCAATAAAAGAGGCATTAATGTTTATTGGTACTCTCATTCTCAAAAAAGCTTTCTGCTATACTGCAAAACAACAATTTTGTTGCATACCTATTTCATATTCAAATATAAGAAACCCAAACCCGTTTGTCCAAAGTGCTAACTCAATAAATTCTGATTGGTTCCTCCTACTCTCCTTTCAAGTTCCGTTCAACTTCTCGTACACAGAACATTCTTGAGTTTGAATTCCACTGCTGCTATGGATGCTCATATCCGTTTGGAATTTTCTATAAGTCTTAGGTTCTGTCTCATAAGCTGTTACAGGGTTCCCACGGTCCTTAAAAGTCCTTAAGAACTCCTTATTTTTAGCTTTTATTTTTAAAATTACTTAATTTTTGTAAAAGCTCCTTAAAAACTCCTTAATTTTTAAATTGGAATGCTATCATCTTAATTACCTAAAATCTAAACAGATTTGTCTTCAAAGTAATATTATGACTTAAGAAAAATCTGCTGAAGAACTATCAAATAAAGCAGAATGTGCTAAGGGTATTTCCCTTTTTATCAAGGCAAATACCTTCCAGAAATATATAAAAGAAAAAGTAGCTTAGTTACAGAACTTGAGCGAAAAAATTTCTAACAAAAAATAAATCTGTTAAAACTTTCAAAATGAAATTATTTATGTTTGTCAACTTGCACTATTGGAAATTTCTTTGTAAATAATAAATAATTAATTTTTAAGCATTTTTAAAAACTTAATTCTGAAATATTGTAGGGCAGTTTTTGAACATGCCTTGTCTGGTTCATAATCATTACAATATGTACCTCAGGAAATAGGGTTTATGTCATTATGCAGTGTATTTCAAGTAGGTCCTTATAAAAAGTTACTTTGATCCATAGAAAGTCCTTAAAAAGTCCTTAATTTTTGTTCTGGAAAAAGAGTGGGAACCCTGTCCTATGTAGCTGTCATTTTAATAATTTTAGCCACTTTTTCAATAAGAATTGATTTACAGAGAGATGGTCTATTCACAGATGTAGGGATTTACAAAATAAGCATGAGAGCTGAGCTGCGATAGCTCAATCAGCAAAGGCAGCAATCTCTTAACCAGAGGGTAGTAAGATCAAGGTTCTAGCTAGACAAAAATCCAATATGTTCATCAATGATTGCAGCTAGGGTGCATAAAATAGGTTCATGTGTGCAATATCTCTGGATCTGGCAGTCTTGCATGGTTTCTACTTCTAAATTATGAGTAATATTGGAGACTTATGTGGTGTTATCATAATAAAATGGTTGACAAATTTCATAGCTTTGTATGAAGGAAAGCTCATAATGGTGACTGTAAATAGGTTCATTATAACAATGTCCTTCATATTCTCAAATAATACTTTTGGTCATGGTAGGTCAAACCTAGGAGGTAATTTTCTTGGTCCCTGTTTTAAAGCTATAAGGACACTTCTTGATGTTTAATAAGTTTTCAGCTTTCCTGCTTTCTCACTTATATGTGAAGCTGCATATTTATCTTTAGCCATGGACCAGACTCATATTGCAATAAGGCTTATTGTACTTAGTGCAAGGCTTTCCTACACCAGGGGGATGATTAATCCCTTCAGGTAAAATGACGAGCTACACTCGTCATGCGATTAAAGTTACTGTTAAATATGATAATTAATTTAGTTTAAAATTTCTAGTGTACTGAATTTGGCAACACTTTTATCACTTGTGAAAATCACAAGTCACTATTGCATATTGTTTACTTAGAATTTCTTGGTACAAGTCATTGCCAAATTAATGAGTCAGAATAAAAGAAAACCTACTAAGAAATGTTGTGTGTGTTACAAGAATCAAATTAAAAGTGAGACTACTTGGCGGTGTAAACAATTAAGAATTCCTTTACACTTTGTTTTGAAAAGTAACACTAGCTTGAAGACTATTATCTGTATACCTTATTAATGTTTTGCTTTGATATTTTCTTAATTTTACTGTTTCTGATATTATTTAACACTATGTAAAAAGTGGATTTTAATTAAGAATATGTAAAAATTGTAAAATGAAACAAGAAGTTTTTTAAATAAAAATTAAATGGTTATTTCATGCACAGTTTTTCATTATTAAATCATACCGGAAGGGGTTAATAAGTTTTCAGCTTTCCTGCTTCCTCACTTATATGTGAAGCTGCATATTTACCTTTAGCCATGGACCAGACTCATATTGCAATAAGGCTTATTGTACTTTGTTCAAGGCTTTCCTACACCAGGGGGATGATTAACAATAACTACAACAGCATGAGAGCTGCTCTGAATTTGACAAAGGGTCTCATTTTATCAACATTGCTATACATAATTTTATTATTTTAATTTTATAGTTATATAAATTTACATATTTTATTTCATGTATATCTCAAACAGACTACCTCCTAAACAAGGGCCAATTGTCAGTTACTATCATTTTGTGTTCAGAATTTCAAAATTTGTAAGAAATGACTCCATTTTATATGTTGTGTCTAAATACATTTTATACATGCAATTAAAAAATTGACAAAGTGGTGCTTTTAAAAACTGGTGTCTGAATTGAATATTTTGTTGTGTTTCAGGAACATGCCTTTGAATCCAGCCAAAAATACAAAGAGGGCAAATTTATCATTGAGCTCGCTCATATGATTAAAGAGAATGGTTGGGACTGAGCAGCGTCCGAACTGTGCTGGCACCGTTTTCGCTTGAAGTGCTCATTTCATCGATCATCACAGTCGAGCCTACCTGTTGATAATGTTGTACATAGATGTTTCATGACACCCGATTCAATCAAAAATTAGGTTGGGGGATTTCAGGTAGGATCCAAACTAGCTTGGCACTTCCATGCTGTACAAATCATGCACATCACTTCATTCTTCATGTTTTGTATAGGACTTTGATTCAGTTTCACCATCGATAGGAACTCAAATGTTATTTATTGTTGCAAATCTATTTTAAATAAACTGATTCGAAAACATTCAAATTTTAGCTAACTAACCTTTGTCAGTGCTCAGATGCTGAAAGGACTCGTGCCAGGCAGAAAGAAGTCGGATTTGATTTCAAGTTGTGTGTATTTTTTGGGTTCCAGTACGTGGAAATTGGTTTTAAAAAATTCAAAAGTCAAGCATACTGTGGTTCTTCTGTACTATATAGGATGTAGTAACAGACCCTTTGTTGTTTGGTTTTTCTGGCTTGTAAAACTTTGTAAGTACTTGTAAATGATCTCGTTCTTTATATATAAATGTATGTATGTCTATCATAATTTCTTGCCCATAATTTGCATATTTTGGAAATCCAATTGTCCAAGCTCCTGACGACATGCTTTCCTTCGATGTCACCTTATTGAGGAATGCTTTTAAAATTTTAATTTTCATCGGAACGAAGCTTACTCTGCCTTTTCTTTTGTAGCGTCCATTTCAGCTGTCAAAGGGACATTAGAACAAACAAATTGGATTTGGTATAGCAATATTGAGTAAAGGTAAATTATATGGCTAGGATAGAATTTCTTCATATAGGTAGCCTGTTCTTTTATGGCAAAAGAAAGTTTAGGAATTGGCTTGGAAGAAAAAGCAACAAAAGTTTTTTAATATTATTGGCAGGAAATTATGGCCTTTATTCAATTTCCCTTCATACAATTTTCTTTCAATAAATAAAAATACGCAAATATAAATGAAATCATCCAAACTCCAAATTTATGTTGCTTTACATTTTAACTTTAGACAGCTTTTATTAATTTATTATTTTCTGGAGCACTTGTGAAGTTTGTTTGGTTTATGGAATATGTTTTGAAAGATTTAGTTTAGTTAAACTAGATAACTAAAATTATATTTATTTCCTGTATATTAAATTTCAATCCATATAATTAATTTCGAAGCTTATTTTGTACGATTGAAATGTAGTCCGAGTAAGTGTGAGCTGCAAAGTGTATTATGTGTGATATAAATATGTATGATAGAACAAAGCTGCACAAATCTGTATTAAGAGTCAGTATTCATATAATGATGTTGTTAGCATTGGAACTACTTACTACTTGATTTTGAAATGTAGAAAATATTGCTGTTTTTAATAATTGAAATTGGGATGGATTATTATATGCAGGCATTTCATTGTAGCTTGTGTGGCATTTTCTCATCTCTGGGAAGAAAGTTCCTTGATATTTCTCTATTTTGGCTAATATAGATGCCTAAACCTCTTTTCATTTTGTCAGTAAAATTTGTGCAATACCAACTTCAAAGAAAAGGGCATCTGAGTAAACAGTTTGTAAAATTAGGATATATATTCAAATTTCTTGGAACCAAAAATGTGTTGCCACCTTTCACAATTTAATGACTATCAAAATAGGACTTTTCAAATGGTTTATATTTCAAAGCAAGGGCTTCATTTATTTTTAGGGATTTTTTTTTTCAACATTCTGCAAGAAATGCATTCCAGTTTTTGGTTAAACAAATAAAGGTTTGAAAATAACTTGGAGCTTATTCATTATTACTGATTTCTGGGCAAAAGGATTCATTTATACTGCAGTTTTTATTTTGAATTTACTTAATGACTAGGTTGGCTATGAAATTTGGTCATTTGAGGAACTCTCCATCCCTGAAATTTGTAAGGCTCATATATGAGTGAAATTAAAAAATGAAAGTGATTTTAATCAGAACAATCAGCTTTAAACAAGAGCACTTAAAAAGATTTTATTTGCCAAGTGGCAAAAATAAATTTATAATTTTCCTTGTGTAATCATTAATACAAATCTTATATTCCACATTAAAAGCTTTTGTTTTAAAAATCCTAATTTATGTCACTTTGAGTTTATGTTAAGAATTTAAAAGAGGTTTAGGTCATATTATCCCGTTGTTAAAATGATAGGCATATTTGCAAGAGTTTGACCATGTCTGAAAATCAGTTACTGGCTCATTTCAAAGTTTATAGTACTGCATTTTATTTTTAATTTGATGGTTAAATTTATTTGAATATAACAGTTAAATGCAAGCTGTTTGTGCCATTTGACTTTGCTCCCAGAGAAATGGATGTGAAATTTGTGATTTTAAAAGTCGTCTCTTGGTGTCCTTAAAAAGTGCATATAATATTTTTGTAGTGAATTTATTATAAATCTCGCTGTAAAATATCGATGTTATTTTTATTGCCATCAGTTCTTTGTGTCTCATCTAGTATAGAATGAAAAATCCTTTCTTTCAGTTTGGAAGGGCCTTAAAAGAGTTATTTCATCTGTGATTCTTGCTTTACTCCTAGTCCAGAAAAAATGATATTTTTCAAATGCATTCAATCTGATTTGTACAGTGGCGTAGCATATGTTTCCACTGCCTGGGGCAGATGCCAAATTTGTCATCCCTCCCCACAAAATGTATCTAGAACAAGAAAAATATGAAGCGGTAAAGAGATTTGTTCAGTGAAATTTTCATATCTCACAAACTAGAAAACAAAATTAAATTGAAAAAATATATATAATGTGATATTAATTTTTATTATTTAAAAAAAATTTCAAAACTCTTTTTCTCCTTGAAGAAAATAATTTATTGCATCAACTTTCATAAGTCCAAACATGAATTTTTTTTTTTAATGTCTGTTTCAACAATAGGAAATTTGGTATCCTCATTAACATGCCACCAGGGGTGGGTACCCTCTTTGCTCCCTCCCTGCGCTACGCCACTGGATTTGTGCAATCACCTTTCTCCCAAACTGCTTTATTGTGACAACAGTGATGTATATATTCATGCCTAAAGCCAGATATAGAAAGTTCCATTATATTACAAATTGAGAGAATGGCTATTTTGTGAGAAATGCATTAACAATATTGAATGTTGAAGTTGGCAAAATGAGCAATTCTATATCAAAATCATTAAAATGTACTTAGAATTCCTAATTTCTTTTTTCTATTCCCAGTACGGAGAACTGATATCAAGTTTTGATTTCAGATTCGCCTCTTTGTTATATTGTAATCAGTGTTTGCCATATTCACTTACTGCTATGGATTTGTAAATTTCTTCACAATTTTTCTTATTATTGTTCCTTTGAATCTCATTGTATATTTGAATCCATAGAAAAGGTTGAAGCTCTAATGGCCTGGGTATTGACATCAATTTCCCTTCTATGACTAGAAAAAGTTTGCAAGGGGACAGTACATCTTTACTGATTGCTAAATGCAAATTATTTTACTTAAATTTAAGATTTTATTTATTTATACATTCATTGAAATTCATAAATACCAATTTTTTGTTGGAGTTAGATAAAACTCTTATGTATATTATACATTTTTTTTTCACTGTTGCCAAATCTTCAAAAATAAATAAAATTAAAAAATACAGAAAATGACATGTGTATATATAATGCCAAAAAAAATTGGAATTTTAAAATAAGAAAAAACTCAAGACTTGTAAAATAAATTTATAATGAGTTTTACCTGTGCAATAATCTCAAAGATGCCAAAATTTTGTAAACATATCAAGTCATCAATCTACGTATATTATGTCTCTACTCGTATGGGAAAAATTACAAGATATTGCATATGCTTAAAAATTAAAATATGTTAATCTATTTTTGTTCTGTTTTCAAATTATATTTCATTTACTGTGTTTATGCTATCTTGTGTTATGTTTTATTTTAGACTAATTGTATTGCATACCTGCCAAATGGTTTATCCATAAAATTCAGAGTTTTCTTTCTTTTTATGGACTTATGGATAGATCAAGACCATGAAAATAGAATCAAAAATTTTGAAAAAAAAAAGAAAGACAATGGATTTATTTTAGTATTTTATGAAAATTAAAAATCGTTTTTAATTTCAAGACTTTTTTACATAACTGGTACAAAGGTATATAAATACCCTTCTGTGGCATAATTATGTGTCATAGCTCTAATCATCACTGGATATGGCATCTCCTAGATATTGTATTTTGATTCTGTATTTATGCCAGTAGTTAATTGTGAATGATTTTATAAAATAAAAGACCACACAAATGAAAATACATGAATCTTATTTAGAAAAATTCAAATAAATATGATGAAAGTCAGTATAATAATAAACATAGTGATCTTTATGCTATTATCTCATAGATACTCAGTTTGAAAGAAGTGGAATTTTTATTCAAATTTCTTGTTACCAAAATGTGTTGCCACCTTTCACAATTTAATGACTATCAAAATAGGACTTTTCAAATGGTTTATATTTCTGTGGTTTGTTTTTCTAGAATCAAATTTCATTGAAAAAAAAAGTTGTATCATAGCAAACGAATGCGTAAAGATTTTTTATTTGCAATTTTCTTGGGATATGAAAAAGTAAAACTTTTTTAATCACAATTACTTTTGCTACTAAATGGCATCCTATTTTTAGCCAAAAGGTTTAACTTATGTTAATTTTTAAAAATTAGGTAATAAGGTTAATAACCGAAAGTAGAATTTTGCAGTGGCTTGATTTAGTAAAAAAAAAAAAAAAAACAGCATTCATAACATATGTTGCTTCATTGTTTATTAATTATTACTAAGGAACAATAAACTAAATTAAATCCCACACTTTGCCAGAAAAAAAAATTCAGTTGAAATGTATCTTTTTTATTTTTCCAGAGAAAAAATTAAAACTGATGTCAAAACAACATTCATAAAAAAATTGTTATATTTTTAAAATCTAAACAGTTATAGTGCATGTTGTAATTGAGCCACAGCAACCCAAACTAGAATTTTGCAGTGGCTTGATTAATTTTTAAAAAAAATTCAGCATTTATAACATATGTTGCTCCATTGTTTATTAATTATTAGTAAGGAACAATAAACTAAATTAAATCACACACTTTGAAAAAAAAAAAGAAGAAGAATCCAGTTAAAATGTATCTTATTTATTTTTCTAGAGAAAAAAATTAAAACTGACGTCAAAACAACATTCATAAAAAAAATTGTTATATTTTTAAATCTAAACAGTTATAGTGCATGTTGTAATTGAGCCACAGCAACCCAAACTAGAATTTTGCAGTGGCTTGATTTAGTAAAAAAAAAAATTCAGCATTCATATGTTGCTTCATTGTTTATTAATTATTAGTAAGGAAAAATAAACTAAATTAAATCGCACACTTTGCAAGAAAAAAAGAATCCAGTTAAAATTTCTTTCTTATTTTTCCAGAGAAAAAATTAAAACTGATGTCAAAACAACATTCATAAAAAAAATTGTGATATTCTTAAATCTAAACAGTTATAGCGCATTGTATAATTGAGTCACAGCATGTAAAACAAAATGTCAAATAAAATGTATCTATTTCATACAATGATTGCAAAAATGTACTGTCCCCTTGAATTTAGATGGGTTTTGTAAGTTCCAGTGATCCACGTGTCATGCCATGGAGTATTCCACTTAGTAATTGTACATATAAATTGTACTAATAAAGAACGAGAAACAAAATTCAAAAATAAGAATCGAGTTATATGTTGACTGCATTACAGAGGATGAAATGAACTGTTTATGTGATAATCGGGGGTGCTATTCTTTGCAGGTATTTTCTAACGATATTCCAATTTTCAAAATTTACAGTTATTAGAATACAACCACATGTGTCGTTTGCTATATGGAAATTTTCTTCTATGCAAAATTTTTATTACATCTTTGATTGCGGTTGTCATACGATTAGGCTGCACTTTCATCTTCGTTATTGAGTCATTCTGCAGATTTTGGGGACATAAATGTTTCCATGTTTTTTGGAGGATAAGTAACAAATTACAAGCATGAAATGAATGTGTATATGCATACATTTTGTACCTGTATTTTATATCTTGCCTCTTATAATACATGGCTAGGATCTGTGTTATATACATATCTATGCTGTGTATTTTTTTATTTATTTTTTAATTAAGGTTGTTGCAATGAAATAATGAAACACATACAGTAGAACCTCAGTATAACGACCCCCTGTGGGACCAACATCATCATGGTCGTTGTAACGAATTGAAAAAATAATTTTCAAAAATGAGCAAAGAAATGATGCAACAGTACATACCTAGAGAACACTTGTATTTATTTATATTTCCATTACTGAATTTTTGAAAAAAAGTCTGATTGACGCCCGTTTCAAGTTCATTTGGGAATTTTTTCATTATCACTGATTCCATATCCGTTAGATTTTGAAGGAAATCTTCAGAATTAAATTGTTCTTCAAAATATTGACGCAAGGCATTGATTGCATTGAAGGCTTCTCTTTCATTCACTTTTTCAAAAGCTTAGAAGATTTCTTCTCCATCGTCGGAATCGAATTGAAGTTGCACCACAGTATAATAATTTTGAAATAGCCCTCTTGCTTATGAGTTCTGCGGACTAAAATTGGCGGTCCCTCTAACGTAATAATAATACGCTTGAGGTCGTTGTAATGATTCAAAATTAACATTATTCCTATGGTAAAATAATTGGAACTTTTTAAGATAGTCGTTCTAACGAAGGGGTCGTTAAAAAGAGGTTCTACTGTACTTTTGTTATTTTGAGACATGTGAAATTCCTTAAATGGTATTGAGAAAATCAATTAGGAGTTGATGTGTCATTTATATTGCGAATTTGGTGAAGAAACAAATTTTTAAAGAGCCTAAATTTCAAATCTGCAGAAATATCTTTGATGAAATGAAAAAAAAAATAGTGCATATGTAACTATCTTAATTATATCATCTTTGAAAAATATTCTTTAGATTTAATGACAATTTCAGATTGTTAGAAATATCTTCAAACTAGACACTTTAACTGGATGTTGATTTCCTTCTAAGATTAGCACCCACGATCCTTAATAATTTTCTATTTGAAATAATAAATTTTTTGTAATGTTGATTTTAGTTTTATTGTATGTATCATTTTGTTGTGGAAGCATTGTAGTTGCATTCTGGATATTTTTCAAGGCTCAGTCACGCATGTTTTGTATCATCGTTTTCCTTTCTCTTATTTTCTATTTCATGTTTGCTACATTACGATAAACAGTTTATGTGAAACGTTTTGTTAGATGTATTTTAATAGAGTCTAATGTATGTAAAGTACTTGAAACACTGCGGCTGTATTTACTGAAATCTACAGAGAGGTGTTTTCCCTCCTTTCAAAATATCCAGAGTCAAAATACCGTGTATATATTCGGTTTCATTGAAACAAAATTCCCATTATCATATAATTGACATAACAATTACAGTTATTATCCGTATTAAAAGGTTACATTTTGTAAATATTGTTTGAAACGTATTTCTTAACCGACTTGATAAATATATAAAATTGTACAAAAGTGAATCATAGCAGTACTATTTTACTTGCATAGATATTTTCGATCATTTATTTTATGTTTTCTGAGCTAATAACTATTTTATGATATCATCACAAGGAGATTATTGCCCAGTTTCACTATATTCGATTAAAGATAATCGAAAATTAACCCCAATTGACTACCGTTAATGTACGATTAGTTCTAATCGATGAAGGTGAGACCGGACCTTTGTGTAAAAAAAAAAAAAATGTACATTACAAGCATTTTTATCAAAACTCATTTTAAAACGGCGAATAACTCAAAATAATGGGCGAAGCCACGTTTAGATGAATATATTGCATATCTAGCCAATGGATACCAAACAGAAATTCGTCCACTGTCACCTCTCATAAGCCTGTGTTCTTTTCGCCATTTCATTGACATCGCAATTGGCCGTTCCATGTATGCTTATAAATATACCTGGCACGAAATATAATATTTTCCTTCCACATCGATGAAAACAATGCAAAGGCTAAATGCATATGTCACGTCTACTAAATATCTTAAATTGAAGTTGGTATGGACTCTGGATTCAATCCATTCTTTTAAAATGACAACTCATCCTCATTGGTTATCATTTTAAACGTCGTTTAACCCAATCTGTATGAGGAGTGAAGACACCTCGCCCGTATGCCTCGTTTTGTTCGAATTTCCAAGTGCGCGCCATTTTATTATTTCATCTCATTTTTCATATATCATTTGTCATGCGAGGGTGTTTGTGTCTTTTTTTTTATATTCTTATGTTTCGAAATGTGTGATACTTTTTAGCATTGTAAGCGTAGTTCCGAGGAAGCCATTTTTTAACAATTCTATTCAGCGGTCGAACCTACTACTAACTGACAGAGGTTGTTAGGCATTTTAAAAACAGTTTCAATTGTCATTTGCATTTTGTACGCATCACTTTTTTGGGATAGGGCGAATATCATTTATAAAAATCGAATAGGATATTGAAGGAGACAGTGAACGTTGCAAAGCGTGTCTGGAAATTATCAACTCTGTAAACTTTGTACATATACATTGAATTCAGGGCTGGATTTCTTTGGATCAGAATCTTATTTTACAACCCTGTAAAAGTTAGGAATTCATCTTTACGATATGAAAGCATATTATTAAGATATAGTGCAGTGCAATTGTGTTTTGTTTACGACAAATTTAATAAATTACTATACCACAGCTTCCGATTGACAAAAGTACGTTCATTAGAACAAAGTACAAAAAAGTATAATATATTAGGTTAAAAAAAATATATCAAACTGCGGAATAAGGCAATTTGTCGCAACGTCACGGACTACTATAATGCCCTTCCCATTCATTTTCATGTTTACAACAGCCAATAAAGAAACAATAAACTGCCCTTCCGTTTGAAACTAAAGCCAGAATTGTCATAATTTGAGAATTTGCCCTACTGTGTGAAATCGCCTTATAATATATTTCGGGAAGTTATTAGTAAAGCATCATTAAAAAATAACTATATTACAATATTATAAAATACTATAATTTTTAATATTCGATAAGTAAAATAATTCTTAACACTCGGAATAAATATTCTTTAATATTATTTTAAAAGTTCACTGTTATATCTAAACATGAACACATTGTTTCCCAAAACGTTTATGAAATTTGTTTATTGCTATAATTAGACATGTTACCTTAAATATGATCAAAATATTGATTTTTTATCTATAAATTATCATTTTAATCTTTTTTACACATGCATGCAAAATTTAAAATCATTTTCGTCATTAAAAGTTATTAATCTTGTGTAGAAGACTAAGAGCTGTCAAATTTTTTGGTGCAAAAATTGTAATATTTGAAAAAGTTTAAAAAAAGATTAATTCTTTTTAAATTTGATCTTCAAACAGATTTTGGCTTTTTTGATTCTAATTTAAAAATAGGATTTTAAATTATAGAATAATTAGAATGTATACTGTTATTAATTTATTGTTATTAATTTCTAAAGCTGCAATGTCTATTAAAATATATATTACTTAAGTTTTTGAAATTATTTCATTTTTAAAATGTACGATGAAATAAGGTGGATACCTGTAAATAGAATTTAAAAAAAAAAATGGCGCTACAAAATTGAGAATGATAAAATGCACTAAAGCAAGAAAAAATTGTATTATCTGAAAGTGCAATTTAAACGTTAGCATATTAATTTACTTAAAAGATTTTATTTATTTTAGTACATAATTAAAAGAGAAATATATCAATTTAAATTTAAAAAAACGTTTTATTTCTACACTATTCAACCTCTGAATAATTTGACTTGCCCAAAACCTTCCGAATGGTTAAACTGAATCATAGATACAACCACTTAGGAATACAAAGCGGATATATATTCACACATAAACATACAAATGACATTATATAGAGATAAAGGGAAAAGTTTTGTAGTTATCTATAAATATTGGAAGTCGGAATTAACATTTAAAAATAAAGCAATCAATTGAATTCTGTTTGTGTGCAAAGAGTTCCAAGTTAATAATTTATAACAGACTTTGCAACGTTCACCATCCCTTTCAAAAATTGTATTTATCTTTGTACAGAGACCTCCCCCTCCCCCGAAGAAGAGTTAATATTAAAACAACGCTGTACATATATAAATAAATATAAATATATATATATACATACATACACACTAATATAAATGACTAAATGAATGTTCTATCTGTCTGGGAAAAAATCGAACTGTTGCCGTTTCTTCCCTTTTATTTATGAACGAATGTAGTCGCTTCCGTTGTTTTGTCGGCATACATTATCATTCGGAGTCATGGAACTCTATTTTTGGTATTTATATATATATATTAATAATCTTCAGGTTGAGTTCGAATCCGACGTGATAACAAAATACTGAAGCACACTTCCCCTCCACCTCCCCGTGTGCCCAATCACCCTATATATATATATATAATTTTTTGTTTCGTTTCCTATTTATTACCCTTAGGTGTGCGTGTGACTCGCTTACAGATGGAAAGATGTGTTGTTCGTTTGTTTTGTTTATTTTAATTTTTTTTGTTGTTGTTGTCTTTCCTGTTTTAACAATAAAAAGAAACCATTTTGCTTTCAAACTACAGAACTGTCTGGTCTCTTCTTTACTTACTTTTCAATTTTTCACAAGGATCCACAGCCTGATTATCGCACGGGCACTTGGGGCACGAAAATTTAGTCGAGTGCTTTAAACACACATTGGCTGCTACCATATTACCGTCGACATATATCACTGGTGACTTCTACGTCATAATAACGTCAGAAATCACCAGAGATGGGAATTTGGTACCATAAATTTCCCTCTCTAACATCATTGTGATACAGAAGTCACCAGTGACATATGTCGACTGTAATATGGTAGCAGCCATTAAGTGGGGAAAAATTGCAAATTTGCACTACCTTCTTTAAGTTTTAATAAATTATTGTACGAAATAATTGTGTTTGTCATGAACTCTATTGTTTCCTATTTACTTTAATTTTACTGTTATTTACCTAATAATTAATTCCCTCAACGAACCTGGTGCTCTTTTTATCCTATGGGTTATAGCATATTTATAAGACAGATTATTAGCAACGTACCTCTATAAATCATTAAATCATCTCATAAATTTAAATTATTTTTAATTCTATTATTAATATTTATTTTCTGCACCACAGAGCTTGTGAGTGTGACAAGGTAAAAATTAAAAAAGTGGGTCACTCTAGGTCTTAAAAAGTCCTCAATTTTTAGCATGGCTAAAACAGAGATAAGAATGATTACGTAAGATGAAAATTTGGTGTTTTTGATTTTGAATATTACTTAAATGCTAATTTCTTAAATCTGTTTGCTAATTCAATGTTATAATTTATATATGACTATAATTATGATAATAACTTGTCGCTATAAATTTGCATGGGGGTTGAGGACACAAAAAATGGATTGTGCCCTGGGTACAAAAGTATCTTAGTCGGGCCCTGCAATGGTCGCTCAGAAATTTTTAATTAGTGGCTAAAGGACACAACCCAGATGACATAACTATTATATTTGATAATGTCGTGTAAATGTTGCCCAATATTTGAATCTCTACCATCAAGTTTAGACGGAATTGACAGACTTAATCCAAGATTAAGATTTTAAATTGTTTAAAGGAGGTGTTTGTATTGCTTATAAGAGGAATATTATTCTGAAATATGTTATTTAACAAATTTGCTGGTTTTTACGAAATCCCCTTTTTTTAATATTTGATATTTTTAAGAGTGTCATAAAGTGATTTTTTTTTTCACGTGATGTCATAAAAGCCACGTGAATCCGGGAATCGTTTATGACAGCTAGGGAAAAATTTGAGGTGTGGAAAAATACCATCTTTGTCCCAGGGTAATGGCAGAGTTTAACCTTCATAATCCTTTGCATTTGCTGGATCTAGATTTTAATGTAGCCTCCACACTGGCCTATTGTTCACCATTCCATTACTGGTCCTGATGGCGAATATCATAAAATGATATTGAGGAATATTGACCATCAATGCTAAATATATGAAAAATGATATTCAGTATATCGGGGAAATATTGATCAACATTTCTAAATACCAAAAACAGAAATATGATATTCAGAAATATTGACCAACATTGTTAAATATCAAAAAATGATATGCGGGAACATCGGGTTATACTGACCAACATTACTAAATACAGTGAACCTCTTTTTAACAACCCCTTCGTTAGAACAACCCTCTTCAAAAAATCCCAATTATTTTACCATAGGAATAATGTTAATTTTCAATCACTACAACAACCCCAAGCGTATTATTTTTCGTTAGAGCGACCGCCAATTTTAGTCCGCAGAACCCGTAAGCAAGTGGGCTATTTCAAAATTATTGTACTGTGGTGCAACTTCAATTTGATTCCGACGACGGAGAAGAAATCGTCCAAGCTTATGAAAAAGAAGCCTTCAATGCAATCAATGTCTTGCTTCAATATTTTGAAGGACAATTTAATTCTGAATATTTCTTTCAAAATCTAACGGATATGGAATCCGTGATAATGAAAAATTCCCACATGAACTTGAAACAGGCGCCAATCAAAGACTTTTTTTAAAAAAATTCAGTAATGGAAATAGAAATAAATAGAAGTGTTTTCTAGGTATGTACTGTTGCATCATTTCTTTGCTCAATTTGTTTTATTATTTTTTCAGTTCGTTACAACGACCATATGATGTTGGTCCCGAGGGGTCGTTATACCGACGTTCTACTGTACCCAATACAAGAAAATTATATTCAGGGATATCGGGAAATTATTGGCCAGCATTGTTAAATATCAAAAAAGTGATATTAAGGAACATCGGGGAATATCATCCAACATTGCTAGGTATCAAAAATGATATTCAGGGATATTGAGGAGGGGGTTATTTGATGTAGGCCGATATTTTTATGCTATTTTGGAAATTGAACTTAAAATAATTCCCCTCCAACATCTACTCACTTTTATAGGCGAATTTTCCAGAGTTAGCCATTCATCTTTTGGAATCCATTCAGAAATATATTTCCATATCTTTATAAGTCTTTTTGGAATGAAAATGGCGACCCCATAATCTTTTAGTTAGATTTTAGAACGTACTCATAAAATACGCATGAGGTAAATAGGCATGTTCTATCACTTTGATGTTTTTTTGTAAAAAATTCGACTGTCAATAATGACTTAACCTACAATTTTTTTGTCGGGGGGACCAAAGTATAGTCAACCTTTAATCTCATAAAAATTATTACACATATACATTCAAAGTGCATACATAAGTTTTATATATCCATCCATAATTTGTTATGCATACATAAACACGTCATAAAACGGATCAGCAACGCTGTAATTTCATTTTATCTTGTAAGCTATATTTACGCTAACTTGTTACCAGATTCATATTTACCTGGTAAATACTGGAGCCTGTTTAATTTAAGCTCCGGTATTTACCAGCCGAATTTAAACTCATTTTATGAATAACTAGGAAAATTAAAAATATATATATTAAGAAAGGAATTATGGCATATTCTTTTATTTTTCTCTTACAAAATTACATGCTTTCTATGGCAACAAAATTCGAAAACAGTATGGCAAAATCAGTCATTTATAAACTGTCATTTTATAATTGTAAATCAATCTTTGTAGTTTTTAAGGACAGCTACTACAAACCTTCATCTGCATTTACACTCAAGAGCCAAAACATTATAACCACCTGTCAATAACGAGTTGGCCCACATTTGGCGCGAAACACAGCTTCAATCCGCCTTGGCATGGATGCCACAAGTCCTTGGTTGATGGCCGGAGTCAGATTGTGCCAGATGTTTAAGCAACGGTTACTCAAATTTGAGATATTGCGAATTGGTCGTCTTTGAACTCTGAACTGCCGTCCCATGACATCCCAAATGTGTTCTATCGGATCGAGATCCGGTGAATTAGGTTGTCAGGACATTAACTGGAATTCAGCATCATGTTCCTCGGACCACTATAACACAATTTTAGCCTTGCGACACGGGGTATTGTTTTGTTGGAACATACCACTTCCATCTGAAAAAACAGAGGCCTTGTAAGGGTGCAACTGGTCCGCAGTGATGTTCAGATACCCTGTAGCATTCATGGTCTGCTCTACCACAATCACGGGTCCCAGAGACTCCCAAGAGAACGTCCCCAAAGCATAATATTGCCACCACAGGCCTGTGTATGACCTGTACATTGAGGGAGCAACTGTTCGCCTGGAAAACGGTTTATCCTAAAACGGCCATCGGCTTGATGAATGACAACCGTGATTCATCTGACCAGGCAACTCTCTCCCACTGATCCATGGACCAGTCGCGATGTTCCCGGGCCCAGCGTAGGCGCAATTGGCGATGACGCTTGGTCAGCAAAGGCACACGAGTGGGACGTTTGCTGCGTAGCCCCATATCCAAGAGTATCCGCTGAACAGTGTGCTCCGATACTATTCTATTCTATTTGGCCCTGCATTGTATTGGGTTGTCAGCTGAGCCACTGTCTGGCTCCAGTTTTGCTTCACCATGCAGGACGGTCTCCGATGACCTTTTTCTTTGATAGCATGTGGACGTCCGTGTCATCTACTGTTGGTTTCACCGTCATTCATCCCCTTTGCATAAGTACTAACAACTGTAGATCGCGAACAAACCACGAGAGATCCGCAGCCATTTCCATCACACGGAGAAGAAAGGGAAAGAATGATTCTTCAGACTCTCCAGCAGAAGTTAAATACAATTTCCATCTGATCACGTGCTTTCCAAGTCATCCAGACGAGTTCATTTCAAAATGTAGTGGTGGTCATAATGTTTTAGCTCTTGGGTGTATATCATGCCTCCATGCACTGAAAGTAATGCTAAATTTGTCAACAAATCTTACTAGAGAAACAAATCATAAACTTTTGGTCTTTAGGTTTCAATTGTAATATCCATTTTTCACCAAGACTGAATCCATTTTGACAATTTTGTCACTTTGTCACTCCATTTCATCATTTTTTTTTCGACGATAACTTTCAGACGTTTTAAATAATGTTTTGGTAACAGTCACAAAAGTTGCTGTAATTGCAATTACAGCAACTAAACATGTTTAGTTGAAAAAAGGGAGACGCGGTTCCTCAGACAGTAAAGGTGTTGATCTCAGAACTTTTCCGTTATCATATCGAGGATTGGTGCCGGCCAAAGATCCAACGTGTTCATTAATGGCGGCAGAGGCACGGAAATAAACTTTTGGCTGCAATATCCTCCAATTTCCCAAACGTTGTCTCTGGAGTGGGTGGTGTCCATCTTGGTCATTGCTTCTAAATTAATAGGACCATTTTGTGTTGTCTAAAGGTATTATCAATCGAACGAGACGAACATACTGACAACTGTTTCGTTTAATAGTCGTGTGAAAATACTATATGACACGTAGATTTTCACTTACGAAACGGTCACGTTAAACATATGTCAATGCCTATTTTCATCTCGTGTGATACGGGCCTTAAAGCAAACAGGATGATTTTAACTTTTAAGTTTGATTCACGCTTATTTTATGACATTATACTTCTTCCAATAAAGATTTTTTTCTCAAGATGAAGCAATCGAAATCTGTTAGAAGTTTAAGAAGTCTAGAAATAAATTACTAATTTCATCTTCATTTTTATCACATATTAGGGCCTCATCACACTAGTACACAAAGACAATCAAGCCCATGTGGCCGTGATGCCCTCCAGACTGATCCCGGCGGTGGTGGGCAGATCGCGGGTATTGGGCCACCCCACCTTGCACTAAGCCCGTCGAAGTACCCGGCCCGCGCTCGTAGTGCCGCAGGCGCTATTCACGACCGAACGCAGAAGACGGGCGCTACTGAGAGGAAGGAATTTGGAAAACTACTGCAGTAGTTTTCATGGAGCATTTTGCAGTAAGCTTCCATGGAAGCTTAGCGCACCTCCTGACGCCGGAATTAAAGATAGTGGAGCGAACCACGCAAGCCGAGAGAATTAAAACAAGTGAGGGAATTTTGCTCGTTGTACCGGGGACGGGAAACATAAGGGGGCCGAAAGAGAAAGACTGGAAATTTAGAGAGGCAACACTCGTAACCCTGGGACTTAGGACCATCAATCAAAAAGTCATTGCGACGGAACTTTGGCCCACCCTGCGGAATTCCCGTGACTAGACGTGCTCGAAAAATGGATCACTGGAACTTCCAGGAGCAAAAAACCCTAACCGATGAGACAAACTACAAAAAAGAAAAAAAAAAAAAAAGAGCGGAACTTGAGTGCCAGAGAGAAGAGAAAAAGGAGAAGGGTGTGTGGTTCCTGGGGAGAAATGGACTTGAGATTGCGGTGTCCTGAGTTTGCGACTTATGCGAACCAACCAACAATAACCAAAAAAAAAAAAAAAAAAAAAAAAAAAATCCTGAGTTTGCAGCGATGGCCAGCTCCAGGGGAGAAAACAAAATGACAACCAGTTCCCACGACTCTTTTGAGCAACAGTTGGGATCCTCTCATTTTTACCCCTCTTTCCAAATTCTTAACTCTTAAATTTAATTTCCTCCGCGTCGAATAGATGGCGCCACAATGACTCTTACTTATCTTCGACTTCTAACTTAAAATAGCTGACTTACTTCATTTTATGGTGAAATAATATACTAATGTTGCAATTAATGGCAAAAAAGTTTAAAATTGCGTAAAATTATATTTATAATAATACAAATTTTGTTTATTTACATTATTTTTCTGAATATTAATTGATTGTTAATTTTAAAACATTAAAAATTCATTATTTTTGATTTTTAATTTTCTCAAAATATTTCTTGATTTTAAACACCCAAAAAAAATTTATTTTACATTCCTTGGTGTTCAATTAAAAAAAAAAAAAAAAAAATCTTATAATAACGAACATCAAAGTGGCAGCAAGGTTTCTTGTCGCATAGCAACAAAGATGAATAAAAAAAAGCGAAGCCGAATCTTTTTGTTGGTTTTTTTGTTTGTTGTCCAGTAATTCATGGGAAAACCTATTCACTCAGTCTTAAATCACCAATTTATCATGAATAGTTCTTTTTTTGATTTTCGGCCAAAATTTTCATATTAATAATATTTTGATACCTTTTATTCACTCCCATTTATTAAGTAACTTTACCCAAACGAGTTATAAACATCTTAAGTCCGCGAAATTGCTTCACAAAACTTTTAGTTCATGTTGTTCAATAACCTCTTTGAAATTACAGTAAAATGCGGTCATCCTCGATGATAATGCCCTTGCAGCAAGGAAATGTTACGCTTGACTAACAATCTGTGTTTGTTGTTGATTGTGCTCCAGAAATAACTTGTTTCGTTGTTAAGAGTGAATCTTGTGTATGAATTGTGAACATTAGATTTGTCCCTTTCTGTGAATTATTTCTTTTAATATTTCATTTGAAAATGACGTTTAAAATCTAATATATTTCGTATTAGTGGTAAGCCATATTTCTAGTTTTCTTTCGTGCTATATTACAGCGCTAAAGTTGAATCTTTTATATTTTAAAGTAAATAATCAATTTAAGTCTTTAATTTAATAAATAATCTGTATGTTGTATAACACCTAATTTTCTAACAAATAGGAATAAGTATATTTATTTAGAATTAAACTTTTTTATTTATTAATACAAAAGCTGTATGTTGTTATATTCACTTATGTGTGTTACACGCATAAATTCTGTTTTATTTTATTTTCATAATTGTACAATACACCATTTTATGTGACTGAAGTATTTAATAGCAGAATTTCATGAAATTTGATTGTGAAACCAAATTAATATAAATATTAAAATATTAAATTTATTGCTTTTCATATATTATTCACTTGTACTACTTATTCTTCTTATATAAATGTATATATATATATATATATATATATATATATATATATATATATATATATATTTATATTTTATTCTCACTGAAAGTTTAGGAATCTTTCTCTAAATATTACTTAAAATACTGCAACACAGTGGAAATCATGAATTTTTAAGTACCATGTGTATATTATTTTGTATCTCAAAAAGAGACATCTTTTACAATATGAATTTAATTTTATCAAAGAATATTATGCTATAAATAAAATGTATAAAAAGATAAGTTTTATTCACCTGATACTGATTTGTTATTAAATGATTGTTTGAGGTATCCTAAGAAGAAGGTTCTAATATAAATTGTTTAATTGCATCATACTTGCTTATTCTAAAACTATCTTATAGCCCGTCATATGACTGGATCAGTAAAATTTTTAATTTTCCAAAATTGTAAAGTACATTATGAGGCAGGTAAAAAAATGGTTTGTTTTTTGGCTGAGAATTATCTTGCTACAAAAAATAATCGATGATTCAATTTAAAATTATCACATATGTACCTAATGTATTATTTAAGCCAAATATAAAAGAAAATTAGTTATGTCATATCTAGGTTCAATGATAAAACATATGAAAATAAGGCATAATTTAAATAATTTAAAATAAGAAATGATTCAATGAGATGGCTAAAGGAATGACGTCATAATGCTAGAAAAATGTTATTTTTACCTATTTATTATGGGACAAATTGATAAATTTAATCGCCTGCTCTTAACCAGGGAAAATAGGAGTTGAAATAATGGCATTAAAAGCTCGAAAAGAGGGGAAGGGTGGATTTCGAACATTTTAAAGAAGGCAGTATTTTTTGCTGTGATATGAAGCATATTTATACCAATTTGTTTTAAAAATCAGATCTATAGTTTAGGAGAAGATAAACATTACTCGCTATGAATTTTGCTAACTATGGATGCCTCTATCCATTCCAGGTCCAACCGCTTCATAAAATCGAGGACAGACGTACAGATAACTTAGGCTATTATTATAAAGGGGATGTAATTTATTTACTTCTTTATGTATAAATCAATTGAAACTTTAATGGTTTGGCTTGTTTCAGAGAAAATCATAACATCTATTTCATTTCTGCATTAGTTGACTACAAACTTTAAATCTGTGTTGTTTTTTATTATTGTCTCAGTATTGACTAAGTTATTAAAAATATAAAATACAATCTATATCAGATATACAGGCTATATAAGGCATATTTGTCATTTTAGATCTATTAGGTTTTTTTTAAACATTAAAAAAATTAGTAATATTCCTAATTTTAAAATCAATATAAAATAAAGTAGGGATTTAAATCGCAATCTAAATATAGAAATTTGAAGTTGAAATATGATTCACTATAACTGATCATTCATTGTGCTACAAAATGACTATGAAGAGCCGTAACAAATTTTGTACCAAGTTTCAAAGATTTGTCAAAAGGTTTTTTATAATTTTTATTATATTTTATTTTTAGTATAAATATTTTGAAATAATTAGTCATTTCTTTGTTTCTCTATGTGTCCTTTACACTTAAGATTGGCTTAAGAATCCCAGTTGGCCAGCATAGGCTAAGGGCAACTCTAAGGTTTGGTTCATTGATGGTTATAAACTTAATCATCAGGTTGGTGCTGTCCTAGGAACAGCAGCAAATCTCTTGCCACTGTGATGTGCCTGGGAATCAGCATGCGGACGTACTTGCTAAAGAGGGCTGTTTTCTGCTCCAACCCATAACTTGTGCCCCTCTAAGATATGTTAAGCGGGCCATCCGTGAACATGTTCGTAAGGCTCGGCTATGCCATTATAGGGATATTGCTTCCGGAAAAAAATGGTCTTATTTTTTGGATAGGCAAATATGTGGCACCTTGCCCAGAGGTATTGGTGTGGCCAGGTTTGGCATGATTTAAATCAGTTGATTTAAATCATGCCAACCCTGATTTAAATCAGTTGATTTTTTAAAAAAAATCATTTGATTTAAATCATTTTTTTACACTTCTCTTAAAACCTACATTCGAAAGACAGGAGAATTGGGATTCAGTCAGCACAGAAATACCAATAAGTAAATAATTGTAAATAGATGGTATGTTTTCTTAGAATTTAGGGGTTGTTATCAGAAAGTATGTAGTAGGGTTAGGTACGACTAGTTATGACTAGTAGAATTAATTTTATGTAATGGGGGTTAAAGAGAGTATTACAGAACTTGAAATCCAGTTTGTCTACCAAATAACAACAGCCGTCACATTATCTACTAGAATGGAAAGACAGTTTTCTTCTTTTTGTATTTTTCATTCTAACCTTCGTAACCAATTAGGATTGGATACGACATCGAAACTAGTGTTTTTACTGAAACAGTTAAATCCATAATTCATTGCTTAAAAAGTATTGAAATAATTGTGAATTTTTTGTTTTTTTAATAAATAGTTTGCATTAAATGAATATTTAATTTGTTCTTTAAATTTACATCTTATTTAGTTTGTACCATCCAATTACAAAATAATGAAATGTATTTAGATTAAAATTTATGTATTTAATTTTAGGTAATCAGTGTGTAGAATATACTAGATAGATAAGTTGTTACTTATAACAAACTATTTCATGTATATTGCAAAAAATATAAAAACACAACAATAATTAAAATTAGAATTCAGAAAAAAAATCAAATAAATCTGATTTTTTTGATTTAAAAAAAAAAATCATGATTTTTTTCCAACCCTGGGTGTGGCCTGTTTCCGCCTTGAGACTGGACATGATTTTCTTCAGCCCCAATGCATGGAGATCACCTTTCTTCTTGTTCTGCCCTACAGGATATTATTTCTTCGAGTTCCTTTTTGACTGTCCCATCTAAGTAGGCAATTTCTTTTCTGTATTGGACTGCAGGGCATCATATACTCAAAAGAGTTCAGACGGGTGTGATGTATAAAAAAAAAAGGAATAGCAGCAAGCTCTTCTTTTCTCTTGATAAATATGCTAGTTTTCTAAGCTGAGGTATTTGCAATCTACATATGTTGTAAGACTTGTCTAAACAGGGGTTTCGTAATCAAACCATTAGTAACTCTTGTGACAGTTGAGTTGCCCTTCTAGCCTTATTGAGATGCAGTGTCCAGGGCCATATCTAGGGTGTGGCAAAGGTGGCATTTGCTATGGGCACATCAGTCTTAGGGGTGCCGTACCGTGAGGAAAATAGAGTCCAAAAGAGAATGGTTCGCCCCAAGTAGAAGTAAGGAAAAGTTTTTAAAAAAACTTCTTTTTTATTAAAAAATCCAATGGGTTTAAAAATCATTTTTTAGGAATTTTTTTAATTTTTTACAATGCTTCTAGCGACTAAAAATCTTATAGATACAAAATGTGTACCAAACACTCCTAATATTACCTATAATTTCGGGTATTCGTTTTAAATTTTGAATTTAATAAGGTTATTAAAAATAAATTTGTATTTAGAAATTAGCCAATTTTTTTATTAAAATTCAATGTTTAAATAAAAAATAATCCCCTCAAATAAACTATTCAGTTTATCAGCGAAATAATACCCCCAAAGTATTAAAAAATATTTTTAAGCATTAATAAGGAAATATAGAAAAAAAATTAAAAATTAATATTCTAGGGACATTTTAAGAATTAACAAAATATTTTGGGTTTATTCTGAACATATGATAAATATATATTGTATATATATATATATATAGCATGTTTATGTATTTTCTCACTGTATTTGGTGGCAGGGGTGCAGACCAGTTTTTTGCCACGGGTGCTAAAGGACCCAGTTACGGCCCTTGCAGTGTCACCTCTATTTGGGTTTGGGAGTGCCTTTGAATTCTTTGTGACTTCGCTTCATGTAACAAGGTCAGTCATTACTAGGTACCTGATCATATGGGAATTCATGATAAAAAGCTAGCTGATGAATTAATTAGCTAAGAAGTAATCCAGTATTTTTTGTACTGGTCCTGAGCCCATCCTTGGTATTGAGAGTTGTCTATAACTCTCCAAAGAGTTCAATTGTGACTACCCTAGTATAAAGAGCTTCTGATACTTCATAGGAATGCCCTGAAGGAGGTAACTGGTCTTCTTGCATGTCACTGTGCTTGCAGAACCTGATCATATGGGAATTCATGATAAAAAGCTAGCTGATGAATTAATTAGCTAAGAAGTATACCAGTATTTTTTGTACTGGTCCTGAGCCCATCCTTGGTATTGAGAGTTGTCTATAACTCTCCAAAGAGTTCACTTGTGCCAAAGAGTTCACTTGTGACTACCCTAGTATAAAGAGCTTCTGATACTTTATAGGAATGGCCTGAAGGAGGTAACTGGTCTTCTTGCAGGTCACTGTGCCTGCAGAACCTGATCATATGGGAATTCATGATAAAAAGCTAGCTGATGAATTAGCTAGGAAAGGATCTAGTATTTTTTGTATTGGTCTTGAGTCCATCCTTGGTATTGAGAGTTATAGACAAGCCAAAGAGTTCAATTGTGACTACCCTAGTGTAAAGAGCTTCTGATACTTCATAGAAATGGCCTGAAGGAGGTAACTGGTCTTCTTGCAGGTCACTGTGCCTGCAGAAGGCATCTTAATTTGATGGGAATCAGTCCTGATCCCTTGCGTATCATATTTTGTGTGATTGTGAGTTTTCTCGGCTTATGCACAGAAATGTATAAGTAGTTGTTTTGGGCCGATTCTTTGGGTGTTTAAAATTCCTAAATGAAATGTTGAAAATTAAGTTATTTTTTAGACTATAATACATTACCAATTTTCTGAATTTTGGAAATAAAACAACTCACTTTCAGAAAGAGAAAAACACATGTTTTAATTTTATTTGTAAACTTTAAAAAAAAACAAAAAAAAAACAGTATGTTTAACAGTTTTTCTTTGTACTTGTGATGGAAAAGTAAATGCATTTTTTTACATTATTATTTAAAGTAAATCAAGGTACGTGTAAAAATTAAAATATTAAGGCCTGATTTCTCTAAAGTTGATTAAAAAGAAAAATAGATTTGCTGGATTTGTGTTATAAATAATCAACAATTAGTTCAATGATTGTGTAACCAATAGAATAAATTTTCATTCTTTTTGCAAAATTGATTAGCAAAATTAAAATTAATGTGAAAGAAATATGGCAAATAAAAATAGTTAAAATTAAATAATTCATCAAGCAAAATCTAATCAAAAAGAACAAACTTTATATTATTTTAAAATACACTTTATGAATACTATCAGATTAATTAAGATTTAATAATATTTTAGCCCTTAATAAAAAGAAAAATGCATCCTATTGCCCCAAAATAGAATTACCAAACCCAATGGAGGTCACAAAAGTGTTTTATTTCCATCATGTTCTTGACTTTTGAACAATTTGACATGCCTAAAATCTACCCAGGGTTGACCTCAATCACCATGCAAAACTTCATCAAGGTTAGTCCAGCCATTTTGAAATGCATAGCAAATATACACACATGCAAAGAATTTTATATATGGATAAGGTGACTGCCTTTTTTCCTATTGAAAAGAAGGTCATAACATTAATAAAGAAGGGTATAAAAATTAAAGAAACAATTATTGCAAATAAAATAACTAAACAGAAAGCATAATAATACAAATGTATTAGGATTAATTATTTTTTTTAAATACTAATATTTTTCAATTGAATGAATATTTTTTATTAATGTGTCATTTTTTAACAAAATATTTGAATACCCTATGAAGACTCCGCTTTGTTCAGAGCATGCACCAAAACCAACTGATCGTAAAATCCCTCCTGTTTCAAACCGTCGACAATAGCATGTCTGGGATGTTGACAGTTTGTTTGAATAGGCGTCACGCCATTGATAGGTGGTGGTAATAAGGTAGAGGATTGCACCAAGTTTCCATAAGCGAGACAGCTAGCGAATGAGGATTCAGCTAAAAAAAACTAACTGTAACGATAGCTGGAGTTCTGAAGTAACTGGGATCTTAACTGACCAAAAAAAAACAGTTGGTGGGACCATAACTGACCCCCAGGTATGAAAAGCCCAGAATTTTGCAGTTCAGGGCTTTTCAACATTTTTTTACGTAGGTGTTTTTACTTCATGGAGGCTTTCGCATCTTTTGACTGTAGCCAGCTTTCTAGTGATTAAGTTCAGGAGATTCGTAAAGTCTGCTCATATAGGGAGCGGCAGAGTTTCTGATACCGAACGGGGGATAAATTGGGTTTGCATTGCACCCTGGAAAAACCTCCCTACTTGTATGAGATTATTAAAATCTTTTTCTTTTGACTGTGATCGTCGTGAGGAAGTTATGCAGGCAACCACCCTTTACAGTTTGACATGTTTTGGGAGATTAGATCCCCTTGTATATAGCAGTATTTACTCAAGAAACAAAAGTGATTTCCAATTTTATCTTGACTATGATCCTTTTTTCACGCTACCTCTTCACTAGAGAACAATGAAGTCATCACAACCCATATGAACCATTTTTTATATTAAATATCACAGCAAATGCTGCAGCTAGAATATCATAATTTAGTCTTGATTTTTAAGAAGTATTATTTTATCTCTGATTGTAGTCACAATAGTTACTTGGTCACCTTCATCAAAGATACATAAAAAATGGTTTAAATTTTATGCCTATAATTAAATTACTTCATTATTTTTGTTATGAAATAATCTTGTAGTCTATTTTTATAAAAAGAAAATTAAATACTCTGAATTTTTATAAAAAAATAATTTGGTTTACTTTTTTCTCTCTATTAAAAATTTCTTTCTTTCCACATGTTTGTGAACTGTACAAAATTACTAAAATATTACTTCCCTCATATTTTGGTCTTTTTATTAATTACAGATTCATTAGGGATTTGAACAAATATGACTGATAAAGAGTTGTCCAAAGATGAAGCTTTGCTAGAATCTGAAATGAATATCTCTTTGGAGAAGTCAGATATTACTGTCATTAGTGCTAAATCTAGTCTTGAAGAACAACTGCAAGTAGCCAAAGAAAACATTGAATTTTTAAAAGATGAACATGCGTATATGTTAAAAGGGCTTCACAGTGAAATTGAAAAGCTCCATCATAAATGTAGAGGTAAGTCAATAACTTTTGGATTACTGCAAAATCTCTTTGAAGTACATTGAAAAAATTGTAATTGTTTAATTTTTTTAAAGTATTTTATCATTACAATCATACCATGAATTTTAGATGCCAAATTGGTGCCTTTTTCGCTCATTTCTTTATACATGTCCAGGGCCTGATTATTTGCCCTGGGCATGAAAATTTTAGGAGGCACTAAAATTTAGTCGAATGCTTGAAACACATATTAAGTGGGGAAAATTGCAAACATATGTTACCATCGTTAAGTTTTAATAAATTATTGTACAAGGTTATTGTTCTTGTCATGAACACTATTGTTTCATATTTACTTTAATTTTACTGTTATTTACCTGATAATTAATTCCATCAATGAACTTTGTGCTCTTTTTATCCTATGACTTATTGCATATTTATAAGGCAGATTTATAAACAGAGATAATAATGATAACGTAAAATGAAAATTTGGTGTTTTTGATTTTTAGCCTTGAACCCACAATCCTCCAATTATGAACTTGACTCCTTTGCCAACTGGACTACTGCAACTCAATTTATTGTATCGTCAAGAACAAATATAAAAAAGAAATATGGGCATTATGCTCAAATATATTCTACGTAGGTAGCATGAAATTTAAAACTGCATCTAATATAGCAAAACACATTTTTTATTTTGAACTTGTGCCAGTAGCATTTTTTGACTTGAAATCATTGTGCTACATCTCTTGATATCTTCAAACATATAAATGTATTTTAGATAAAAATACATATAATGTTTATTTTCCATAAATTTATGTTTTGTTATACCGTACTTAAAAATTACTAAATATTTTATTTACAGTGTAAAGTTAAGTAACAATTTTTTAATATCTATATGACTGCTGAGCAGTTTACGTTGTCCATCCCTGCGTATGATGCTAGTGGTCATCGATTAAAAATCATCTCAATTTAGAATCAATCAGAGGATTATTAGAACTTTTCCTTTCTTTGTGAAGAATATCTATCTTGAAGAAATACGATGACCATTTGTTCGTTTATTTCCAAATTCTAAATTTTGGTGTCCATCATGAGAAAATAGTATATAGTTTTATTAGAACAACAACAAAAATGGGATTTAGGAAAAATAATTTTGACATCTATGGTCTTGATGGTTTTCAGTGCAATAGGCCACGGGTCGCAGTGCTCTTATGAGCAGCCCCAACCTAATTCTAATGGTCTTGATGGTTGCTTTCGAAATAAAGCTCTACTTGTCATTTTGTCAATAATCCATTAAGTGCTACAAATTTAAATTTTTTTTTTTTTAAACATCAGACATTTTTTTTATGGGGATGTTTACTACCTTATCCTGTTTGAATCATAATATAAGCTAATTTTCTTGATCTTCACATTTTGACCTTTTCAGTTTTTTTGTCTTCAAAGGTTACAATGAGCATTTGAGAATAACTACATATTTAGTAATGATGTGATGAGTTTGCTACAGGTAGGCAACTTTTTAACAATTTGGATGCAGATTAAGAGAGGATTATTTCCTACTTTTAAAAATGGTTAGTTTTTTAATAGGTAAAGCCTTACACTTTAATCCTTTTGTAGACATGTTTAAAATGTTATTCAAGTTAAATCAGGGTCTTGGAAACCCTAAATAGGAACTAAGGAAAAATTAAAATATTTTTTCAGTGAATCTGTTTCAGACAGTCCTGGTGCTTCCCTTACCAACAAACACCTCACCTAGAGGGGCCATTAAAAAACAAAATGTCTAATTCATGCCTGCCTACTTCTATTGTTTAGCCAGACATTATACGAATTGGATTACATTATATGATTGTATGTTAGTATGTAAAAATCACACATTTCTGAGTTAATATCAAAGGAAGAAATTAATCTTGTGGAAATAAACAAAAAAAATTTCTACAGTTTGCAATTGAATATGTATTGTGACGACTTCAATTTTCTCGAGATAAAAAAGAGACTAAATAATCTCACACAAGTGGGGACGCTTTTCCAGGGTGCACTGCAAACCCAATTTATCCCCCGTTCGGTATCCAAGACTCTGCCGCTCCCTATATGAGCAGACTTTATGAATCTCCCGAACTTAAATACTAGAAAACTGGCTCTGGTCAAAAGACGCGAAAGCCTGTACGAGGTCAAAGCACCTACGTAAGAAAAATGTTGAAAAGCCCCAAGTCAAATTCTAGGCTTTTTATACCTTGGGGTCAGTTACGGTTCCAGTTACCTGGGAACTCCAGCTAAGGTTACAGCTATTTTTTTTTAGCTGAATTCTCAGGAGGAGGTTTCAAATCAGCTGATTCTGGTCATTAGTTCTGGACAAAGGGGGGTCTTCACAGTATGAGCATTCTCCATTTACAGTACAAGAGATAATTCTCGCAGCACCACAGAAATATCATTTACTGTTATCATTACAGAGTTTACAGTTGGATGGAACTTTCAAATATAACAGAACTTGAAAAGTCATGCCATATACTCTTACAAAACTGCATAACAATGCAAACTGTGAGAGGATATTCAGCAGTCT
Source organism: Pardosa pseudoannulata (assembly GCA_032207245.1). Taxonomy (NCBI): domain Eukaryota; kingdom Metazoa; phylum Arthropoda; class Arachnida; order Araneae; family Lycosidae; genus Pardosa; species Pardosa pseudoannulata. The sequence continues at coordinate 65,561,667 of CM063499.1, forward strand.
ATGCAAGACAAGAACTGAATTTAGAAGTTCTTTCTTTGTTAAAAATTTAGAAGATATATTAATAACTAAAATGATGATACATGAGCGTTGTTTTAAACAGACTTCTGACCAAGAGAACCAAGGCAAAATCACAACCCACCCCCCTTTTATTGTAGTCAGTTTTATACAATTTCTGTGGCAAAAGGCCTTTAGCGGCCACCAAGAAATTGCATTACAGAGCCATCTAGCAATGTTCAATCTACTTAAGTATTTTGTAACAGCACTTCTACATAGCAGAGTTCCCACCCACCATCCCTTCTAGATGCCGTTTCTTTTATAGTTTTTTTGGTGTCAAAAACCCTCTAGTGACTACCAAGAAATTTAATTACAGTGCCATCTGGTGCTGTTGTGTAATATGACTTCTAGATAACAGAATAAAACCGGACACCCAAGTACAAAAGAGTTCCCACCTGCCCTCCCTTCTAGGTGCTGTTTCTTTTATAGTTTTTCGAAGTCAAAAGCCCTCTAGCGACTACTAAGAAATTTAATTACAGTGCCGTCTACCACTGTTTTCTAATGACTTCTAGATAACAGAAAAGTTCACAACCAAGAATGAATAAAGTTCCCATCTGCCTTCCCTTCTAGGTGCCGCTGACGAATGATGGCCGATTGGTTAGGCTGCTGGCCTTCGGTACCGGAGTTCGTGGGTTCGAATACCACTATGGCATGGATGTTCATAGCCATTTGGAATCGGCTTTAAGCTGTAGGTCCCGGTCTCATTAGCCCTGGTGTTGCAAAAAGTAGATCGTAGCACTCAAAACCAAACCAAACCGAATCTAGGTGCTGCTACACGCAATAGTTTAAAACATAAATAGAATGATTTTTTTAATAATGTTTTTTGAGCAATGCTGCTCTATATCTTGTTTATACCTTCAGATTTTGGTTTTGAGTACTATTTATTATGATACAAACTTGTTTAGAAGCTCATGTGGAAATGTAATCACATAAGAGATAAGAATAATATGCTTATAAAGTTCTTCACTGATAATTCTTTCAACTTTATAAAGTAAAAAAGTTGTAAGCTTGTAATAATATAACTAACTCCAAAAAAGTTAATTTCTATTCCCTTTGTATATAATTCTTAAGCAGTTTTCTTTGATAAGGATTTGTTAAAGGACATGTTAAAACTCTCTATATCTCTCTATATATATATATATATAAATGAATTTGTGTCTGTCTGTACTCGATAGATTCAAAAACCATACATCAAATTGCTGTGAAAATTTGGGTAATTATTAGGTATATCCCTAGGAAAATTTTTGTAACTTTTTAACGTTCAAAATCCATTCCTCCTTTTTCGAGCGTTTTATGTTATTATTCCAATCATTATTTTCCCTGGTTAAACGCAAATGATTAACTTTTTAATTTATCGCATCCTAACTAAGTGAAAGAAGCAATATTTCTAGTAATGTGACATCATTTTGTTAATCCCATGTTATTGTTTTAAGTGCAGTATTCCTTGGCTAAAAGCAGGAGATTAAAATTTTCAATTTATCGCATAATAAATATTTGAAAATGATATTTTCTTTTATCATTATGACGTCATTCCTTTAAATATCTCATTTATTCATTTCTTATTTTATATTATTTAAACATCATCTGTGTAGTATCTATTTGATTTGACCTGGAAATTTAGATATCAAGTGATTAACTTTCATTTCTATGTGACACAAATTATAGCATTTTTATATAAGAACTAATTTTAAATTTAATTCTTGGTTAATTTTTATGTTACAATGAAATGTTTATCAACAATATTCTAACCACAAAAAGTACAAATTTCAGTGACTCTCATAGGCAAATGAAACCTATCATTTTATATAACTATCTTTATATTCATATAGTTGTCAATATGAATGTATGTTTATGTTTCATACAAAACCATATGGTTTGTCATAAATTTCCATAATTTTGGACAACATTTATTATTACCACCAAATTTAGAACTGTTGTTGTCAAAACTACTGCTTCCTATTCTACCACTTAATATGTCAAGATCTATTAACGTTGCTAATCAATGTACAGTAGTTAAAAACTGAATATTGTTATAATACACTTATAATAGAAATATATAAATATACCAATGGCTCAAACTGTACTGTGACAAATTTAGAGAGTTATGTACGAAAAAAAATCTTTGTTTAAAAGCAATACATTAAGTACACCGCAGCAAAGCACGGGCACACTTGCTAGTAATATATATAATAAACTTGTGTTGTGAGAAATGTATTTTCAGGCTGGATTTTTAGCTCATTTAATCTTTGCATTTACTAATTTAGCCAAGGAATTATTTCAACTCCTCTTCTTAGCCCACTCTCCTGTTTCTAATCATGGATCTTGTTGGTGCTTCAACCACATTTGGTGGCGAAATTGGCATGCTTGCAGCTTGCGTGCGTGGCGTGCTTGCAGCGTGGCGTTTGAAATCTGGCGAGGGATTGCTCAACAAATTGATACATAAACAAAAACAACATTTTGAGGAAAAATTTTACAAAAATTGAATATTTAAAATCTAATTGAATTAACAAAGAAAACACAAAGGAAACACATAACATTCATACTAAATAGACTGAAACATTCACTTAATCACAAATTAAATAAACTGAGTGTGATTTTCATCACAAATTTGTGATTTAGTGTAAATTGTAAAATTAATTTAAAATAAGAGATTTGAAAAAAAAATTTTCAATTTTACAACTCCTCTTCAACCTCCACTCAAAATACAGTTTCTTTTAAGTCAAAGAGTTTTTGACTTAAAAGAAACTGTATTTTGAGTGGAGGTTGAGTGGTTTGAGTGGAGTACAGTTTCTTTTAAGTCAAAGAGGAGTTGTAAAATTGAAAATTTTTTTTCAAATCTCTTATTTTTTTCTTCTGTATCAACTGCTGCACCGGAAAGTATATTTTCCAGTTAGAATTCGTTCAGTTAAAACTGTGTAACTTAATAGGGAATGAAAGAGCCAAATAAACTCCCATTTGTATTTAATTATTTCAATAAAAATAGTAATTAAAATCTAAATTTGTAACATTAATTTTTTTTAAATAATATTTCCTTGACATTTGATATTGAATCATATATTTTGTGTTTTGAATAAAAACAAAAATCAATTTATTTATTTATTTTTTTTTTAGAAAGTTAATTCTGTTTATTATTATTATTATTTTGTAAAATATAAAAAGTTTTTATATCTGACAAAAAATTTATAAAATATTTTGTTATTAATACAAATATAAAATGGAAGTTTTATGCTAAGTGAATTAAGTTTACATCATGTAAAGAAATATTGATATCTTAAACAATAGTAGGTTGATTATTTAAAATATTAAAATATCTCATATATAATATATATATATCAAAATATTGGATTTTTTTTTTTTTTTTTTTTTTTTTTTTTTTTTTTTTTTTTTAATACTGTGATATTTACAAAATTTGCTTATATATGTCAATATTGACAGCTCCCAGTGAGTTAAAATAAAATAAAAATTTTAAAAATTGTATCTAAAGTCAGCCTTCTTCAGAATAATATAAAGCATACATGATATCTTGAGTATAATAAAGAGTCCTTGCTGATGATAGATCTGTGTGGTCAGTTGCCACAATTAATAAATATACTTCAAAAAAGTGATTCATTTTTACAAACTACCATGGTTTTTACACAATGGTTACCTGTTTCAATCTTTGACTGGCAGCCACACATATGCAAATTAAAATTGGCCATCTTTTGTTATAAACCTTATGTTTGATTATATATTGGTTATAATCATTTTACCATCCTTCAATTTGATTGGCCACATGCAGTGCAACATCTTATTTCCTACTAGAGTCGGCTTTGATGTTTACAATATGTTTTGAAGTGATATTTTGCCTTCAGATCAAATAAATCTTATTTAATTGTATTGTATAATGATAATTATACTTAAATATAAGTTTAGTTGATTTGTTAAGTTCTGCATAATGTTCAGCAATTTTGGTTAACTTATTCCTCAAATGCTTTTGCACTTTCTTGCAGCTTAACTCTGGCCTGGGTTGTACTTTTAATTTTATTTAATAAAAAGAATTATGGGAATTGGCATTATGGTATACAAAAAATTGGTACTTAGACCAGTATAGAAATATTGTTATAATACGCTTATAATAGAAATATATAAATATGCCAATGACTTGAATTGCACTTTGAACGAATTTAGAGAGTTATGCATGGAAAAAAAATCTTTTTTTCAAAGGTAATATATTAAATTCATTGTAGCAAAGCATGGACACACTTGCTACTCTGTTATAAATCTGCAATTAAAAATAAAATTTCATTAGAATTAATAAATATTTCTTTTCTATTTTAGCATGTTTTGTTTTATAATAAAGATTAGTAAGTAGCAAAAATGTATTATGTATATGTAACCTGTATGTATCCATTCATTCTAGATCTTCAATTTCGTTGTGAGGTAGAAGGTTGCATCTTACCTGACAATGGTAAGTGATTTTGTTATACACATTTTCTGATATATTACTGTATTACCACCTAATACAGTTAGATGAGAAACTTTAATTTATTGCAGACGTCTTGAATATTTGATTTCTTTCAGATCATTTCTTATACATTTTTTTATGTGAGAATTGATTAATACATTAAATAATATGGGAAAAAATCTTCAATAGAACAGTCTTTAATAATTCAATTTTAAATAAAAAGTTTCAGTCATTTTAAAATAAATTTCTTTAAGGTATCTATCTACGTTCGGAGAACTTTTTTCTTTAAACGTAGAAACTAGTTCATGTTTTTACATTTTTAGATTTATTTTTTATATTATCATAGATAATTGCACTTAAAAAATTTATTCCTGGAGAAGTTTTTATAAAATTTCTAATAAATGAAGAAAATTTAGTAAAAAAAATCAGGTTTTTTCAAAAGGTCTAATTTTTTAATAAATTAAATTATTTCAATATTTTTTGATGCAACACATTTCTTATACACTGGACTAGTGAATCACCTAAAATCTTTGTTTAATTTACATTTGGTAAAAAATTTTGGTCCTTCAAAATCATACACATTGAATTTTTAACGAATTTTCATTACCTTTATATCTAACTATGAGTGTAACATCATTAAAAATTATCCAAATTTAAAGCTTTTAGGTCATTCACTAGTAAATACTATCAAAAGCATTCAATATAATTTTGAACAAAATATTTTAAGAACTTTTTGAGAAATCACATTTCAAGTTTCAACATTTGTTAAAAATACCATTCTGAGAAAAACGCGTTTGAAGTTTATGAAAACAACTTTAACTGTTAAAAAATTAAAATGCATATTTAAAATTCCCCACACTTTCTTGCTTCAAAACTTCTAATTGTCAAGTTGCTAATTATTAAATATACTAGAAAAATGTTTAAATTAATCTTCATGAAAACTTAAAAAGTTTTGTCCAAAAAATGCTCTTTAAAAGGCTTTAAATTCACAACTCCCAGTTCCGAAGTCACTACTTCCGTTTTGTTTTGACAGCTGTCACTGATGTTTAAACAGTTGTAACTTTTCTTTAAAATGCCGTAGAGACAAAACAAAAACAGATTTAGGAGCCTAAAAGATGAAATTTTACAATAGAGAAATAAAAAAAATTATGATTTTTGGCAAAAAATTATGTTTACAACTTACACGGATACCTTAAGGAATATATCCCTCATACTTGGTATTCTACAAAAATAGTTTTTTATTAATAGGGAATTTATTTTTCAAAAAGTATTAAATTTTATTAGCGTAAATGTGTAAATAAAGAAACACTTAATAGTAAGGAAAGAACTAGATTAAAATACAAAACTATTTGACTTAGTGCACTATATACTAATCAAATGTTTTTAATTTTTCATTTTATCTTTAGAAGTTATGACATTTTTAACATAGATGGATACCTTAATAAAGTTCTTGCTTAACAAGTATTTAGTTTTGTAATTTCATGCAGTGTAGTTAAGAAAAAAGATAAAATGTATACATTAAGTAGAAAAATTTGTTTTACTGCAAGATAAATGTTGTAATATAAATATATATTATTATATCAAAACTGTTATACCTGAAATAGATATCTAAAATTCTTCTGTTTCCCCTTCACATATTTTAATACTTAATTTACAAGTTGTAAAGTGTCAGATAAAGGATTGTTCTCTAACTTAAATTCTTTTTACCTATCTCTAAAATCTAATGATGGAATAAATGCTAATTTTCTGTCCACTGGCCACATTTTTCAGCTGTCTCATTGGAATGGTATTGCTTCTGCATTAACACTAAAACTGAAGGAGGGGGCCATTTTGAGCCAAAAAATATTTTGTTTTCTTAGGTTTAATTTATTTTTTCCGATAGTAGTAACAGAAATAATATAATACTCATTAAAATATATTTTCCTAATTTATTCTCAGAAATATTTTTATAAAAATGTATATTATTTCTGTTATTACTCTCAGAAAAAGAATATATCTATTAAGGCAACACAAAATAGTTTTTGGATCAAAGTGATCCCACCTACAGTTCTAGTGTTAGTTAAATTGCTGTCTGTGTGGTTTTCTGAGCTAACTTAAATGATGAAGATTATTCTTGCCTCACAAAAATTGCTGATTCATTTTTATTCTCTTGGAAATAAAATTATGTGATTTGCCTGCAGTGGGGCTGACATTAGTGAAATACATGTATATTATTGGAATATTCTATGCAGAACTGTTGTAATGTATAGGTGGTCAATAAGACCAATGAATTTTGTTCCTCAATAAACAATGTCCCACAGTTCTGAACGTGTTTCTTATGGGTTCAAGATTGCAGATTAACTAGGAGTTATTTATTTACTATAGTTCAGATATGATATTCCCTATATAATTTGTGTGTTGTTGCTTTATTTAAGAATTAGTTGTTATTTTTTTTTTAAATATTGTTACAGTTTTTATGTCCATTATTGTATTGAGAAGAATAATTTATAAAATTATTTTTTAACAATTCAGAATAAAAAATATTTTTAATTGTTAAACTTTTGTAAGCATAAGAAAACATATACTGTGTTTAACCATGCTAATAAGCTCCAAGGGAGATTAAACTTTCTAATTTGTATAAAATCTAATCTTTATTTATTGTTTAATGTTATGTGGAGTACATAAAATTTATTTTTATTTTAGATTTCTTTAAATGTAGTACACAAGTGTTAGAGCAAAAAGTAGAAGGTCTAATAAAAGAAAACACTGATTTGAAAAGGAAACTGTCTGAGAGCCATCAAGCTATTGACATACTGGACCAGAAGGAAAAATTGGCATTATGGCAACACCATCAGGAGTTGGAGCAGCGGGACAACGTGATTCTGCGTCTTGAGAAGGAACTGGAAACAAAGTGCAGCACCATTTCACAAATGACTTCTCAGGGGGTGCGGAGAAAGAAAGGCAATTTCTGGAGACGCTTCAGCTTTAGCACCTCAAATCATCCTTCGACGTCCAATTCAGTGCCTCACAACAAAGTCGTCCAACAGACGCACGTCGAACATTTGAGTAGAGAAGATCTTCCATCTGAAATCCAAAATTCGCTGCCATCCTATGAATCTCAGTACCAAAGCTACTCGTCCTACTCCTCTCTCTCAGACAAAAGTGTCTCTGACGATGAAGGTTTCGGCCAGAGATGTGTAGAGCAAGAATGTGATAGGGAGCAGAAGAAACTGAGTGTGAAGTTACCACCGATCAATAATTCCTCCTCTCGGCAGCTGGTGAGACAGCAGCTTCGTATCCACAGCCTGGCCAACAAGGTAACCTCTGACACGCTGGCCATTGATCAAATACCTTCTCCTGAAGTTTCTGTCAAGAGACTCAGCAAAGCGTCATAGCGATTTATTTTAAATATCATGTGTGTCTGTAGCTGTGATTTTCATATTAATTTATTTATTTAATGATTGAAGTATTTTGTAATTTCTGAAATAAAGGTTATATATATATATATAAATTGGATATTTTTCTCCTTCTGTGAGAGATAGTAAATTTTTATTTTAATTTGTAGTGTAGACAGTCTGTATCAGTTATATGGTCAGCTCAGCAGTCCAGAAAAATCAGACCATATAAGAGGGATGACCATATATTTGGAACAATACAACCCTATTATGCATATACTGTGCATTTTTAATCCATAACAGAAGAGCCTTATTCACATTCCCATAAGGTGACAAGTACTGATGTTTTCTTTCTTAAAGACCAAAGTTTGGCAGCTAAAATGTTGTCCAGGTAATCAAATTTGCTTTGGCGAAAGCAACCTGTGAAAGATTAGATTTTTTTTTAAATTTTAAATCAATTCATTTTTGGCAGCAAATGATAAATTCTTTCTTTTCGAAGGCATAATTAAAAAATGAACGTTCTTATTTGTGACGTATGATCCAAATGCAACAAGTTTCCTTTACTTGTTTTGTCTCAATTTCAACTTAAGCAGGGAGAGATAATTTCAACCAATAAACAGACAGATGTCCACCTGTTGTCAGGGAGCAAGAGAACTGAGAGAGGTGATGTCTACACAAACAAGAAAGGGGGAAAGGGAGGGAAATAAAGGCTTGAATTCAGCTCTGTCTGATTTAGCACTGACTTCTTAAAAAAAGAAAAAAAAAACATAAACTTGTTGAAAACATGAAACTGACCATATAATTGGTAACAAGAAAATGACAGTAAGAGCTGTGCACTTCAACACATGTTCCCTATTAAGTTAGACGAGACTTTAGAAAACGGACCATGTAAGCAGGTACTGACTGTATTATAAATGAGTCGTATTACAGTTGGGGGATGAGCAGTTTAGAATGTATTCACATTTCTTCATTTCATAATCTTTGAAAATATTATTTTATGTGGTAGCATTTTACAGAAATACTTTATTATTATTATTTTAGTTCCATCTAGCTTTGACTTAATGCAATAACAGAAGTACTTTTTCATTATTATATACTGGTACTTCTCACTTTATGACTTATCTGCTTCATGACCATTCACATTTACAACCATTTTTTTTAATGTGTAATTCCAAAAACTTGACTTACTTATTTTTATAAGTAATACAGCACGTATAGTCTGCGGGTGAAATTTTTTATTTAAAACATTTCATTAATCATCATTTTTTCTGCCATAGCTTCGGAGACAAATTTTAATGGAAGAAACAGAGCGCCATACATTTCTCTGTTCGAGAACCCAGCCATGTATATTGTCTTCTAATGCATGCCATTGTGTTTTTCCACGACGATTGGATCCCTTTCTTCTCATATTTTTAATGTTTCCTTTTGCTTGTGCCAATTTCTTACCGCTTTCTCGTCTCAACCAAAAAACAAAATTTTTATTACCTACCTCATAGGGTACTTTATAATTCTGGAAAATTAAAAATTTTACTGATCTTGTCATATAACAAGCTGTATACTAGTTCTAGATATTTTGGAAGAAAGGTGTAAAAAATCGGAACATGCCGAAAACTAAAGACGTTTAAATGAACAAAAATTAGAGAGACTTTCACTTTTGTGCATAAATAAAGAGATAGAACTTCTAAAGCTCAAATCTGTTTCTTATGAAAATAAATTGTTTAATGGGTTGATTCGAGTTTTAATTGAAAGAATAATTAAGAGTATAAACATATTGACTATGTCTCCTCCTAAAAATTTTGACTCTTTTAATCTTTCTTTTTTTTTTTTAACTCACTTAAGAAAGCTTTCAAAACAAACAAACAAAAAAAAAGTGATATATTTAAAGCTAAAATTTTACTAAATATTTTGGGGGATAGAATCAGCAATCCAATGGTTTATGTAAGAGAAGAAGAATAAATAAAAGCTGAAGTCTTGAAAGAATTCTAACCAACTCAAGAGTGTCTAAAACAATTTAAAAGGGCAATAAAATTCCCAATGGAAAATTACGTATAATTTTCATCAAGGCTGTTTGAATGTTACATTCATCAGTGAAAGAATTTTCTAAACTATATGAATTAATGATTTCTGATCAAATATTTAGCTCTCTTCCTCAAGATTTAAAAAGTCATATAAGTATTAAACAAGGAAAATCTTTATTTTACATCTCAGGAGAAACTATTTTCAGCCTCTAAAACCGGAACTAAAACAGTGTAGTTCATTTTCTAGATCAGTAGTTATTGATCAAACAAGATTTCGAAAGGGCAACTTTGAGAATCATAACGATAGAAATATTTCTAATGTGTTTTTATGAATGCTAATTCAAAGTGTATCATATGTCATAGAGTTGTGAGCAGTGGAAAAAAATCAGGTTTTTTGGGAAGGGAATTTTGAAAATTTCCAAAACATGGGAATGTTGAAGTATTTTATTTATTTTCATCCTAATCACACAAGACAATTTTTACATTTCATAAATGATTTGATATTAATAATTAACTGGCAACTGTAATGAATAAACGTGTAAGGAAGCCAAAACATTGAATAATTGGGATTAACTAACTATATTTGGCAAGGTTTTATGTTTAGCATGAAAGTATGATTATATTTTTCCTTTGAGAAATAGCCAATACTTTTATTATTACATAAATATTTAGGCAATTATCTGTAGTGTCACAAAACTCATAAATCTTTATTTTTCTTGGATAACATCTCTCTCTCTCTCTCTCTCTCTATATATATATATATATATATATATATACACACACACACATATATATATAATGTGTGTGTGTGTAGAAATTGGACACAAAATGCAACATTGTCATTAGATTACACTTTTAAATGATATATGCATTACAACAAATAATAAACTTGTTTGAAATTTAATCATTTATTTTTATATTATAAAAGGAGGGGAAAAGTTTAACATAAAGCAACTTACATAATAAATAATGATTATAAATAATGTATATAATTATTATATTAGCAATTAAAATTGAAGTAACCAGTTATGTGTTTGATAAGACTAACAGGGTTTGGTTTGGTTTGGAGTGCTACGGTCTACTTTTTTGTAACAGGAGGGCTAATGGGACCGGGACCTACTGTTTAAAGCCGATTCCGAAAGGCTACGAACATTCATGCCACAGTGGGATTCGAACCCACAAACATCGGTACCGAAGGCCAGCACCCTAACCATTCGGCCGGCTCTCGGCAAGACTAACAGGGTAATTAATTACATAAGTATTACTATAAAATGATTTAAATGCTCATTGCTATTATTTCTTAAATATATATATATATATTATATATATATATATATATATATATATATATATATATATATATATATATATATATATATATATATATATATTGCCAAAAGTAAAAAAAATATCTCTTAGAAATAATATGCTAGTTCTTAAATAGCCACTGTTGAAAAAATAAATGTAAACATTGTTAAAATGATTTCTTCCCAAATTTCCCAAAATTCCGGCTTTATCCCCCACAATTCCCGGGTTTATTCCCACATCTTCTAAATTCCGGGTTTTTTACATCTCTAGTCTTAATAACCACTCAGTATTTAAGTGTCAGGATTTCCAGAAGCTGTCTGCCAGTGATAGAGCAGCATTTGTAAAAGCTCAAAACTTGTTTCAAGTGCCTTTCACCGACTTGTAGTGTTAAAAAATGTTGCGCGCGAAACTGCTTTAGTAAAAAACCACACAATAAATTATTTCATTTTCTCAGAGAATTTGATCATTCCACCGAGAGTTATATTTTGAAAACTGAACCTAATTGAAAGTGAAGAGGCTGTGGCTACTGGAAGCGGTTGTCTTTCAAATACCCAAGGACGCAATACTACGAGTTGACGAACATCTATCTGTTTGTAGCCCCAAAAATATTTTAGGGGTAGGTATGCAGCCCTTATGATCAGTCCAAATTCAGTCGCCTCTGTATTAAAAGGCGCCTGCTCACTTAAAACACATGGACATTTTGCAAGTCAATGCGTTTTCATCTATATGTGAATATTTTGCCTTTACATCCAGGAATTATTAAATAACATAATTGTAAATTTTCACTCTTAATTTTATTAATAATTTTAATTTAGTGTCTCTTAATCTGACCCTTTAATTGCTATCTAAAAAATGTATTCTTCAAATTTCCCTCATTTTTATTTGGGGTAGAATCGTCCTCGTTTAGATCGCATTTGAGAGTCTTCATCAAAGAATTTGTTCACAGCTTGGCGCCCTTGCGACCGATGCGCCGGTGGCAAGTGCCATCCTCGCCTCACCCTAGTTATGGCCCTGCAAGCACGTGAATTTACTAAAGAGTTGAATGCTCTAAAAATTATAGGTTAAGTGAATTCTGACAGCCAGGTAAAGAATTCATATCCTTTCATTGATTCTGCTGGTTTTATTACAGCTGGTGGTAGATTGAAGTACAGAAATTTGTCATTTGGAAAAAAATATCCAATATTGACCTTCAAGGTCCATAAGTTATCTAGTTTAATCGTAAATTGTTTTCATGCAAAGTTTTTGCATGCTGGTCCTCAGCAGCAGTTACATCAAGTTCGGCAGAACTTTTGAATTGTTCAAGGTAGAACATTATGTAAGATAATTGTAAATTCATATGTTATTTGCTTTAAAGCTAATCCAAGATCTCATGCTCAGTTAATGGGAAATCATCCCGTAGATAGAGTGAGCAAAAATTTTCTGTTTGATGTGTGCGGGGTCGATTGTTTTTGCCCATTTTATGTAAAGTGTAAGTATAAGCGAAATCATACTTTAAACAAAATTTTGCATATACATTTTCATTTGTGTTAAAACGAAATTGTAAGTGATGCATTTTTTTGCCAGAACAGGTAAAGTTGCCAAAATTTATTCGGATAACAGTAAAAACTTTATTGGAGCCAATGAAGAGTTAGAGATTTATTAAGATCGTTAAAGACCAAGAGGGCAATTTTCAAATTTTCTAACTAGTGAAGGAGTGATTTAGCATTTTCATTCCATTTCAATGACGTCAAAGCGAACAATCAATCGTAGAATGTATGAGGTACCACCAGCGGTGGACGGTATATAAAGGGTGTATGGTATAACTATAGAACAGGACAGTTGTATGAAGCGATTTATCCGATATTTAAAAGGATATATATTACCATGAATTTCTGAATAAGCGTATCAACATTTCTGACACCGCAGAGTTTATGAGTTGTTGGCGTGGTGAAAGTGCATCGTGCATGTCAAAACGGCAAGTGGGCAAGAAGGATCATAGGTAAATGATGGCTGAGACGATGCTTTTAGGCAAATGGAAGTGCAATCACGGCGCAACTAAACATCCACATGAACCAAGGCCGTAGGCAGGGGGAGGGATTTGGGGGACTGGTCCCCCCCGAAATTTTGAAAGACCATTTTGTAGATAGAAATGTCCCACATTTGTGTGTGTGTGTGCTATCTGCCTAGCTGTTCATGAAAATAAACAGTTATTTTCTTAAAAAAAAAAAAAAAAAAAAAAACCCCCTCTGATCATAAAAGTCTTCCTGGGCCGCTGGGCGGAAATACAGTACTTTATGTCTGGCACTGTATTCTGGAAATACAGTGCTTTTCCTTTCATTAAGTATCATTAACAAAAAAAGATGTCTTTCTCCCTTGGTCCCCCTCCGAAAATAATTTCTGGCTACGGCCCTGACATGAACCAATATATTTCCACGAGTGTATCCCAAATGATAGTTCAGCGAACGTTGTTGTGTATGGGTCTTTGCAGCAGACAGCTGGTTTTTGCATCTCCACTTAAGTTAATATTAGTGCATTGGCAACGGAGGCTAAAATCTGCATGGTAGTACCAAACTAAGCCAGTTGTATACTAAATATATGCGTACTGCACTTTAGATACAACCCTGTCTCCCTACAGTCGATGAAAGCAAAGCGTTGTTTGTATATCATTGATATCATATTCAGGAAAGATCAATTCAAACCGCCAATATGAGGAAGAAGATTGGAGTTCTCATATGTAATTTAAAAATCCATATGATCTTCATTGAAAACTCGAAAGTCATTTGCGACGGTAAAAAGCCAAGAAATTTTAAAATTTTTAATCTATAATAATAAAAATAATTTCTTTTTAAATCACAAACCTGAAAAAAATATATATTTGTAACAATCTGGTTATAAATTTTGGGATGTGACATGTCATTATGAATTAAGCATGTGTTTTCTTCATCAGTTTCTAAGCTCTATGTTTTTTGCTCTATGTTGTGACCTCTTTATGGCTAGGTGATTTAAAAATGTCAGCTCTCACGCGTATAAAGTCCTAGTTTCTGGAATCATTAAATTAGTATCCAAGAGTAACAATAGTTGTGCTTTCTATGAATCTTTTTTTCTTAAAGGACGGTGTAGAATTAGAATGGATAAGTCACAGTTAATACGCGGTCACAAAATGTTTTTATTGTCTAAACGATGATCAATTGGCAACGATGTTACAATTGATTTAAATATCCGTCTTCACACGGTGACTACAAACAAAATTTTGCATATACATTTTCATTTGTGTTAAAACGAAATTGTAAGTGATGGATACTAGTGATGCATTTTTTTGCCAGAAAGAGATAAAGCTGCCAAAATTTATTCGGATAACAGTAAAAACTTTGTTGGAGCCAATGAAGAGTTAAAGAGATAAATTAAGATCGTTAAAGACCAAGACGGGCAATTTTCAAATTTTCTAACTAGTGAAGGAGTGATTTAGCATTTTCATTCCATTTCAATGACGTCAAAGCGAACAATCAATCGTAGAATGTATGAGGTACCACCAGCGGTGGACGGTATATAAAGGGTGTATGGTATAACTATAGAACAGGACAGTTGTATGAAGCGATTTATCCGATATTTAAAAGGATATATATTACCATGAATTTCTGAATAAGCGTATCAACATTTCTGACACCGCAGAGTTTATGAGTTGTTGGCGTGGTGAAAGTGCATCGTGCATGTCAAAACGGCAAGTGGGCAAGAAGGATCATAGGTAAATGATGGCTGAGACGATGCTTTTAGGCAAATGGAAGTGCAATCACGGCGCAACTAAACATCCACATGAACCAAGGCCGTAGGCAGGGGGAGGGATTTGGGGGACTGGTCCCCCCCCTGAAATTTTGAAAGACCATTTTGTAGATAGAAATGTCCCACATGTGTGTGTGTGTGCTATCTGCCTAGCTGTTCATGAAAATAAACAGTTATTTTCTTTAAAAAAAACGCTTAGATCATAAAAGTCTTCCTTTGCCGCTGATGACCGGAAATACAGTACTTTATTTCTGGCACTGTATTCTGGAAATACAGTGCTTTTCCTTTCATTAATTGAAGTATCATTAACAAATAAAGATGTCTTTTTCCCTTGGTCCCCCTCCGAAAATAATTTCTGGCTACGGCCCTGACATGAACCAATATATTTCCACGAGTGTATCCCAAATGATAGTTCAGCGAACGTTGTTGTGTATGGGTCTTTGCAGCAGACAGCTGGTTTTTGCATCTCCACTTAAGTTAATATTAGTGCATTGGCAACGGAGGCTAAAATTTGCATGGTAGTACCAAACTAAGCCAGTTGTATACTAAATATATGCGTACTGCACTTTAGATACAACCCTGTCTCCCTACAGTCGATGAAAGCAAAGCGTTGTTTGTATATCATTGATATCATATTCAGGAAAGATCAATTCAAACCGCCAATATGAGGAAGAAGATTGGAGTTCTCATATGTAATTTAAAAATCCATATGATCTTCATTGAAAACTCGAAAGTCATTTGCGACGGTAAAAAGCCAAGAAATTTTAAAATTTTTAATCTATAATAATAAAAATAATTTCTTTTTAAATCACAAACCTGAAAAAAATATATATTTGTAACAATCTGGTTATAAATTTTGGGATGTGACATGTCATTATGAATTAAGCATGTGTTTTCTTCATCAGTTTCTAAGCTCTATGTTTTTTGCTCTATGTTGTGACCTCTTTATGGCTAGGTGATTTAAAAATGTCAGCTCTCACGCGTATAAAGTCCTAGTTTCTGGAATCATTAAATTAGTATCCAAGAGTAACAATAGTTGTGCTTTCTATGAATCTTTTTTTTCTTAAAGGACGGTGTAGAATTAGAATGGATAAGTCACAGTTAATACGCGGTCACAAAATGTTTTTATTGTCTAAACGATGATCAATTGGCAACGATGTTACAATTGATTTAAATATCCGTCTTCACACGGTGACTTACTTTCCACGGTATTCTTAAGTAAACAGTAATTTACACGTAAGTTTTTGTGTTATAAAGCTGTGTAATTCGAACTTCAAAAGTTAATATTTCATAAATATAATTCCTTAATTAGCTTTTATAGATTTTTTCCTGATTTAAATCCATCGTTTCTGAAAACCACATTGAGTGATATTTAACCAAAAATCAAAATATGTTCTCTTCAGATTTGTCTTTATATTCATTTTTGGGACTGAAACTGAATTCATCTATTAAAATAGTTTTGAAAAATACATAATATTGACCTAAACTTCGTAATTTTATTTATGTTCAATTTTCCTTATATTTTCCCGTACTAGTGATTTCCTTTTAAAATATGTATAAGAAATTGCTTTTGATGCGTCTTCCTACAAGTAAAAAAACCTTATTTTTTGCAATCTCTAGTAGTATACTAGAAGTAAATATTCTTTTAAAATTATTGCAATACCTAAGGTACGGAAAATTATTTATTGCTGTCTGTTTTTATTACAAATTGTCCTTAGATATGAAATATAAAAATAAATATTATGTACAATTATGTTGTTATATCATTTCAGTGCTTAATGGTATGCAATTACTTATCAGCACCAACCTATTCAGCTGCTATGACCTGTGATTCAAAATAATTAATTTTAGGTGTTTATACATTGTATTTATTTATATATTGATGAAAAATCAAACTTACTTTGTTAGTTCTTTTGTATATTTCTGCAGTACAAGGTATCAAGTTATTCCTAAAGAGCCTTTGGAATTTATATATTTATGGAATATTGAATTACTCTAATATAAATAAAGTCATTAAAGAAAACATGTGATATTTTCTGTTAAGAGCCATAGTTAATTTAGATATTCATTTATGTTTTATTTAATTCACATATTATTAACTTCAGTATTAATGTATAAGATTCTTTCAAAAAATTTTTGTAATGAATTTATCAATGATCCAAGTACTGCCCTTTGGTAGATATGCCAACCACTCTGAGTTCTCTGGAATTGCTTCAGAGAAATGAGAAAAATTCATTACTTTGGAAACTTCTCAGATTGCTCAGGAAAATGCAAAAATTTTGAACATCTAAAAGATCATAATTGAGTAATCAAATACTTGTCTTGCCAAAATAAGGCAGAATATATTACTCTTTCCGTACAGTAATGCTGTGTGAAAGAGTTTTCAGTACTTTGCAGAGAAACCAAAAGGAATTTAGTTCGAATTTGAATAGACTAACTCAAGAGTCCCTGAGGATAGTAAAATGTAAATATTTTATACAAGGTCAATGTTATTACAAGAAAAACTTTTCTGAAAAAGTTGTTAAAGCTAAAGTAGCTACTTATACAGTGTTAAATAAATACATTTTTCTTTACTGTTTATAATTTACTACTGTGTATTTATTTTTAATTTAATTTGCCTAATTTTAATGTAGAACCCAATAAAATATGTAATTGTGTGTAATTTTTGTTTTGCTTATTATGTATGCAATTTGCATACATGTGTGCTTTGTTAGTAGGTTGTAAATTTTAAATCTACACTTTTAAGTATAAATGTTGTAGTTGTTTGGAATATCGACATTAAGCAATAGGCCCTGGTCTCATTAGCCTTTTAGAGCAAAATAGTAGACTGTAGTACTCCAAACCATTTACTCAGTATTCCATATTATTTAAATGTAGTTAATATTTGCAAAATTTTAAATATTTACACTTAAGAATTTTTTTAGAAACAATTTTTAGATTTTGTAATCCCTTTTTTAAATTGGTGAAACTAAATACAGTAGAACCTTGGTATAATGATCCCCTATGGGACCAATATCATATGGTCGATGTAATGAATTGAAAATATAATTAAAAAATTGAGCAACGAAATGATGCGACAGTACATACCTAGAGAACACTTCTATTTATTTATATTTCCATTACTGAATTTTTGAAAAAAAAAAATCTTTGATTGACCCCTGTTTCAATCTCATTTGGGAATTTTGCATTATCACTGATTCTATATCCGTTAGATTTTGAAGGAAATCTTCAGAATTAAATTGTCCTTTAAAATATTGACGCAAGGCATGGTTTGCATTGAAGACTTTTTCATTCATTTTTTTCAAAAGCTTGGTCGATTTCTTCTCCGTTGTTGGAATCGCAGATTTCTTCATTTTCGGTAATACGGGCAATAAAATCGTCCTCATTCAAATTTTCTCTGCAGCACTGTAACGTTTCTTCCACCGTGACAAACTCGGGTCCGAACGATGGCTGAATGATTAGGGCACTGACCTCCGGATCCAGAGTTCGTGGGTTCGAGTCCCACTGGCGCATGGATGTTTGTAGCCGTTTTGGAATCGACTTTAAGCAGTAAGTCCCGGTCTCATTAATCCTCATGTTGCAAAACAGTAGACCGTAGTGCTCCCAACCAACCAACCGCAAAAAACTCAGCAAAAGATAATTGAAGTTTTAGTTCTGCCCTTTGTGTCACCTCCCCTCCCCTCCTTTAAGCAAACACGAAGAGAGAAGTACAGGTTTCTTGAAGTTGCACCACAGTACAATAATTTTGAAATAGCCCACTCGCTTGTGACTTCTGCAGACTAAAATTGGTGGTCATTCTAACGAAAAATAATACTCTTGGGGTCGTTGTAATTGATTCAAAATTAGCATTATTCCTATGGTAAAATAATTGGGACTTTTTAAGATGGTCATTCTAACAAAGGGGTCGTTAAAAAGAAGTTCTACTGTATTTAAATGTAGTTAATATAATTTGCAAAATTTTTAATATTTATACTTAAGAATTTTTTTCAAAACAATTTTTAGATTTTTTTAATCATTTTTTTAAATTGGTGAAACTAAATATATTAATGATTTAAAGTAAGTTTTTCATAGCTGAAAAAAGAAATGAAAATTTGCATTAGGAAAATATTTACTTGCTTTTATAACCCTGAAGAGTATGACAATAAATACCAGAGTTGGTAAAAATCTTGATTTAGGAAAAAAAAAAAAATCACGCCAATAAAATATTTTAACCAATTAAATTAGGTTTTGAAATATAAATCTAATTTATTTTAAGATTAATTTTTACAAATTAAACATTACATATGAGTCATTTAAGTTAGAATTAAATTATTTGGATTAATGCAGGGGTGATTCTGATCTAAAAATTTCTGAATTTTCTGAAAATGTGTGTGTTTGTTTCAAAAATTTATAAAAAACAGATTTTTTTTCCCAAAAATTTGAAAAGAATTTCCTGAAAAATCTGTTTTTGAAAATTAAAAAGAGTTTTTTCAAAATCATTTTCCGCTCAAAAAAAAAATATATAAATAAATTTGAAAATAATCAGAAAGTTTCTTTTTTTTTCTCTTCTGCCATGTCTACAAATCATTTTCTACCGAAGAACAGTAATAATATGTTATGGGATTTTCTTTTTTAAAGCAATATGTTAAAATTTAAATTTATGTATTTTGATTTAGAAATTGATTTTTTATTTTCTAGATAACTACTGCACACATTGATATATGTGTGAATGCATTATTTTATACAGAACACACTTATATTTGCAACTCTATTATAAGATGATATTTAGTAGAACATATGTATTGATATTTCCTAAACAAATAACAATATTAAAATTCAAATATCTTTTAGTTCTAGGTTTGACATCGACAAATTAACCTTAATAAAGGTTTTATTTTAAATTATTAGTGTATACTTTTTCTGAAAATTTTGTAAGTTGTTCAGAAATTTTGTTTTACTTAAGAATCACCCATGGATTAATGATTAAATTTTCATTTTCTTATTTATTTTTAATTATATTATGTGTCATATTATTTACGTGTGACAAATTATTTAATAAATACATAAAATATTTTTATCTCTCAATAAACTTTTACAAACTGTTCACATGCTTTCATTGTTTACAAATATAAAACAGTAATTTATTGAATCAATTTTTAAAGTACTAGCAATTAAGTAAATATAAAAACAAGTATATATGAAAATATTATTGATTTGATATGAAATTCATAAAGAAAATCTAAGAATTTCACTGCTAAAGTAAGGATTTTTCCTTTATAACAAATTGTAAGGTGTAAGTTACTGTGCATTTTAATGCTGTAGGTGGCACCATCTATTGATGCAATAAAAAATCGTGAATAAAAAGAATCTACAAAGTGTAAAATAAGTGTATTCTTGATTTAAATCAAGGATTTTATATTAAATTACTGATATATATTATGATTTATATAAAGGTGATATAAAATCAACAAACTCTGATATCATAAAATGAATTCTTTATTTAGTATAACCTTGATTATCTAGCTAATTGGGACCACTAGTACCATGGATATCAAAAATCTTGGTTAATAGAAACTGTATTCTTTTTTTCAGCGAATCTTTTTTAACTGCATATATTAAGTTCAATAATAAAAGATGCATTTTTAAAAATTACATAATCTCTACATAACAAATATTTTATTTAATATACATTAATTTGCATTAAATATTCATATTAAATGCATTACCTTTTGTTGTAAGAGTGCTTTTGGAGGCAAAAGAACTTCTAGTGTGGACAGTGAGATATAAAGTGTAGTTTTTTACATGACACATTCAGAAAAAAGTATTAATTTTGGACTTAAATTCTAAAGTTAATACATACATGTATCTAACATATTAGCTTAAAGAAGTGAAATCATTGTAATTTATCTCTATAGTTACATAATTTTTTTCTTAGATCTATACTTTAATTGATATAAAACTTTTATAAAACTATTGATCTCTATATTTAATAATACTGTGTATATTATATAATTATTATATATATATTAGATACTCAGAAAAAAATTAGTGATTGAACAATACACGGGGGATGTTATTTGTATTATGATTAATGGCAACTACAGAATTTATACAAACAAATTTGGAAATAGAGTTAATCTGCAATGGCTTCATACCTCTTACATTGTTTCTATATATTGTTTTATGATTTGATTTTGGGTCATCTTTTATTCATAAATTATTTTTTTTATATAAAGCTCTGAATATCATACTTTTTGACTATAATAAGTAAATTTTTTTATTCAGTTTATATTATAATTAAAATTTAAATGCAAACAAGAATTATATAATGCAACATTTTTAAAAATAATGTATGCTAAATATATTGTTTATTTTTTTAATTCAAGTTAAATTTTTTTTTATCCCATTTAGTTCTATGAGTCATATATATACAGATTTAGACTATATGACTGAAAATTTTTAGTATAATATATACACTGCAAGTGGAAAATACAGACCTTGTGGTATTTTGACTTATTGCAAAATCATTATGTGTATCCAAGTGGAAAATTTGTACCAACATAAACCTAAAATTATACTACTGTATATTCCCAAATGTAAGCTCATCTATGTGTAAGCCAAAAGTATTATTTTTCTTCAAAAAGTTACCCAAAATTCATAACCCATGTGTAAATTAACTTTTTATAATGTTCAAATATGTCCACAAAAAGCCAAAAATGTTGCCATGCTGATAAAATGGGGTAAATATTTTCAAATCAAATTGCTATAATAAAATACTAGACCAATGCTTCTCAAACTTTTTATGCCACGACTTACCATACCATGAAGGTAGAAGGGTAGTCAGACCTCGAGAAAAATACAAAAATATCTCTTAGCACATATCAGCATTTGTGAGGAAAAACAAATTTTAATTTTTAAGTTACTTAATGCTGCTTTTCATTAATTTCATAATCTTATGTTGACTTTTCTAGATTACTGCTGCAACACTCAGTTTGAGAATCGGAGCTCTAGACATATTTGACTAATGATTTTTTTTACTTACATGCCAATAAGAATGTTTTAACCCTTGTAACCCTATCTGAAAGTAGCATTTTTTTCATAAATTTAAATAATATAAACCAAAAAAATTTAAATACTGCTATTTTTGGTGATTTGTCAATTGCTTCTGGCTTATGTAAAAGTATGTATTTTAGAAGATTACCCAATTTGTTACAGATGTAGTATTTCTATTTTTTTGCCAATTATAACACAAGTAAAAGTCACTGCAAATTTTGTGTTTTTTAAATTTTAAAATTTTGAAAAATTTTATTTACTTTTAGCCATTATATATTTCCTTTCCGTTATTTTATTCTTAATGGCCAAATGATAGCTGATTGATTAGGGTGCTGGCCTTCGGTACCGGAGTTTGTGGGTTTGAACCCCACAGTGGCATGGATGTTCATAGCCATTTGGAATTGGCATTAAACTGTAGGTCCTGGTTTCATTAGTCTTCATGTTGCAAAAAGTAGACCGTAGCACTCCAAACCATTTTATTCTTAATAACCTCCCATTTTATTTCGTTTTGCTAATTTCTGAATGTTTTCATGAATGGCAATAAACGTCTCCAAGAAGGATATATGATCAATCCATATATAAGCTAAATCCCCCCCACTTTTGGTTTATGAAAAGCCCCAAAAATTTTTGGCTTATACACGGAAAAAAACAGTAATTACTTCTTTAAGTTCAGAAGATGTTGAATAAATGCATTCACAGCTAGTATATATGGCTTATTTAAGCACATTATTGGCTATATAGGAATGGATATATAAACTAACCAAAATTAGAAAATTCTTCATAAATACTTGAGAGGCAAAACAATCAGTATACAGCAAATACTTCTGTAACTATTCTTTAAAATAAGGTTACTAAAGTTTTTGAAGGTTTGTTTTAAAAATAATAGAATAAGTAGATCTGCCCTTACTGTTATGGCTTATGTTTTTAAAAGTTGATTTTTGATGTCTGTGCTGCAAATCAGCTGGTTTTATATTGTTACCAGTCTCAAAATATTTTTTTACTAAACTTTTTTCATGTGCCTCTTATACAATTTAATTTTTATTTAAAATACAGTACTGTAAAGTATTGATAGGATGTTTCATGGGGTACAGTATTAGAAAACAATATTCTTATACTAATATACCAGAATCAACTTATGTGATTGTGTGCAGAGGCCGAGATCACTGATTTTGCAAGGGAAATTTAAATCTGATAAGACTCATCCACGTTAGAACAAGAATTATTATTTTAGCCAAATATTTGTAACACAAGGTCTAATGAAATTATGTCCTAGTGCTCAATGCCTGCAGTGTATGATGTATATTCCAAGGCCAATTCAATGTTTATCCAGTGATCTTTCATCTCTTTTGGGTCAATTTTCGTGTGTATAGTATATAGGCCAGGATGACTTATCTACCTGAAGTTACAATATTATTTTCTGTATTATTGATGCATTGGTATTTTGAAAGATGTTTTGTATTGGAAAAATGTCAGTGTTGTTGATTTTCTCTTTCCTGGGAAGATACTGTCATGACATTCATGTACTAGTCTGGGCCTATTTAGCTCCGACGTCCTGCAGGCTTTTCATGGCAGTGACTGGCAGACTACAAATAATAGGCAGCCCCACATATCAGACTCCTGTCGAAGTGGCTGACATGAGCCAGTGATGTCACAGGGGCCATGAGGGAGTAACTGCAGCAGAGGTGCGATCAGGGGGAAGAAGTTTGGAATAAAGCGGGTTGCTCGATTTCATTTCATAACTCAAGGCCAGGACTAGTGTGTAGTGTGTGTATGTATGCAGGGGGACAAATTTCTTGGGGGCTGATAGAGTATCTGCTAGATATATGTATTGATAGGGGCAACAAAATACTATCTTGCAAGAATAGGGGGATGCCAAATACTACCTTGCACACAGTTGGCTATTATCTCAAAAGCGGCCCTGTTTGCATCCATTATGGTGGAATCAGTGAGGATGAAATGAACCTCATGGACCAAATTTAGAGCTACAGTAGTAGCTAAGAAAGAATTTACAGGAAGACAACAGACATTCTACAAACAAGGTAGTTAAAAGGCCCAATGTCTTACCTTTATAAGATATGTTAACATATTTTCTTTAAAACTTCATGTTTGTTTCTGTATTAGTGGATTCTAGTCTTTTTGCTTTTCATGTTTTTATATTGCTTTTGTATAAGTTTTTATACATATATTTTGTATTTTTATACTTCCAGATTTATATTTTAACATTTTTACAGCCTTGTACATAAAGGATTGTATTAGTGAAAAATTTTGGTGTTCATATTCGATAGAAATATTTATTCTGACAATGCCTAACTAGTGTTTTGTCATTATGTCTTTTTACATAGGAGTAAACTTTTCATTTTGAAGCTTTAAATATACTTCCAGTGAATTTAATTTTGAGTAATTTCAATGTTATGTCTTTTCATATGTATATTCATATCTATTTTTCATAACTCAGAAACAATTAAATGTAGAATGTTAAAAATTTAGGACAATTGTAACTCTTAGTTGTGCCCTGTAATGTTAGGATACCATTCACAACATGTCTTAAGATTTAAAATATGGAATAATTTGTAAGAACTTGTGTACAATATGTTCACTAGAATGTGGTAGTGAATGTATAACTTTTTTTTGAAACCACATCTGATGTTGTTTTCCTCTAACATTGTTATACAAGATATTTAGGAAGTACTGTAGCCAATTGTAAAAGAACAACTTTTTTGTCCAAAATTTTATTCTGTATAATGGTTAGAAATCAGAAAGTAATTGATTACATCGATGGAAAAAACATGTTTGTAATCTAGATTCATTGGTGATGGATTCCTATTTTCTATGCTTTATGTCTGAAGTCTTCATTTTATAAGAATTCTTAAGTGTTTGCATAAAAACAAGAAATGTAATCAAGATGTAAAAGTAAACTGTATGCATGCAAAACTTCTGTCAAAATTGTATTGTTAGATTCCTCTTGTAGAAATTGTGGGAAAACATGTATTTTGGACTGAGGTATGCTATAAAAATTTATAAGTTGCTTTAATAGTATGAAAAAAATTTAATAAATTATCTTGTTGTGTTCAGTAAAAATCCTTGGAAGACAAAAGATCTCATGGGTTGAGTGTGTTAATATAGCACGAAAATCACATTTTATATAATGATATTGAAAAGCAAATTCCAATTTTTGTCTACAAAAAATATAACATGATTAACATTTAAAAGAAACTATTTTTTTTAACAGTTCTTAAGTATACAAATGGTTGAAAATCATACAGCTGAATTTGCTTTAGCATGGTAAAAGAAATATTCTCTTTGTTTTAAATATGGCTATCACCAATCAAAACATGTTAGGTTTTAATGTATTTTGATATAGTTGAGAGCTATAGCAGGTTCAATTTATGAACCCAGCATTCAGATTATAAAAAGTAAAATATAACTTCATCTATGTGAATGAATATTTCAATGTTTGTTAGATTTTGTATTTTTGGTTATGTTACTACTTTATTAATTTTTCTTAGAAAAGTTTTTGCATCTGATTGATATTCATTTGATTCTTTTATAGTTATGAAGAGTAAAAATGTCAGGTAGAGTTAAAAAACAGCGAGCTGCTACCAATACAGCTGACTCTGTCACCCTTACATTGAATGAAAAAATTTTGAAAGAATGCCATGATTTCTATGTAGATCAAAAGAATGGTAAGGGGAAACTTTAGTTATTTTTATTGTCTTTGTTTTTGTTTATCATTTGTTTGAATACCTATTGTAGCTTTTGTTACTTGTACTTGATAAAAGAAAAAAAAAGCCAATTTAATAATGTTTATACAGTAGAACCTCTTTAAGAAGTTTTTTAAAGAACCAAGAAATTAAAATTTCTCAAGCAGGAACACGTCATAAAAGGGAAACCAGAAAAAAAAGCCTTATACTTTTACACATGTACATATGGTTGTTTTTTCACCTCTGTACTTTTTAACCCTCTGACTGCTTAATTTGTAAACCGAGATATCTTTAAAAATTGCATATTTTTTTGTTGTTTAGTTTAAGTATATATATAAGCATACTATCTATAATTCTATTATCTAATATGACTGTAGTTCTAGTCATATATTTCTATTTATTGCCTAATTAAATGTCTAATACTGTATATAATTTATTCCACTGGTTAAATGGTGAAAAGGTGAAATGTGCTTCTTAAAAAAAGTAAGAAAAACACATGCCCACGAAAATCGCGGGATGAGCAAATTTTGCTACATTTTAATTGCTCATGGAAATTGCGGGATTAGCAGTCAGAGGGTTAAACTCTGAAATAAGTTTATTTTCACAGTCTTTGTATTTCTTTTTTTTTTTTCAATTTTTTTTGTAATTTAAATATTGTAATTAACCATTGAATATAACATGTCGTTTAGTAACAATATCTTTTTTAAGTGTTGTCATAGACAAGTCCAACTGTATTGCAGTCTGATTTCAAGTTAAGGGAATTTTCTATTTCTTTTAAAATTTTCAGTTTCTGATCAATAGATAAAACTTTGCTCTTTAATCCCTGTAAAGTCATGTTTAAAATAATATTTAGTTTAGACCAGCCTCTGGGTTGTCCAAAACTGAAACTAATGAATAAATTAATTTTTGCTTTAGTATATATGCTTTAAAAAACAGTAAAATGACTACTTAATAATGCTGAAAACAATGTCTTCATGTTTCCAAGCTACACAACAGAGTAATATTAGGTCTAAAATGGGTCTTGAACTAATTTTAGCCCACAATAGTGGAAATGAGTCATACTAATAAAATGAATGTCACTGTAGATATCACTATGAAATGCTTCTTTTAGTGCGAAAATGTCATTTTTTGTATATGCATTCAGGAATGAAAAGTTTTTGAGTACTTACTGTGGTAAACAGGGCCGACTAAGATACTTTTGTGCCCAGGACACAATCCAATTTTTGTGCCCTCCACCTCCATTGCAAATTTATTGCAACAAGTTATTATAATTACAGTCATATAAAAATTATAACATTGAAGTAGCAAACATATTTAAGAAATTAGCATTAAAGTAATATTCAAAATCAAAAACACCAAATTTTCATTTCGCATAATCATTATTATTTCTGTTTAGCCATGCTAAAAATTAAGGACTTTTAAAGACCTAGAGTGACCCACTTTTTTTATTTTTACCTTGTCACACTCGCAAGCTCTGTGGTGCAGAAAATAAATAATAATAGAATTAAAAATAATTTAAATTGATGAGATGATTTAATGTTTTATAGTGGTACATTGCTAATAATCTGTCTTATAAATATGCTATAACCCATAGGATAAAAAGAGCACCAAGTTTGTTGAGGGAATTAATTATCAGGTAAATAACAGTAAAATTAAAGTAAATAGGAAACACTAGAGTTTATGACAAACACAATTACCTCATAAAATAATTTATTAAAACTTAACTATGGTAGCATAAGTTTGCAATTTTTCCCCACTTAATATGCGTTTCAAACACTCGACTAAATTTTAGTGCTTCCTAAAATTTTCATGCCCAAAGGCACGTGCTCCAAGTGATCGTGCCATAATCAAGCCCTGGTGGTAGATATCTTAGGTGGAAGGAGTTAGATTTGATTGAGGAGGCCCTTTTCCCCATGTAAGTTTTATGGCCTGCTGGTGTGTCTCAGATCCATTCTCTTAGAACCTTAAATTCTTAAATGTTAATGGGAGTGGAAATGCAGCACATAAGTCTTGAAGTAACCTGAGAATCGATTTTTGTTGCCCAAATCAATGGACAATCCATTATTCACCCAGGTGTATTTCTCCCATCCCTCTGTTGACTCTTCAGGGGAACATTGAAACCTGTTTCTGCTGGCTCAAAAATTAGTATCCCAATAAAATTGAAAGGAAAGGTCAGAGGAGAAAAACTTCAGCAGCAGAAAAGTGTTTTAAACAAAATATCTGTAGCAAAACTTTGATAACTTTTGCAAACATTTAGAGTAAAACTTCTTTTTATAATTATCTATGTATGTTAAAATTCAAGACTACAGTTTTAGAACATCTTAAGCAGGGTTCTGCTGTATATATAAAATATGTAACTGCATGTACTCGGTGTTAACAGAGAGAGGTATTCATGGTAGAAAAATGACACAGTCAATCATATCATTGCTTGTTCCTTCTCGTTTTAAGATCAACATAGGTAGGTATTAAAAATTGATGTCGTACAAACTTAGGACTAGAATTCTTAATTATATTTTCAAACATAGAGACAATATATAAAGATGAGTATATCATGCCTTATTACCTTTTTTATGTTATACAAAGGATTTATAAATATTTAAAAGTGGACCAGGAAACAAAAAGAAAAAAGTTCAGCTGGCCATAATTATTATAAACCTCACTAAAGACTAAAAGAAACAGTGTGTTGAAAAACTTCTTATTCTAATGTGATTAATGAAATTGAATTTGCATTTTTAAAAGCTCTTCCATCTTTCAATTGAACAACAGTACATCCTGCTTTCCGCATATTCTTGAATGGACTAATGTGATATGAAGTGTATAATAGTAGGAGTGCCTTTGTTGTACATAATATAAAATCACAAGCAGTACCTTTAAATTCTTCTATCAATATATATATTTTTTAAATTTAAGAAAAAAGTATATCTTAATAATTTTATGCAAACTTATGTCAATTTTTGCATAGGGAAAAGTTTTAAACCTTGATTTTCTGAATGTGTAGTGCTATAATGATTGATAGTATTGAAGATCTTTAGTTGTATGGATATAATAAAGTCCTGTGATATTTCTTTCAGAAGCAATCAGCAGATTCTTCCTCAGAATGAGTATGCTATTGCAATAACCCTAGAATAATTTTTTTCTCTCAGCTTGCATGTATGGGGTCATCCTGTTACGCATGCAACAGAATGGAAAATTTTTTAATAAAATATTGCAAGTTTACAACAAATAAATTTTGTAGGATAATGGTTTCTAACAGGGGACAATATTGCTCACCCGTGGGTATTTTAAAAGATCTAAGGATGTTTTTTGGTCAAAGGCAAAATTAGGCACTTCAAGGACTCATTGTCACTTCTCCTTGCAATATTTGCAAAGATGTACTGTTGATTTTGATAGTACAAAAAAATAAATGTATTTTCCAACAAAGAAGTTTAAATATTTCAGTGATGGAGCACAATGATTTAAGATTTCTGATGACAAACATGACACCAAATAGTGAATACATATTCATCAACACTAAGTTCAGACCTCTCACTATAATGCTTTAATTTTTTGTAATATAGTGAAACCCGCTTAAGAAGTTTTCCAAGGGCCTAACTGATAAAAACTTCTTAAAATTTCCAGGGGAAATCAGGAAATAAGCGTTATTTATGCGTATGTATGTGTGTGTGTGTGTATATATATATATATATATATATTTATATATATATGTATGTATATATATATATATATATATATATATATATATATATTTGTATATATAAATATATATACAGTAAAACCCACTTAAGTTTTCTGAGGGAATGGAAAGAGAAAACAAAAAACAAAATAATCACATAGATAATGAAGAGAGATTTTTTTTTCTTTATAAAATAATATATAAACAATAGGTTTGGTTTTTCTAAAAAAATTACATTTTTTGCATACTTAAAAAAATAGCTAATAAAGGAAAACAACATAATTACCTTAGAATATCTTTAATTCAGTTAAGAAATTTTGCTTAAAACACAACTGGAATCAATTTTACAGAAAAAAATCGGTTATAGTTTTTTGTTTTTGTTTTTTTATTGGAAATTTTTAATTGATAACAGTCCAGCTGTCTTAAGCTTTTTAAAAACTTCTTCCGGCACATTTTAAATAAAAATGACAACAATCGTTTTCAGCCATAAACATTGACCTTTACAAACAGAGAGGAGAAAAAAAAAAACAGTAATTGAAAGACAGCTATATAGAAAAGAAAGAAAACTTTTTAAGCGGGAAAGAGTTTGGAACGAAATTTTATAAATGGGTTTTTTTAACATTGTATGAATAGGGGGAAAATGGGTACTAAACTTCTTAAGTGAGAACTTCTTAAACAGGTTTTACTGTATATATTGGCAAATCAAACTTTGAACAATGTACCAATATTCTCGCAACAACACAGATAACTTTTAATGAAGTAACTTTTAAAATATGTTTTTGTTTTCCAATTTAAAGTACTCTATATTTGATCTAATAAAGGGACATCATTGTTTGTAAAAATGGAATATGATTCTAAAAGGTGAAAATTATGAGTGACTACATCAACTAATTTAAAGAATGGTTATTAGTGTGTTTTAGAACAGGAGTGGCCAAATGGGCTCAACCAGTAAAATTTAGCAGCTTGTGGCAGAATGAACAGAACTTATAATTGAAATTGAAACAAATATTGCATGTATTATAGTAAAATTTAATATTTGATTGGTTTATTGAGGATTATCATAAATATTTTTTATATTTATAAATTTATAACTATTATTTATTCATTAATAATTATGAATTCAAACCTGCCAACTCTCAGGGTTTAAACTGTTAATACTGGATTTTGTTTTTTACCATTATCTGGGGAAAATACAAAAATTGCTGAATTTTCAAAGAGGAAAACAAAAATGAGTGCAAACTCTGTTTGCACTTAATTTTGTGATAACAAGACAGAATTTTTCTTTGGCTCTGCCAAATTCAGGGTAATAGTGCCAATGTAATCAGACAAAACAGGATGAAATACCTACTAAAATTCTTGAAGTACATCTCAATGAAATAGCCACACATTTTTGTTTACCAATAACAAATAAAACATTTGAAAACTTGTTGACTTGCAAATCAAGGCAACAGGGGCCATGTTTTGATCAAATATTTGTTTTGAATTTTTGTAACAAACCAAAATTTGCATCAGTAAATAACTTTGTTTAATTTCATTTGTAATGTCATTTTCATTGTTTAATAACTTATCATTAATTTTTTCTTTGTTTTGTAATTTCTCAGATATAATATAAAATTAACTGTAGTATTAATATGTAGAAAATGAATAGTATATAATTTGTCTTTCTTTTATACAATTTATTTTATTACTATGGTATAAGGTTGTTATATCAATAAGTATAATAAGTTTTTTTCATGATTTTGAACTTTATGGGGTTGGTAGGTCTGTAAAAACTGTAAGAATAGTGTATTGTTTTTAATTTTTCACTTTAAAATATTTATATATACATGGCTTCAGCGCATCTGGAAAGTCAGGGAAAGTCATGGATTAATACAATGGATTAATTTTGTCATGGAAAGTCTCGATTTTTCAAGTAAAATGAGTAAAAGTCATGGAAAGTCATGGATCCGCTAAACTACCGATTAAAAAAATGCATTGAATTCTTTAATTCTATTTTTGCTTGTCATTTGGCTGAAGTTTCTGAGTTTGGTATTTATGTATTATCCTATTGACCAAGTAAAATTTGTTCACCAAGGAAACTCAAAGCAAGAAAGCTTAATGGGTGGGTAAATGATTATTATTCTGGTTTTTTCTTAAGTTGTAAATTAAAATTTTATTAATAGAATAATAATTATTTTGTAATAAAAATTAGTTAAGATTTTTGCACAAAATATAAGTTTATCTCTAGGAATATTGTATATAAACATTATAGGGCTATATTTGGCTATTATTCATGATCACCTGGATAATACCAAAGTACCCTGAATTCAAATTGGAAACATTTTGATTGAAAAGCTATATGATTAAACTTAGGTATGTAGATACAACAATTTATTTTTATGTATGTGAGTTTATTAACACTTATAAAGTAAGTTTATAGTTTTTTTTATGATAAAATTCCTGTAATTTCTCTAAAAGCATATATTTTATTTGTATGTACATCAAAAGTTTTATTCATATATACTTTAACAAAAGCTTTTTTAAAGTCATGGAAAATGATCTGCTAAACCAGGGAAAGTCATGAAAAGTCATGGATTTGAAAAATTTTATTTTGGCAGATACCCTGTATATAATGTGGCCTGCCAGAACAAAACTCTTTTCCAGTGCAACCCGCAAAGTGTTTCTGGGCCTGTTCTCGAGGCTCAAGCCAAAGGCAATTGGTTTAGGCATTTTGGTACTAGAATCCATGGCTTTGTGTCTGTTGTTGACGTAACAATATTTGTAGCCATTTAGAATTAGCTTGAAACTGTAGGTCTTGGTCTTAAGCAGGGGTGACCAAACCAAATCGGTTGGTGGGCCAAGAAACAATATACTGAACTGAGGTGGGCCGCACATATAAAATTAAAACAATAAATTTTTCAAAATATTTCATTATTGTGCAATATTTAAAATATGCATTTTTACAGTGCCAACTACGACTGTACATAAAAGTTGTGTTATACATATATCATAACTACAATGACAATGAACATTAACTATACTGTATTTATAATCACCCCCAACACCTTACCTTCCTCCCTAATCATGAGGGTTAAAATATTATATTTATACTATAAATATATATTGTAGTTTATTCACAAGCACTACCACATGTATTATTTTAAAATTAATGTGAGATTTGTCTTTGTATTTTACTAGAGATTTTGTTAATATCAACAGATAATGTAGTCGACGCGTATCGTAGCTGATTGACATTTTTCCCAGCCATGATGAATAAATAAAATATCTAATAAAAATAAAAATTATTGTGATTACTTAGCCCTTAGTCTACCCTCATCTTTCTAATAATTCTGTGGTTGAAGGAGTAAAATGTATAACTTAACATGAAGCATCCTTTATTTAAATTATGATGTAGATAATTAAAACACGCAAAAAAACCCTATATTGCAAGTAATTATTTTCTACTGATTTATGAATTATTCTTATATATTATATATATATATATATATATATATATATATTTATTTATTTTAGTTATATGTATTTTTTATTATATATAAAAAAGAATTTATTTAGACATCTAACTTGAACAATTTAACTTGCATCAAATATTATACTGAAATATATTTAAATTTCAAAAATCATATTTAAATAAAAAAAGTCTGATTTAAATAAAAAAATCCTATTTAAATAAAAAAATCCGTCTTTTTTGATTTAAAAAAATATTGATTTTTATCGACCCTGACTATGTCAGATGCGAGATTCAAACCCACAAACTCCGGTATCGATGACTAGTGCTCTACCATTCGGCCATCGTATGGAAAAAAAAAAATTTTTTTTAAATGGCGCTGAAAGTGGTAGATGGCTTGAAAGTTACATGAATACGTTTACAGGGGAAAAACATTAGACTCAACAAATAATAAATGTTAAAATTAAGTTTGTTTCATTTTAAAGAAAAGTGTTATTAATAATTAAATTTAAAAGAAAATCTAATCATAGAATTGTTTAGGAACGTTAAGTATTAAAAGAAATTTAATATTTAAAGAAATCAACTGACTCAGATATCCATTGCATTGGAATTGGGATTATCTTCGTGCCCTGTAAGTATAATTAACATTAGAATCAACAAATAATAATTGTTAAAATTAAATTTGTTTCGTTTTAAAGAAAAGTGTGTTATTAATAATTAAATTTGAAAGAAAATATCATAGAATTGTTTAGGAACGTTAAGTACTAAAAGAAATTTAATATTTAAAAGAAATCAACTGACTCAGATATCCATTGCATTGAATAGGGATTATCTTCGTGCTTTGTAACTATAATGAACATTAGAATCAACAAATAATAAATGTTAAAATTAAGTTTGTTTCGTTTTAAAGAAAAGTGTGAATTAATAATTAAATTTAAAAGAAAATCTAATCATAGAATTGTTTAGGAACGTTAAGTATTAAAAGAAATTTAATATTTAAAGAAATCAACTGACTCAGATATCCATTGCATTGGAATTGGGATTATCTTCGTGCCCTGTAAGTATAATGAAAATTAGAATCCAACAAATAATAAATGTTAAAATTAAGTTTGTTTCGTTTTAAAGAAAAGTGTTATTAATAATTAAATTTGAAAGAAAATCCAATCATAGAGTTGTTTTAAAGTTAAGTATAAAGAAATTTAATATTTAAAGAAATCAACTGACTCAGATATCCATTGCATTGGAAATTGGATTATCTTCATGCTCTATAACTATAATTAACATTAGAATCAACAAATAATAAATGTTAAAATTAAGTTTTTATTTCGTTTTAAAGAAAATGTGTTATTAATAATTAAATTTGAAAGAAAATCCAATCATAGAATTGCTTAGGAATGTTAAGTATAAAGAAATTTAATATTTAAAGAAATCAACTGACTCAGATATCCATTGCATTAAATTGGGATTATCTTCGTGCTCTGTTTAACTATAATTAACATTAGAATCAACAAATAATAAATGTTAAAATTAAGTTTGTTTGATTTTAAAGAAAGTGTGTTATTAATTATAATTTGAAAGAAAATCCAATCATAGATTGTTTTGGAACGTTAAGTATTCAGAAATTTAATATTTAAAGAAATCAACGACTCAGATATCCATTGCATTGGAATTGAGATTATCTTCTTGCTCTGTAACTATAATTAACATTAGAATCAACAAATAATAAATGTTAAAATTAAGTTTGTTTCGTTTTAAAGAAAGTGTTATTAATAATTAAATTTGAAAGAAAATCCAATCATAGAATTGTTTAGGCACGTTAAGTATTAAAGGAAATTTAATATTTAAAGAAATCAACGATTCAGATATCCATTGCATTGGAATTGTGATTATCTTCGTGCTCTGTAACTATAAATAACATTAGAATCAACAAATAATAAATGTTAAAATTAAGTTTGTTTCATTTTAAAGAAAAGTGTTATTAATAATTAAATTTGAAAGAAAATACAATCATAGAATTGTTTAGGAACGTTAAGTATTAAAGAAATTTAATATTTAAAGAAATCAACTGACTCAGATATCCATTGCATTGGAATTGGATTATCTTCATGCTCTGTAACTATAATTAACATTAGAATCAACAAATAATAAATTGTTAAAATTAATTGTTTCGTTTTAAAGAAAAGTGTTATTAATAATTAAATTTAAAAGAAAATCTAATCATAGAATTGTTTAGGAACGTTAAGTATTAAAAGAAATTTAATATTTAAAGAAATCAACTGACTCAGATATCCATTGCATTGGAATTGGGATTATCTTCGTGCCCTGTAAGTATAATTATTCGTTATAATTAAAAAAAAAAAAAAAAAAAAAAAAAAAAATAAAAAATTTGGAATTAAATTTATTGTTTTTGGAATGTTAAGTATTAGGAAATTTAATATTTAAAGAAATACTGAAAGATTCCTGATTGGAGAATTTGTTACAACAGTTTAACCAAATTAAATTAAATCAACAAATCAGATAAATGTTTTTTTTTTTTTTTTTTTTTTTTTAAAGAAAATATCTTAGAATTTTACACGTTAAGTATTAAAGATTTAATATTTGAATCAACTACAGAATCCATTGCGAATTGTGATTATCTTCGTGCTCTGTAAAAATAAAAGTAGAATCAACAAATAATTGTTAAGAATAAATTTGATTTAAAAGGATATGAATAAATTTGAAAGATGTCAATCTAAATTTTTAACGAAAGATTAAAGGAAATTTAATAATTAAAGAAATAGACAGATATCCGCATTAAGAGATTATCTTCATGCTCTGTAACTAAATTAACATTAGAATCAACAAATGTTTTTAAAATTATTTGTTTTGTTTTAAAGAAAAATTTATTAATTTAAATTGAAAGAAAAAATATTGAATTTTTGGGATGTTTCTTTAAAAAAATTTAATATTTAAAGAAATCAACATTAGATATATTGACAATTATTTTCGGCTCAATATATTATTCGTTATGGAAAAAAAAAAAAGAATTGAATTTTTAATTAAAATTTGTTTTCTCATATTATTAAAAAAAGGACAAATTGCATAAAATTATTACGGATTCTAAGTTAGAATTTGTTAAATAAGTTTTAAAAAATCTAAAATTAATTCATCGCACATAAGTTTTTTTAAACAAATTTTAACGGCGATGAATTATCTTTCTACACTTTCATACTATTATTCACTATTTTAAAGCAGATCATTTTAGTCGTTAAAAAAAAATAATCCAATTTTTAAAGAATAATTTACATTTTTAGTATATGATAAATTATTCTATTTCACTTTAAAATCGTTCTTATTTAGCGAAAAAAATCGGAATCAACTTAAAATATATAAAATACACATTGTACAATATTTTTGTTAAGAGATTTAATTATTTTTTATAAAGATCGCCAATTTTAAAAAGTAAAAATAAAAAAATTTATTAAAAACATTTTTAAATTAAAATTATAGAAGAACATTTCTTTTCTCTTAGTTTTAAAATAAAAGAATTTATCAGTGAACATTTCTTTAAAATTACATTAAATGCATTAAAAAATAAAAGAGGAAAAAGGAGATTTAATGTAATATCTAATTTTTGAATATTAAAATATGTTAGATTCTGAACAATTTTGATTATTGCTATACTTTTTACTTGTTTGCATGAAAAATTTTAGAAAAAATAAATAGAATAAAATAGCAGCTGTATCATTAGGAGAATTGCATTTTTTTTCAATTTTCACTTAGTCACTTTTTCTGTTAAAAAACTTTTCTCAACGGCAGCAAGAGTGATACGAAAAAACACTTTGTTGGAACAGAGTGTACCTGCGAGACAGATAGAATTTTCCCAAGGGACAAGAAACTTAGTCTTCGAATTTAACTGTTAGATCAAAAGAAAAGTTGAGCCACTTGCCGGCGACAGCTGAAAAATGTGTTGAATGGACAGAAACTTTACATCTGTTGTACAGAAAGCTTTGGGTAAAGTGTTAGAAAAATTCTAAGTTGAGGAAACTCCTTTGATTAAGACATTTTATGGCTGGGAAAATAGATTTTAAGGGAGAGAGAAGGTTTTTAAAGGGATATTAAAGTGAAATAATTTTGATATCCCCTATATAATAATAGCCTAAGATATCTATCCGTCTGTCCTCGAAGTTATGAAGCGGTTGGACCTGGAATGGATAGAGGCATTCATATTGAATTTTCGATTAGTTAGGGTTAGCAAATTTCAAAGCGTGTGAAGTTTATCTTCTCCTAAACTATCCATCCGATTCTAAAATAAATTGGTATAAACACACTTCATTCATATCATAGCGAAAAATACTGTCACCTTTTAAACGTTCGAAATCCACATCTCCCCCCCCCTTTAGAGCGTTTAATGCCATTCTTTCAAGCTCTGTTTTCCCCGGTTAAGAGCAGGCGATTAAATGTTTCAATTTATCACATAATAAATAGGTAAAAATAACATTTTCCCTATCATTATGACGTCATTCCTTTAACCAACTCATTTAATTATTTCTCATTTAAATTATTTAATATTCGTCTGCATTATTTTCATACGTGTTATCCCCGAACTTAGATATTACGTCAATAATTTTCTTTTATATTTGGCTTAAATAATAGATTAGGTACAAAATGTGATAATTTTAGTTTAATCATCGATTATTTTTTGTTGCAATGAAAATTTTATCACCGGTATTAACAACAAATTCTTTTCATAAAAGTCTAGGAGTCTATTTCAAGGACTAATAAGTATCTGGCGTTTAAGTTATATATCTTTGAAAATTAAGAAGTTTGTTTGTTTGTTTGTGTGTTAGTTGTTTATACATAACCTCATGGTTTGCAATCGATTCGCTCAATTTTGGACATCATCCCCTATATAATAATAGCCTAAGTTATCTGTATGTCTGTCCTCGATTTTTATGAAGCGGTTGGACCTGGAATGGATAGAGGCATCCATAGTTAGTAAAATTCGAAGAGAGTAATGTTTATCTTCTCCTAAACTATCCATCCGATTCTAAAATAAATTGGTGTAAATATGCTTCATATCACAGCAAAAAATACTGCCTTCTTTAAAACGTTCGAAATCCACCCCTTCCCCTCTTTTCGAGCTTTTAAGGCCATTATTTCAACTCCTATTTTCCCCGGTTAAGAGCAGGCGATTAAATTTATCAATTTATCACATAATAAATAGGTAAAAAAAACATTTTTCTAGCATTATGACGTCATTCCTTTAACCATCTCATTTAATCATTTCTTATTTTAAATTATTTAAATATCGTCTGCATTATTTTTATACGTTTTATCATTGAACTTAAATATTACGTAAATAATTTTCTTTTATATTTGGCTTAAATAATAGAATAGGTACATATGTGATAATTTTAAATTGAATCATCGATTATTTTTTGTTGCAAGATAATTCTCAGCCAAACAACAAACCATTTTTTTTTTACCTGCCTCATAAGGTACTTTAGAATTTTGGAAAATTAAAAATTATACTGATCCCGTCATATGACGGGCTATACGCTAGTTCATATATACCGCCCAATAATCTCTGTCAATATTAAAATCTCTGCTGCCCACCTTATCACGTAATAAAACAAGATAAATTAAAGTTGGCAACTAAGATAGGGTCAGTAAAGATAGATAAATTATTGAGCGTGTACCAGATAATTCTCAGCCAAAAAACAAATCATTTTTAACTTGCCTCATAGAGCACTTTATAATTTTTAAAAATTAAAAAAAAATTATTGAACCCGTCATATGACGGGCTGTATGCTAGTTATATATAAAGAGAGAGAGGTAGAGGTATGTATATACGCGTTTCTCTCTAGGTTAGATAGCCTAGATGGCCTCCCGATTTCTGCGTAAGGTGTGCTTCCTCCTGGTCGAGACCGATAAGGGATACCCCGCTTCCGGAGACAAAAACAAAAGTCATCTTTTTCCGTCCCGTTTCCTCGTGCGGTTAGGTTTGTTTCTCTTTTGGCGCGACTCTCAATATGCATTGTCACGATGATCAAGTTTAGATGGAGCCCCCATGCTGTCACAAGCGTCTTAATCGCCAAGTCAGCATTAACTTAATGCTTGCTTGTGAAGTCGATATAGCTGATAATTCGATTAAGAAAAAAGAACTTGTTTATTACTGTATTGGCAATTGATATATAATCTTCTATTGTGAAAAAACACGATTCACCAATATACTTTTTGCACATCTTTTATTCTAGCACGAATCACTGAATTAAAAAAAAAAATTGTAATTTTGACAGTGGTCGGTAGAAGGCGGTCGGTATATGCCTACAAATATATGTTATT
>CM063499.1:65605801-65680801 GCA_032207245.1 Pardosa pseudoannulata
AGGAGATTTGGGATCTTTCTTTAGTTTGCCAGAAAAGTATTCTGGAATATTCGTCATTTCTCTGCGTTGCGCAGTAAAACTTTCATCGCCTTCCCAGTCGGATTTCTGGAACTTTCCTTGGTGCTATAAAAGCTCAATCACAGAGAGTTCTGAGTTCAGAGTTGTGCAGAGCTTGCAATTGTATTGCGTTCTTTGAGTTGAGTTAATAAATTAGATTAGCTCTACTTCCTGTGTGTGTTATTGTGTAGCATATTAAGCCCCTACGTGACAATATATATGTCAGGTGTAAAAAGGGTGGATTTGGAAAAATTAAGCGAGTTGTAAACGGTTTAAAAGGGAACTCTTTGGTAACTCCTTTTGGAATGGTTGATTTAAACACAGCAAAACAAATCGAATAAAGAGTAGAACATAAGAGTAAAGCGTTCTTCTGTAATGATTGAAGAACACGTGCAATTAAGCCGGTATATGAGTGCTATCTATTGACGAAGTTATGAGCGACACGCTCTTATGGAACAGACTGTATGTTCTACTTTATTTCATGTTCCAGGAGATTTGGGATCTTTCTTTAGTTTGCCAGAAAAGTATTCTGGAATATTCGTCATTTCTCTGCGTTGCGCAGTAAAACTTTCATCGCCTTCCCAGACAGATTTCTGGAACTTTCCTTGGTGCTATAAAAGCTCAATCACAGAGAGTTCGGAGTTCTTTCTGTGAAATTTCCTAAATTGTCCGCTAGGGCCATGTAGAGTTATAATATGTCAATCCCCTTCTCCGAGGGCATAAACTGTAGCCCGAAATTTCCTAAATTGTTCATTAGAGCCTTGTAGAGTTATGATATGTCAGTCTCCTTCTCTGAGGGCGTAAACTGTAGCCCGAAATTTCCTAAACTGTCTGCTAGGGTCATGTAGAGTTATTGGTCTAGCCATTTCTCTGAGGGCGTAAACTGTAGCCCCAGTGGTCAATTTAGGTTAGGGGTTACAGTTTACGCCCTCAGAGAAGGGGCCTGGCCAATTATAACTCTACATGGCTCTAGCGGACAATTTAGGAGATTTCCAAACAAAAAGGGGAATGCAAAATGACGCGGGAATATTTTGTACTTGATTTAAATTTTGAAAACCCCTGAGAATTTTCCTTACATATATATATATACAGATATTCATAAGCAAATACGCTACGGAGCTCGAATCTACTGTACTTGAATACTAAATTAACCCTTTCGTGGGCCATTTATTTCTCACTCAACGTTTCCAAACTTTCAAAACAGAGCTGATAATTTTATTCAATCGATCGAACAATTGATGACAGCTCAAAACCGAAGCGAAAATCAGTCTTCTTGTTAACAACAAGACCAATATATTATGAGTTTTGCGTTTCCCACAGGTGTATTTTGTAAGATCATGTAGGTGGGAAGTCATCTTCCTACGGCCCACGAAAGGGTTAAATAAATAAATAAGTGGTCTAGCAATTTACATTGGACTTGTAGGAAAAAAGATATAATGTTTTGAAATTGTTAGTTTTCTAAACTTCAGTTTCTGTTGTCACAAGTCTATCCTCAAAAACCATATTTTCAATCAATTTACTGGATTATATAAAACTTCGCTGGGAAATTAATCAAGAAAAACATATTAAAAATCTGAGTGGTATGCAACAGAAAAA
This sequence comes from Pardosa pseudoannulata, assembly GCA_032207245.1. Lineage (NCBI taxonomy): Eukaryota > Metazoa > Arthropoda > Arachnida > Araneae > Lycosidae > Pardosa > Pardosa pseudoannulata. The sequence continues at coordinate 65,607,455 of CM063499.1, forward strand.
AAATCTAATTAGTCTCACTAACACAAATTGGTATTTTTAGAATTAATGAATAATTTATTAATCATTTTTAAATATCTAAAATAAAACTAAAATTATATTATAATGAATACCATTGTTATATATTTTAATTATGTAATTAATGCAACTTGGGTTTTAACAATATAGGTTAAGTATCATAGTATAATACTATGTGTTATTATTTCGCATACTGATGTTGTTCCTCGTATATTAACTCATTAGTTTTATTCAATACTAGGGTTACCATAGCTTAAAACAGTTAGCATGTCTTTCTCGTTATTGTAGAAGACTCTGAATTAATTGAACCAAGAATTAAATTTACAATTAATTCTCATATAAAAATGCTACAATTTTCGTTACACAGAAATGAAAGTTAATCACTTTATATCTAAATTTCCGGGTCAAATCGAATAGATACTAAGCAGACGATTTTAAATAATATAAAATAAGAAATGAATAAATGAAATATTTAAAAGAATGACGTCATAATGATAGGAAAATATCATTTTCACCTATTTATTATGTGATGAATTGAACGTTTTAATCTCCTGCTTTTAACCGTGGAAAACTGCGTTTAAAACAATTACTTGGGATGACGTCACATTGCTAGAAATATTGCTTCTTTCACTTAGTTATGATCCGATAAATTAAAAACTTAATCGTTTGCGTTTAACCGGGGAAAATAATGCTTGGAATAATGACATGAAATGCTCGAAAAAGTGGGAAGGAATGCATTTCGAACGTTGAAAATTTACAAAAACCTTCCCAGGGATATACCTAAACATTTCCCAAATTTTCACGGCGATTGGATGCATAGTTTTTGAGTCTGTCGAGTACAGACAGACAATTCATTTTTATATATATAGATAACGGTTAGCCCCACAGCGAGTGTTTTATTTCCCTTATACAAACATCTTAGTCAGCGTTATTAACAGTGAGGAGGGAACTTGTAAAAGTGAACCATTTTTTGGGGAAAGCTAGAAAATGTGGGGAGTGGACAGAAATTATTATTTATTCCATAGTTAGCTTTGGCTGACGGGTAAAAAGAATTTAAGAGAAAACTCTCCTTTACATAAGACATTATACAACTGGGGAAAAATAGTAATAGATAGTAAAAATAGTAATAATAAAGAATGAGACAAGGAAAAGGAGAATTTTAGATAGATATTGTAGGTGTAATAATTATATATATATATATATATATATATATATATATATATATATATATATATATATATATACACATACATACATACATACATATATAATATATTTTTATATATACATATATATAATATATCTATATATATATACAGATATGTATACACACACATACACACACATATATAGGGCCGGGTCTGGAAGGTGTGCAATATGTGATTGCATGGAAGCTACCAAATTGCTAAATCAACCAATAAAATATATATATTAGGTACACGGATAGGAGGCGGCTAAATACTAAGCTGCACACAGGTAGCTTGTAGCCAAGAACTGGCCCCTATATATATATATATATATATATGTATATATATATATATATATATATATGTATATATATATATATATATTGATATTGATATATATATATATATATATATATATATATATATATATATATATATATTGTTATCTTATCTTGCACATCTTCACTGATTGTTGTAGCGTGAGATGTGGCTATTTTTTGTTCTTATAAGGTTTGCACAGTAACAAGATGTGTTTATTGTATAGATCCCATTTGTCAGAACAATCCTTTACTTAAATGATGTTTGTGGGTTCTGCTGATGAGACACAACATCAATGAGCCTTTGTTTTTTAGTTTTATATTTTGCTTTGTTTTCATTTTTCTTTATCAGTTTCTAATGTATGTGTGTGTAGTATACTAAAAATTTATTCGAAACGCATTTAAATTATTTTCATCAATTTATTTTAGTTCTATATCGTGATGAAGCCATGAGCATTATTACTTCTTTTCCTCATGACTAAAATCCGAACGATGGCCGATTGGTTATGGCTTTCATCTTTGGTACCGGAGTTCATGGGTTCGAATCCCACAGTGGCATGGACGTTCGTAGCCGTTCGGAATCGGCTTTAAGCTGTAGGCCCCGGTCTCATTAGCCCTCGTGTTGCAAAAAAGTAGACCGTTGCACTCTAAAACCAAACTCCAAACTCATGACTAAAATCCTTAACTTGCATATTCCACTTCTTTCTCCTATGTGGTATCGCCATAATCCATGGCCAAATGGTTATGTCTTTGATCTTTGGAACCGGAGTTCATGGGTTCGAATCCCACTGTGGCACGGATGTTCGTAACCATTCGGAATCGGCTTTAAGCAGTAGGTTCCGGTCTCATTAGCCCTCGTATAGTGTAAAAAAAGCAGACCGTAGTGTTCCAAACCAAACCTTGATAGTTCTAGGGCTCTGATGTAAGTATTGTTGTTAATCAATATTGTTGGTATCTGGCCACATTGAAATGCTGAATTTAACTAATTGGTATGGGAAAATTTGCGCCTCTCTCTCACTCTGGGGAGATCAAATTCAGTCATTAGATAGTTGGCAACTGTCTTATGAAGAAGATTGGATGCAGGGCAGCTCAGGTTTCTTTGTTTGGACGTAGTCAAATGGGGTTTAAGAAAGGATCTATCTTGATTATTTTTCTTTTTAAGTGATTTTAATGCCACATTGCGACTACTGTGGGCTTTGCCAATAATTTTGTTGCTTATTAGATAATTTTTTATATATTGCACTTGCACATATTCCACTCGACTCTGCTTCATTTACATTGAATTTCTGATTATCACAAAGTATTTTGGAAGTCTCGCATTTACGTCGATCTAATTATTCATTACAGGACATTGCTAGTTTATTTTAATCAGATAATAAACTATCGATAACTACCGAAAATTGCATTTTTGAGAAATATTTTATTTCCCCGATTTGAGCAGCAACAAAATTACTGCTTGCATGTTTTTTCTCTCCAATGCAGCAACCAGAATGGACTGCCCCAGTAGCTCAGTCAGCAAAGGCAACAATCTCTGGGTGGTTACGGTTTCGGGGCCGGCCTAATATCTGTCGTGTTCCTTAATGGTGGTTTGATCTCGTGAAATAGGTTCGTGGCCACAATGTGCTCCAAGTTCTCAAACTGTACCTTCGAGAGTAGTAAGCCAAACCTGGAGTTATACTTGGTCACTGCTTTTAAATTACAAGGACCCATTTTTGAGATTTAAGTTAGTCTTCAACCCTCGTGGCTTCTCGCTTATAGTGAAGCTGCATATTGAGGTATTGAAGAGTTGACCGGGGGTACCTTGGCCGAAAGCCTTATCCCGTGTAGCAAGTTAAGAATTCAAAATCAGGTGTCCAGTCTTTTAAGATGAAAAACAATAAGTATAAAAATGCAGGTCTTAATGATGGGATGAGATAAATTACTAGGCCCTTAACAAGTTAAATAAATTAAGATGAAATACATTTAAAATAAAAAGAAGAAAGTTTAAGAATAGCAAGAAATTTTTATTTATTTATTTATTTCTCTTTTTGTTTAATTTAAAATTGTTTTTATAATTCTTATTATTTATTTATTTATTTTTATTACTAAATTACTGTACAAGACAGTGAAGATATAGGTGAATGTTGATGAGAGAAATAATAAGTGAAATTACATTAAGTTAGTACAAGAAGTAAAATTAAAGTTAAAAAATTAAAATTAAAAATTAGGTTCAGCTTAAAATTCATGGCGAGAAAAGCTCAGAGCAGGTTCTGTGCCTCATCTGTTGGATGTGCTCGCGTTCGGGTAGTGCATTGGGGAGATGAAATTCTACCAGTTTAAGGAATCATGGCGGCTCTAGGCCGCTTGCGATGTTTAGCTTTATTATGATCATAGTCAGGAGCTGCATATTACCTTTAGCCTTAGACCTGTCACATATTGTGACGGAGCCTATTGGACTTAGTAGTAAGCTTTCGTATGCAAGGGAGGGTTGAGTAACAATAACAGAATGGACTACATAGACATCAAATACACAAGAATTCTATCTCGGCTCCAAAGCTGTTACTCATTTACCCAGGGAGCGTATGTAGCTTAAGGAATGCTACAGACACGGGTAGCATTACCTCTGCTCCAATTGGGTCATCAATGGCCGAATGGTAGGGCGCTACTATTCGATATTGTAGTTCGTGAATCTGCTTTAAGCAGATTCATGGGATTTTGCTACACGTGGGCTGATTAACCCGTATGTAGCAAAATTGTAGACCGTGGCGTTCAAAACCAAACCCACTGAATTGGGACCTCGTAATTTTGAGGCTTGACCTCCTTTGGTATTGTTTCAACCCAGGGTTGGAAAAAAATCATGATTTAAAAAAAAAATCAGATTTTTTTTATTTAAATCGGATTTTTTTTGATTTTTTTAATACTAATTTTAATTGTTGTTTTTATGTTTTTTGCAATATACATAGATTAGTTTGTTATAAGAAGTAACATTTTTTCTATTTAGTATATTCTACACTCTGATTACGTAAAATTAAATATATAAATTTTAATCTAAATACATTCCATTATTTTGTAATTGGATAATGCAAGCTAAATAAGATGTAAATTTAAAGAACAAATTAAATATTCTTTTAATGCAAACTATTTATTTAAAAAAACAAATCACAATTATTTCAATATTTTTAAGCACCGAATGATGGATTTAATTGTTTCAATAAAAACACTAGCTTTGATGCTTTATCCACTCCTAATTGGTTACGAAGGCTACAATGAACAATACCAAAAGATGAAAACTGTCTTTCCATTCCGGCAGATGAAGCCACGGCTGTTGTTATTTGGAAGACAAACTGGATTTCAAGTTCTGTAATATTCTCTTTACCTCCCATTACATAAAATGAATTCCACCAGTCATAGTCAATCATTGTACTACCCCTACTACATACTTTCTGATAACAGCCCCTAAATTCTTGGAAAGCACATGCTATGTATTTACACTTATTTACTTATTGGTATTACTGTGCTGACTGATTCCCAATTCTCCTGTCTTTGGAATATAGGTTTTAAAAGAAGTGAAAAAAAAAAAAGATTTAAATCAATGATTAAAAAAAATCAATTGATTTAAATCAATGATTAAAAAATCAACTGATTTAAATCATGATTTAAATCAACTGATTTAAATCATGCCAACCCTGTTTCAACCTGGAGAATGTTGCATACACGAATCTAATTTACATACAACATCAATCACATTGTCGAACACGACGGACTTTGACTGATTAGCCTCGAATCCACAACCCCCTGACAATTGACTGAGTTACTGCAGATCAATTACATAAGATTAAATATACAATTTCTTTTTTCATCATAGGAAATTTTTGTTGCTAAATATGTGGAAATTTACAAACTACCTTTTACAGTTTTCCTGTTAAAAAGCACATCTAAGAATACACATAAAAGAGGAGCTAACCACTGCTGAAATGAGCATGGTGTACCTCACGGCTAAATGGGCCGGAATGGTTCATGATTAAAAAAGAGGACATATAGGAAGTCACTTTTCGAGGGAGGACTCTCTTCCTTGAATGAGTATGTTTGCTCCTCTTAATATTAATAGTAATTTTTTTGTCCTCAATATTTAGAAAACAGCTAAGGTGACTATATGACCTCGAAATTCAGGCTCTGTTCTCAAATCTATATTGATTTTATTTAAAGACCCTTAGAACTGGTGTAAATATTTTTTTCATTGAATTCTTTTTAAAATCTCAAAAAAAATGATAAATTTTTTTGTCCTCAATATTTAGAAAACAGCTATGTGACTATATGACCTCGAAATTCAGGCTCTGTTCTCAAATCTATATTGATTTTATTTAAAGACCCTTAGCAGAAGCCCTTAGGTGTAGGGAGAAATTTTTCATTGGAAAAGGGATTCTTCTCCTAAAATCTCAAAATACAGCCAGGCCATGATAAATCTCCTCGCTATGCCATTGTGGTATGATTACAATATTTAGAAAACAGCTATGTGACTATATTACCTCGAAATTCAGGCTCTGTTCTAAAATCTATATGATTTTATTTAAAGATCCTTAGAAGCCCTTTTGTAGGGAGAAATTTTTCATTGGAAAGGGATTGTTCTCCTAAAATTTAAATACAGCCAGGCCATGATAAATTTCGCTATACTGTGTCCTCAATATTTAGAAAACAGCTAAGGTGACTATATGACCTCGAAATTCAGGCTCTGTTCTCAAATCTATATTGATTTTATTTAAAGACCCTTAGCAGAAGCCCTTAGGTGTAGGGAGAAATTTTTCATTGGAAAAGGGATTCTTCTCCTAAAATCTCAAAATACAGCCAGGCCATGATAAATCTCGTCCTCGCTATGCCACTGTGGTCCGATTTTAATAACCGTATTTAGAAAACAGCTAAGGTGACTATATGACCTCGAAATTCAGGCTCTGTTCTCAAATCTATATTGATTTTATTTAAAGACCCTTAGCAGAAGCCCTTAGGTGTAGGGAGAAATTTTTCATTGGAAAAGGGATTCTTCTCCTAAAATCTCAAAATACAGCCAGGCCATGATAAATCTCGTCCTCGCTATGCCACTGTGGTCCGATTTTAATAACCGTATTTAGAAAACAGCTATGTGACTATATGACCTCGAAATTCTGGCTCTGTTCTCAAATCTATATTGATTTTATTTAAAGATCCTTAGGCAGAAGCCCTTAGGTGTAGGGAGAAATTTTTCATTGGAAAAGGGATTCTCCTCCTAAAATCTCAAAATACAGCCAGGCCATGATAAATCTCGCCCTCGCTATGCCATTGTGGTATGATTACAATATTTAGAAAACAGCTATGTGACTATATGACCTCGAAATTCAGGCTCTGTTCTCAAATCTATATTGATTTTATTTAAAGATCCTTAGGCAGAAGCCCTTAGGTGTAGGGAGAAATTTTTCATTGGAAAAGGGATTCTCCTCCTAAAATCTCAAAATACAGCCAGGCCATGATAAATCTCGTCCTCGCTATGCCACTGTGGTCTGATTTTAATTTCCGTATTTAGAAAACAGCTATGTGACTATATGACCTCGAAATTCAGGCTCTGTTCTCAAATTTATATCGATTTTATTTTGTCCCCAAAAATACTTTGACTTCTTGAGAACGCGAAATAGTTAAACAAATGACAAACTAATAAATTAATTTGTCAGGCATTTCTGGATGATAATGAGTCACTCTTTGACTACTTGAGATAGCAAAAAGTTACCAAATTTAGCATTAGAGCCACGGGAACCAAAAACTGTTTTGTGTTATCTTTACAGATTTATTCTTTTTCAGATAGTAATAGCAGAAATAATATAAATTTTTATAAAAATATTTCTGAGGACAAATTGTGAAAACATATTTTAATGAGTATTATATTATTTCAGTTATTACTATCTGAAAAAAAAAATATCTGTTATGATAACACAAAATAATTTTCGGTCAAAATGGCCCCTCCCGCGACTCTAGTGTTAGTGATTTGATCTTTTTTATGTTTCCAACTGAGCTACGGTTAAATTTTGTTTACATTATTAATTCGTCAAGAATTTCTGTATTATAACAAGTCAGTCTTTGATTACTTGAAAAAAGCGAAGTCACTAGTTTTAAAGATTCATCCTCTTTCGTCATTTTAACTGAGCTGCAGTCAAATTTTGTTTAAATTAATTTGTCAAGAATTTCTGGATAATAACGAGTCTTTCTTTGACTACTCGAGGAACTCAAAAAGTCACCAAATTTAAGGATTTGTCCCGTTTCGTTATCCTAACTGAGCTGCAGTTAAATTTTGTTTATATTATTAATTCGTCAAGAATTTCTGTATGATAACAAGTCAGTCTTTGACTACTTGAAAAAAGCGAAGTCACTAGTTTTAAAGATTCGTCCTCTTTCGTCATTCTAACTGATCTGCGGTCAAATTTTGTTTACATTAATTTGTCAAGAATTTCTGGATAATAACGAGTCTTTCTTTGACTACTCGAGGAACTCAAAAAGTCGTCAAATTTAAGGATTTGTCCCGTTTCGTTATCCTAACTGAGCTGCAGTTAAATTTTGTTTATATTATTAATTCGTCAAGAATTTCTGTATGATAAGTCAGTCTTTGACTACTTGAAAAAAGCGAAGTCACTAGTTTTAAAGATTCGTCCTTTTTCGTCATTTTAACTGAGCTGCGGTCAAATTTTGTTTACATTAATTTGTTAAGAATTTCTGGATAATAACGAGTCTTTCTTTGGCTACTCGAGGAACTCAAAAAGTCACCAAGTATTTGTCCCTTTTCGTTATTCTAACTGAGATGCAGTTAAATTTTGTTTATATTATTAATTTGTCGAGGATTTCTGTATGATGAGTCAGTCTTTGACTACTTGAAAAAGCGAAGTCACCAGTTTTAAAGATTCGTCCTCTTTCGTCATTCTAACTGAGCTGCAGTCAAATTTTGTTTACATTAATTTGTCAAGAATTTCTGGATAATAACGAGTCTTTCTTTGACAACTCGAGGAACTCAAAAAAGTCACCAAATTTAAGGATTTGCCCCTTTTCGTTATCCTAACTGAGCTGCAGTTAAATTTTGTTTACATTGTTTATTTATCAGGAATTTCTAGGTAAAAACGAGTCATTCGAGGTAATTTGAAGTTATGGGTATTATATTGCTGTTGCTTTACCTATATTGCTGATAAAATATATTTTAAATGAAAACAGTTTTTATTTGTAATCATATAGACATAGATATACATATAGATTAATATTACAGATTTGTATACAAAAATATACAAAATTTGAAGTGGAAGAGACTCCCTAGGCCGGTCTAGAGTTAATATCCGAATCATTCCTGGCGAATATATATATCGATAAGATTGCCTTGGGAGTCTCTGCCACTCCAAATTATGTATATTTTTGTATACAAATCTGCAATATTAATCTATATGTATATCTATTTGTCTATCTATCTATTTCATCTAACTTTACTCTATCTCTCTCTCTCTACACACACACACACACATACGTTTGTGTATATATAATTATGTACGATAGAGACAAAAATATAGTAACTGTCCGTTCTAATAAATTATATATTAATAATTTTAATTTCGGATAACCTGCATGTAGCAGTAGAATATAGAAAATGAATTGCATAAAAATAACACACACGCACATATAAGTACACCTAAACACACATTGATCTGTCGCGATTTTTGGCAAAAGCAGGTAGCTGTGCACCTTGCCTTCTAGTGTTACGGGTTAGGTCCGCACCTTAGAAAAGTTTGTGAACCCCTTCTGTGGTGCAATGTTGTGTGTTATCGTTTCTACCTGCCCCGCCGGTTCGGGCCACGTGAAGAGGAATCGGGTGCCGAAATTTCCCTTCTGGGAAATCCCTCTTTCCCCTCTTCCGCGAGTGCCGTCCGCCGATAAAGCCCGCTCTCCTTCCTGCGCGCCCGTTATCAGGGAAGTGGCAACGCGCAGCCCTGCCGGAAGACACGACGTCCGGATCACGTGACCGGGGACTGCGCGCACGCACACACCATACATACACCACCCTCACCCTCTCACACACCAGAGACTGCGAAGCGACGGCGACCAGAGTTGCCTCTCTTTCTCTCTTCTCGCGACTCTGTGTTTGTGTTTTTGTGTGTGACCCGTGCAGAGAAGGGAATTCGACCCGTCTCTCCCCGTGATGTTTGTGTGTGTGTCACCCGTGACGGGTTCCCCCCTCGGGGCCCGTCCTCACCTTCGCATCGCCCGAGTGATGGCCGCGCATCGATCCTTCGCGCGTTCTTCTTCGGCTGGCGGCGGCGTTCCCTTCTTCAATTCCTCGCCACACAGGTAAGTTCCACCAGAGACCCTTTCTTTTCTTTTTGTTTTATGTTCCGGGTTGTTGTGTTGTGCGTGCACGTCCCTTTGTTTCGGGCCCCGCTTTATTTCGGTGTTGGCCGATCGCTGCCCCGCAGAACACCTTTTTCCTTCTGGCCCCGATGTAGATGCATTTTCTCTTTCGTTTCTGCGGGCGGGCGTATCGATTCGGGCCGCCCCTTTCGCACTGGTCGGGAGGGGTCGATAGCGTTCTCTTAGAGACCGGACGGCAAGGGAAAAATAGACGACAACAACAATCGTGCATCCACGAACACGTTAGCACATATACCTACCTCTTGTTGTGTTGTAGGATGTGTATCTTGGCACGCACCCCCTTAGGACACACAGCAAAAAAAAAATCCACACACACCTTTCTGGTGCGATGGTTGCACTTACCATAGAGATGGCAGACTTTTTAGGAATTTCCCCTTCCGTACCAGAATTGTGTTGCGATATAAACACTTTGTGGCTTTCAGGACTGGGTGGTCAGATAAGCACTCGTTTGTTGCGTTTGGTCTGGATGGTATTTCTGACCTCCTGGACGAAGATGTGTTTCCATTGTAGATTACACAGAGGAATACAACTATTTGTGCGGCTGTACCTTTTCTGGTGAGGAAGGACACTCTTGAGGTATGCTAGTTTCACTTTCGTCATCGATGGCGTAGACCGGATGGTTTTTAAAAAAGTTAAGCCACCTTTGGTTCTATTATACCTACTTGCGGAACCGTATACCTTTTTCCAAAAGGAATATATCAGGGGTTTGCTTAGGCAAAATATAACGAACCCTTCGCAAAACTCTTTCTGTGAAAAACTAATTTTTCGTAAATCTGTATTATTTAAAAAATTAACATTTGATTGATTGAATCCTCGGATAAATGTAATGTTTATTTATAAATCAATGCATGTTTGTATGTGCATATAATTTTTTTAAATTAGACTTTCTCCAATATAGAGCTTAACTTAGTGCGTATTTCATATTTGAAATTTTTTTAAACAGAAAACGGGAACCTATTTTCACAAATTCGCAATACAGGAGACTTGCTGAAATAACTAGATTTCCAGTTTTACAAAATTATGAGTAGGTTTTTCACTATTATTAATATATTGAAGGACTGTCTGAAAAGTTTAGATCGACGTCGTGTATGTAAGTTAGAGGATAGTTATATAAATGTTGGTAGTAGGAATGAAAATAAGGAAAAAGGATGCAGCTGATTTTAAAATTTTCATGACGTTATCTATATAATAACAATTTATCTGTATAATAGCAGAACTCTAGCATGGACCGTTTGTAGGGCACCTACCATTTTGTCGTGCTCCTGCATTTTTTTTGCTCCAATTCATATCTAGCTGTATGAATGTTAACTTCAGTTACATTTTGTATTCTGCTTTAAGGTTGTTTCACTATTTAGTTCTTGTCACCACATTTGTTAAAAACAGTTTTTCACATCAATATGTTGTTGTGGTAGTCAATGCTAGAGCACAGCCAGCACTGATATGTTATCCGCTGACACAAAGCTTTGTTACATAGCGGCCAAGGTATGGATTTCATGCATAATTCCAGTCTGTTGTATTTGTTTACATATTTTAAAACCGCCCTCGGCACACCACGGGAAACCTAAGTGAAGAAGACCTCTGAAGCACGGTTCGTTCGGTGCTTGAAAAAACTTTTTCTCCCCCCCACCCCCAATCTAATGCAGGTCTTTAAAACTGCCTTTTGTTATGTGAAAGTTATTTTTGTCAATATGAGATTATGTGAACACTTTTTTTTTGTTGTTGAACTTCCTCTCTCATAATAATCACGTTTTTTTATTATTGATAGTAATACCAAAGCTATTTTTTTGATAATAAATTACAATTTATTTTGTATAACATTTCTATGGAAAGGTAGTACAGTAGTACCTCGGTATAACGACCCCCTGTGGGTCCAACATCATATGGTCGTTGTAATGAATTGAAAAAAAAATAATTAAAAAAAATTGAGCAAAGGAATGATGCAACACTACATACCTAGAGAACAACACTTCTATTTATTTGTATTTCCATTACTGAATTTTTGAAAAAAAAGTCAGGATTGACGCCTGTTTCAAGTTCATTTGCTAATTTTTCATTATCACTGATTCCGTATCCGTTAGATTTTAATGGAAATCTTCAGAATTAAATTGTCCTTCAAAATATTGGCGCAAGGCATTGATTGCATCGAAGGCTTCTTATCATTCACTTTTTCAAAAGCTTGGACGATTTCTTCTCCGTCGGAATCGAATTGAAGTTGCACCACAGTACAATAATTTTGAAATAACCAACTTGCTCATGAGTTCTGCGGACTAAAATTGGCGGTCGCTCTAACGAAAAATAATACGCTTGGGGTCGTTGTAATGATTCAAAATTAACATTATTCCTATGGTAAAATAATTGGGACTTTTTAAGATGGTCGTTCTAACGAAGGGGGTTGTTGTATCGTGGGGTCGTTAAAAAGAGATTCTACTGTATGTATTTTCGTTTGAGTGCAATTGCAATCTTTATTTTCATGTAACCAACTTCATAGTATATTCAATTATTTGTTATTTTATATTATTTGTTTACATATCAATATACATAAACAGTAAAATTTGAAAATGCAATAAGTGTTTTCGAAAAGTTTGTTGCATCAGCGGATGCATTACTAATTTGGGATTGAACGATGGCAGAATGGGTAGGTCGCTGATCTCCGGTATCGGAGTTTGCGGGTTCGAATTCTGCTGCGGGCATGGATGTTATTCGCCGCTCGGAATCTGCTTTAACCTTTAGGCTTCGATCTCATTAGCCCTTGTGTAGCAAAACAGTGAACTATAGCGTTCCAAGCCTAACCAAACCAATATTAATTTAGATTAAAACCAATATAGTATTGTAATAATTAAATCTGCAGTACTGTGATGTCTTATATGCTACCTTTTTACTTCTTAATTGAATAAATGTTTTATTTTTTGTTATTTTGTCTCATATGTTTACATCATAATATGTAAACATTAAAATTTAAACAGCAAAATATATAGACAGTAAATTTTAACCAGTAAAATACATGAACAGTAAAAGTTTCTTATGGTTTGGTTTGGTTTCGAGTGCTACGGTCTACTTTTTTGCAACACGAGGGCTAATGAGACCGGGACCATCTTAAAGCCGATTCCGAATGGCTACGAACATCCATGCCACTGTGGGATTCGAACCCACGAACTCCGGTACCGAAGGTCAGCACCTTAACCAATCGGCCATCGTTCGGCCTAGTCTCTTTTGGAAATTCTCTCTTCCCTCAAAAAGCGTTCTTCTAGATGCCTTCCTTTTCGTTGTATAATACTAGATATTCTCGTTTTCGATATGGAAATATGCTGATTTATAAATATCTGCACATTTAATTTCAAAAATTTCTCATAAAGATGAAAAAATTACTTATTTAGTTTTATATTGGCTTAATTGGTTTTTTCATCTTTAAGAGAAAATTACTTATTTAGTTTTATATTGGCTGCAAATTTGTAGCTACTGCAATATGGATGAATTAGCCTTATTGAATTTTTACTCAGCCGAAACATAACAGTAATTATTTAATTTATTTATATCCTCCTTTTTCATTTGAAAAATGTTGGTCATCTTATGTATAAGTTCGAAATATTTTCCGGATATTTTATTTGGCTTCTCCAGGGTTGGCATGACTTAAATCGGTTGATTTAAACCATTTTTTTGTCACTTCTTTTAAAACCTATATTCCATAGACAGGAGAATTGGGAATCAGTCAGGTCCCTAACGATCCATAGTACTTAGTAGTGTCATACCATGCACAGCCTAAATATTGTTGCAATCTATGTAAAAGCAACAATGTGTCAGTCAAAAGACAGAAGGGTAAGTTGAATCAATAGACGGTAGGGGACACCAATTTAACGAACCAAAATGAACAGGTTGATAAGTGGCATGTTAAGATGCAGTGTATAGGGTCATGTAAGATCAAACAGTCATTACTTGTAGCCACTTGCAACTTAAAGAAGTTTGCATGAGAAAATCAATGTAGGATCTTGGGATACATTTGAAGGAGGATCCAGAATGCTCAAAGCAGGGTTGGCATGATTTAAATCGGTTGATTTAAATCTTGATTTAAACCATTTTTTTGTCACTTCTTTTAAAAACCTATATTCCACAGACAGGAGAATTGGGAATCAGTCAGGTCCCTAACGATCCATAGTACTTAGTAGTGTCATACCATGCACAGCCTAAATATTGTTGCAATCTATGTAAAAGCAACAATGTGTCAGTCAAGAGACAGAAGGGTAAGTTGAATCAATAGACGGTAGGGGACACCAATTTAACGAACCGAAATGAACAGGTTGATAAGTGGCATGTTAAGATGCAGTGTATAGGGTCATGTAAGATCAAACAGTCATTACTTGTAGCCACTTGCAACTTAAAGAAGTTTGCATGAGAAATCAATGTAGGATCTTGGGATACATTTGAAGGAGGATCCAGAATGCTCAAAGCAGTTGCATGATTTAAATCTTGATTTAAACTTTTTTTTGTCACTTCTTTTAAAACCTACATTGCAAAGACAGGAGTTGGGAATCAGTCAGCACCGAAATACCAATAGTAAATAAGTGTAAATAGATAGTGTTTTAAATTTAGGATGTTATCAGAAGTATGTGTATAGGTACAATGACTAGTTATGACTAGTGGAATTTTTTTATGTAATGGGAGGTAAAGAGAGTAATACAGAACTTGAAATCCAGTTGTCTACCAAATAACAGCAAATGGCTTCATCTGCTGGAATGGAAAAACAGTTTATTTTGGTATTGTTCATTCTAGCCTTCGTAACCAATTATAGGAGTGGAAAAAGCATCAAAGCTAGTGTTTTTATTGAAACAATTAAATCCATCATTCGGTGTTTAAAAATATTGAAATTGTGATTTGTTTTTTTTAAATGAATAGTTTACATTAAAAGAATATTTAATTGTTCTTTAAATTTACATATTATTTAGTTTGCACTATTCAATTACAAAATAAATGAATGTATTTAGATTAAAATTTACATATTTAATTTTAAATATCAGTGTGTAATATACTAGAAAAGATGTTACTTCATATAAAAAACTATTCTATGTATATTGCAAAAAAATAAACACAACAATAATTAAAATTAGAATTATAAAATCAAATAATCTGATTTAAATTAAAAAAAAAAATCTTATTTAAATCAAATGGAAAATTTTTTTTTTTTAAAATATGATTTTTACTCACTTTTATTTTATAAGACTACATTTCAAGCTATCTAAACGGCTACAAAATATTGTTAAGTCAGCAAACTCAAAATGGATTCTAGTACCAAAAATGCCTAAACGAATTGTTTTTAATGAAACAGGCCTAGAAACATTTGTGGTCGTAAAAGATTTTGTTCTGGCAATTTAGATTAAAATTTATATATTTAATTTTAGGGAATCAGTGTGTAGAATATACTAGATAGAAAGATGTTATTTTTATAACAAATATTCTATGTGTATTGCAAAATATAAAAACACTACAATAATAATTAAAATTAGAATCCAGAAAAAAATCAAATAAATCTGATTTAAATAAAAAAAATATCTGATTTAAATCAAATAAATCTGATTTTTTTTGATGTTTTAAAAAAAATGATTTTTTTTTCCAATTCTCTATATTTATTATGAATAAAAAGAAACACATATGTTTATTATGCTCTTATAGCGATGGGCGAAACTGTTTTGTCCTGGAATATTAATTATCAGGGAATTATCAGTGTAAAAATTGCTGACAGATATCAGTATTTATCAGATAGTATTTAGTTATATTTATTAGGTGAAAAATGTGGAAATTTTTTTTTATGTGTTTGTGTTTTATTTAAATTTTGTTGTTGTAATACTTATAAAGATTAGAGGCCACACAATTAAATGCGTATTTCGTTTTAAGAACACTATGAAAGAACTTTATTAGTTCAAGAAGAGTTCGTCATTTAGAAACAAGCACAAAGCATTAGATATGTCCTATCACAACCAATTCCGTTGAGAATTTGCAGACATTGTGACACGTATTTATGTGTATATATTTATGAACATCATCTTAATCGAAAATGACTTTTCTGTCACGAGGTTGTTTGACTTTTGCAGGCTTGCAATTCCGTCACTTTTTATTTAGTCACTTATACAATTGATCACTGTCATTTTTAAAGTAAACAGTCATTTTTAGTCACTTTTTTCATGGTGTATCACAGCAAAAATCTGTTGTTGAAAAAAAAATCTGAATTAATAACAAAATATTTTAATAAAAGACCAAAATGGGATGCTCTAATCTTATTTTTCTTATTAAAATGTAATTAGTCATATGGTTTCCAGAATTTAGTGATTTTAAAAAGTCGTAAAGAAGTTCCTGAAATCTACATTTGTACTGAAATGTACATTTAATACATTAAGTAATTTACGTCAAAGCACACATTTCTCTTTTTCTTTTTCTTCACAATTTTTGTTTAGATACTCTAATCTAGCTATGTACATATTTCAAAACATCATTAATATATGCAGAAAATTGTGATTATAAAATTAATGTATTGTATGTATTCAAATCTAATTTATAGATTTTCTTGAATAAAAAGCAATGCAAATTTTTAACCTTTTTTTGTATTTGACGCTAAAATCATGTCTTGCATGAATCATTTGATTTAGAGTTAAAATAAATAGAAAAATCTTAATAATAGCATCTGTAATCAAGAGGAGAAAAAAATCGCTTTTTTTTCAATGTTTAGTCACTTATCTGCTTTATTTGTCACTTTCTCATCTTTCTGAAGTACCTCAGCAGTTGCAAGCCTGCTTTTGCTGACCGAGTTACTGCGGCTCATTTAAAATTTTAATTCGTTTATTATTCTTAAATTATAAAGTAAAGGCAGAATGACCAGCAACTGAAAAAGGTCTAGTAAAGCTAGTTTTTTAAAAATGTGTGTAGGGGAGGAGAGGTATGCAATTTTATCGTGGATATGCACTTTTTTTGCTTGATTCGTTGACGTATGTCCGCGGATCAATATTTTCCTTATTTGCTATTTTTTCAATTTTGGATATTATTAGTGAGTTTCTATACATCTTATATTTTTATATATAAAGATGTATCATTACATGCATATACAATTTTTATTATAGATTTTTGTTATAATTTTGCTACATTTATTTATATAAATATTTTCAATCTGGATGTGTGTATGTAAGAGAGAAATGTTTTTTTGAAATGTCCTGTACTCATCCAAATGTATTTCAGGCAACGCGCTCGTAACTTGAGGGTTACTTCGGAGCGAGAGCCGGCCTAAGATCCGTCGTGTTCATTAAAGGTGACTAAATAATAATAATTATTATTTATACAATTTATTATTATTTATTATTAAATAATAATAATAATTTTTGTTATTTAAAATTTAATTAAATTATTTAATTTTAATTTAATAATTAATAATAATTATTATTTTTTATAATCATTGTATCTCATGTGATATCCACGCGTTTAAAGCATTAGATATGTATATCGTATGTAAAACACAAAACAGGAATTTCATCGAAGAAAAAAACAAGCTAAACTTTTTTTTAAATTAATAATTTTTGAGAGCTTGTAGTTACTACACCCCTTGATCTATCAAAACAGATATTCTTTCAGCATGAGCCAGAGCTATGAGACTCCTCATGTATCAGAGTCATATTCAGTGGCGTACCTATAAATTTGTCGCCCGGGGCGGTTTCCTATTTGCTGCCCTTTTCAAATCAATTAAATAGTTCTTTTTTTTTTTAAATAAATCTCTATAAGTAATTTTTTTTAGGAGATAAACCATATACCTCTACTTGATTTACAGATTAAAAAAAATAAAAAAAAGCGAGGAAACATTTATTGTAAAATGTGAAGGTGAAGGGAAACCTTTATATTTTTACTTTCCTAGCTTTCTTAGTTAAAAATTTGTGTAAAATGTTCTCCAAATGTATTTTATTTGCAATTTCTTGTTCTATGATTCATATTGCTATATTTTGCAGTCTTAAGTCACTCATTTAGAACGAAGATAATTTTTTTTTTTTTTTAATCAATATCAAGTTCCGTTTGTCAATAGCGCCACTGATGGCAACAGTTAAAAAAAAATCTTAGCAAAATAACTATGTTTGGTACAGAATTTTTTCTACCTATACTTTGAATAAGTTTTAGTAAATAGAGGACCTTCACCCCACTTTTATACAGTTTTGTCTTTTTTTCTAGGGCAGGTACAGCCATAAAAACCTAGATCCCTTTTATGGCATTGTGAAATTGTTCTTTATCAACTTTTTCTTTACCCTATCAGTGTTGTTAACTTCAACATTTTATTTTACCTTTATATATAAAGAATGCCAATACAAAACATATCCCCCCCTCCAGGTACGCCACTGGTCATATTAGAGGGTATGAGAGAAATAGTACTTTGCATATGTACAGAAGTCGGCTGCCACTGGTCTATGGGACAAAAAAGTTTGAGAATCTCTGGCACAGATACGCAGATTGACTGCATGAGAAGACGCGTCGTAAACGGTTCATCGCTTAGGTCATTCGTTCTGAGTGGATTCCTTCAGAAAAACACACAGAGGTAGGTAGGTATGTGTCAGTAGCTCAGTCAGCATTTCCGTGTATAGTATCCAAACTCTACATTTAGGTCAGAACTTTCCAGTTTGAGAGATTTCTGGAATCAAAGCTAAAACATAAGAAACTAATACAGTACACTCATGAATATCTTGCCTGATGTGGTTGAAGGGTAAGCCGGATAGGCCGGAGTTCTGTGAACTCATTTCTTTGCCCACCAATGCTAGAGGACAAAGTTTTTATACCAAAACTTACTGTTATAATACGTATTTTCCACTTCTTTTTGAATACTAAGCCCTTCATTTATCAAATTCCAAAGGTTATCTCTATTATATTGACCTTAACCTCAAGGAGGGGGCGATTTTCATTTTGACGAGCACTTCTAGGAGGAAACAACGACTTTGCTCAAGTAGGTCTTCATAATGTGGAAACAGGGACTGAGCAAAAGACCCCCATGCTTGACTTGCCACCTCCTGAGGTATTGTTTGGGAACTTAGAGGACATTGCGACGATGAACGTATTTTACGTGCCTCAGCCGCTGTTAATGAACATTGCAAATCTTGGCCGGCTTGAGCCTCGATTCCGTTTCGAGATCATGGTGTTTTTCCGATTAAGCTACCGCGGTTGTGTTTAGGTTCGCTTGCACACATTCGTCTGATAGTTTTGAAAACTATGCCGATAAAAACACCTAATATGGAGCCATTTTATTTTTTACTCTAAGCTCTACGTTTCAAATTGTTGTTCACTACTGCATGCGTATAATATGTTCAAAATAGAACTCTGGGCTACATTAGAAAAGGTCTTATAAACCAGCACATTTTGAAAATGCATCCCATTCAGTTTACGATTGCTTTCCCCGATGAAGAATACGTGGATTTTTCGTGTGATAGTGAACATTTTTCAACCAATTTTGGTTCAGATTGACGTGTGATAAGTCTTTTAATTTGTTGAAAATATTTTGCTACCACACAAGAAATCTGCGCATGCTTCATCGGGAAGAGGAACTAACTGTAAACCGAATCCGTTAATTTTACATCTGGTACATGTTGACGTGTGATAAGGTCTTTGCTGACACCGTAATTAAGACGCTGACTAGTTTTCTTTAGTTACATTAGTTTTTTGCTTATTAAATTAAAAGTCACTTAATTTTATCGTATAGCCAACAGGGCAATGAGTTATTCTCATTTTCAAAAAATACGTTTCAAACATGTATAACTTCTATTAATTTTGGGTTCTAGTAACAGCATGAGTAAATCTGGGTTCATACGTTGTTTGAAAATGATTATAAACGCTTTTCCAATGTAGGATAACGGAATTGTAAACCGAATCCGTTACTTTACAACGGGTACATGTTGAAGTGAGATAAGGTCTTTGCTGACACCGTAATTAAGACGCTGACTAGTTTTCTTTAGTTACATTAGTTTTTTGCTTATCAAATTAAACGTCATGCATTTTTATCTTCTAGTCAGAAAGGCAATCAGTATTCTCATTTTCAAAAAATAAATTTCAAATATATATAACTTCTGTTAATTTTGGATTTTGGTAAACGCTTGTGTAAGTCAGGGTTTATAAGGTATTTAAAAATGATTATAAACTCTTTTCTAATGTAGAGAAAAGTTTGTTTGTTTAATGTGAACTTTTTTTTTTTTTTTTAACTCTTTAATGCCTGGCTTATCTCTTTAGATAGCGGAAAAAATGGCTCGTAGAATTTTTATGTTGTCTTAAAACGATTTTTCCTTTTGAATGTCGGTTAGAGGGTAATCTTGGAAGCAATCTACAAAAATTTCAAATAATTTCTATTATTTATAAATTTTCTAATCACACTTTATGATTTTTCGTGCAACTCGCATAATTTACCTTTTCGCATTTTATTTAGACTGCAATTCCGACAAATTGCTTTATTTATAAGGCAATTTGTCGCAACGTCACGAACTACTATAATGCCCTTCCCATTCATTTTCACGTGTACAACAGCCAATAGGCAAACAATAAACTGCCCTTCCGTTTAAAACTAAAGCTAGAATTGTCATAATTTGAGAATTTGCCCTACTGTGTGAAATCACCTTATTCTAAAGCTATTTTACATTACTTATTTTACGTCGTATCAAAATCTTTTTTCATGAAGTTTTTACTTTTTCAAAAATGGCATCATGAAGCTTAAAACAATAGTTGATCAGTAACGTGACGTGCTGTAGTATTTATTCATATATATCCTTAAGGGCTTTTTTTATGTTTTTTCTTCCCTCTCGCATAAATATTATCGTAATATTATTTTTATAATTGCGTTTCATACAAAAGTCTTTTGACAATAAATTACCATTTATTTTTTTGTAATATCTGTTGCAAATATATATGTTTTCATTTGACTGTTATTACAATCTTTATTTTGATGTAGTTTTTGCTATTCTAAAAACTATATTTAAAGATAAAACTAAATAATTTTCTTAAATCTAGAGCGCCATTTTAGAACGTGTAAAATATTTGTTCTAAAAGGAACAGAATGTTTTATTTTATCGTAAATCCGGGAAGGGGAAACTAAAAGCTGTTTTAATCAAGATTTAAGTCTGGAAAGATAATATACCCTCTTAATTCATTTGTGTGTAAGGAACATTAAGGCGTACATATAATAGATGTATATGTTTGTGCCGCTAAGCTAACTTTACTAAGAATACCGATTTTTCCGAGAATAGAATGGATTTTTTTTGTTGTTGATTTGTTAAGAGTGGAAATAGCGCGTTCTGACGGATGAATGACCACGAACTTCTCGCGATACCAATGAGAAAGAGGGGGATGAAAGAATTCCCCCCTTGTGACCTGACTCGAACTTTGGCTGTTGTTATGATGATCTATTTCGAACGGGGACATGAATGAGATCCTGTATGTGCGTGTAATAATAATAATAATAATAATAATAATAATAATAATAATAATTATTATTATTATATATGTATATATATATCAAAATTATTTAACTTTAATATTTCCTTAAAAACCTCCTCTCTCCCATTCTAATTCCTTAAAATCTTTTTCCTAGCCTGTAAATGTCTTAATCAAAGGAGTGTCTCCGACTGAAAATTCCTTCGATACAATTCCCGAAGCTTTCTATCCTATAGATGTGAACTTTTTGTCTATTGAACATGTTTTCCAGTCGTCACCAGCAAATGATTCCGGGTTTTCCTGATCTTAAAACTTAATTTGCTGAGTAAGTTTCTTCTATCTTGGGAAAATTCTTTCTGTCTTCGCTCTTGGGTGAACCTCTGTTCGAGCAGAATGATTTTTGTGTCTTTCCTTTGTCTGTCTTTGACTAGTAAAGATGTCCGTTTTAGCAGCTCTGAAATAAAGTTTTAATTCGATATATATATAAATATAAATATTAAATAATATAAATAATATATAAATAATAGTAATAGTAATATAATATAATATAATAATATAATGTAAATATTAAATAATATTTATACTATTTCAATGGCTCGACTGCATCATTATTACTGTTAGCTGATTAGCTTTCTCCTTGTAAAGCAGTTTATAATTATTTTGATGGATTACAATATATATATATATATATATATATATATACATACATACAAATATATATATATATATATATATATATATATATATATATATTTATATACACATACAAACAAATATTTATATATATATATATATTCCACACTCCACCCTTCTTTCTTCCTTTCCGTTTTGCCGAATGATAGCCGAATGGTTAGGGTGCTGGTCTTCGGAACCGGAGTTCGTGGGTTCGAATCCCACAGTGGCATGGATGTTCGTAGCCATTCGGAATCGGCTTTAAGCAGTAGGTCCCGGTCTCATTAGCCCTCGTATTGCAAAAAGTAGACCGTAGCACTCCAAAAAACCAAACCAAACCTTCCTTTCCGTTTTACAATTACTGGGCTTAATGGAGTAATAGTGTTTTGGTTCTGATTTTGGTTCTATTTTATTATTATATTTATTTAACTCTATGTAATTGCTGCGTGGAGCGCATTACATAGTAAGTAATTTAACATGGTAATTTTAGCTATCTAATATTTATCGATCTAATTTTATCTATATATATATATATATATATATATATATATATATATATATATATATATATATATATATATATATATATATAAAACAATCCTTATTGGGGGGTATAATCCCCCTATCCACGTTTCACTACGGCACTATATATATTATATAAACGTAAACGCTAAAACATTTTTTTGTGTCACTCTTGTAGTAGCAGCCAATATTTTAAATTGCTTTGACTTTATTGGAATGTCAATAGTTCGTGTTTCACCGTTCTTTCACGCAGTCTTTTAAAGCCCTCTTTCTGAACCGACCTTCGAATTTAGCACACGTATAGGGCACTGCCAACCTTGAAATGGGTGTTAGGGTTTTAGTGTGCTTCTTGACGGACTTAAGAATTCATTAAAAGCATGGCCACATTCGCGGCATTTCTGTTTTCGCCTTCCTTCCAAGAGAAATACACGTATTGTAGTCATCCTCTTCTTTCGACAAGAAGCACCTCTTTCTTTGTAGTCACTCGTGTTCAGTTCGTTATAACAACATCGCTTTTGACCGACACCTTTGTGGTTAGCTACCATAAGCAATAATCATACATTTATTTATGCAGCAATCGTCATAGAAAGTTACCACCAGGGTACGGTTAGGATAGATTTGTGCTCAGAGCACAATCCAGTTTTTGGGTCCATCGCCTTCCTAATTTAAAACGAAAAGATAATTGCATAAATCACGTTCTTATAAAAATTTTAACATTAATTTAGGAGACAGATTTTAAATATTTTGTTTCTACTTTCTTCATGTGTACAAGTATAAAAACTATTTATCGAATTAGAGTTTAAAGGAATTTGGGAAGAATAATAGCAAAGAGGGAATGCTGATGGTTAAAATCTTTCATATTACTCATATAGGTCTGGAGCTAATAGGTATGCTGTGCATTTGTGTACATAGGTGGTCATTTCTTGGATGGCCAATAGAATATCTTCTAGGTATATGTATTTATAGGGGCAACTAGATACTGTCTTGCATGCCGGAATAGGGAGCGGCCAAATATTCTGAAGGAGATATACATCAGTTCACTAAATGTGGTATACCGCGTCAACTGGACTTTTCACATGGGCAGGACTCTTGCGGAGTATCCAACCGCACTTCTGGAAACTATTGGATGATATTTGTTTAGTTTGTTAGTATTGTAATGTATTGTATTGTGAAATTATGTTATTTTAATAATATGATCAGAATGTTGGTTTTGCCCCTTGCATAAAGCAAAGCTGCCGGACGGTCAGACCGAATCAGCAATTCAACTCTCTACTTCAGAGGTGGTCAAGACGTCGACCGCGAAGACATTTTAGGTAGCCCGCGTGACCATACCGATAATGATCTCGGATATTAACAATTTAATATTACAAATTATGACATAGGATTAATGAATCATTTAAAATAAAAATTTTTGGAAATTAATTTGAGGAAACGTTTCCATACATTTACAGATTGATTTTGTAATGGAAATCATACTTTGGATCGACGTATCTTTGCGAATCTGCCTTTTTCAAGCATGAACGTTATAAAAACCAAACATCGGTCGCTTTTAACAGATGAACATTTAATTTCGCGTTTACGCATTGCAATAAGCTCGTGCCAGCCACAATACGGTAAATTTGTCGCAGATATACAGTGCCAAATTTCCACTAAACGAAGTGAATAGGATGTTCAAGTTTTGATATGTGAATACTTTGATTATTTTCGTTAGTGAATTTTTATTTTGTAAATATAAAGTTTTTTTTAGAAAAATTAGATAATTTACCATTTTTTCTTGTTACCGAATATAAATAAATAAACATGTACATTGCATTAATTTAACTCTGCTATTGGTAGACCGCCTTCGATTTTTTAAATGTGAAGTAGACTACGGATACCAAAAGTTTAGCCACCCCTGCTCTACATCCTGCCTTCAGGTGGGTGGGTAGATGGTTATAGGTAGTAAACTACCCAGCAAGCACGCGACTAATACACCAGAACCGGTCTTTTATAAGTCTTTATACACACACACATACACACATATATATTTATATAGTGGACACAACCAAATCTATTTAGAAAATTTAAAGCAATTGAGAAGTGTGTGATTATTAATTCCTGATAATTCAAATAAACTTTAGAAAATGTTTTAATACCCAGCGTATTTTTTGCATTCATATTGAATAACATTTTATTAATTACACCAATTTTATTTTGCAAGAGAAAAAATGCACCAAATTCATTTTTTGGATTTGGACAATTGGCTCAATGGATTAGTTCTGAACCAACCCTTCATATAAAATACTGACATCTGAATATAAAATGTGTTGTACGGAATTGTAGGCTCTCGACGGTGGAGAAGGCACATCCGAACGACAATGACCTCGGTTCTTCGTGACCTCCGAACGAAAGGGGGTCATCGACGAACGCCGAAGAAACGGATTTACGGTGTGTTTATGCACGTATGTGTTTATGTATATGTGTATATGAATATGTATACAAGAGTCTGTTAGATGAGTTTTGGATCAGTTGACGGGCCCTCCACAAAATTCTTCGTGAAAAACTGATTTCTCACAAATTTGCATTATTTTAAAAAGCAAAGCTTCGCAAAGCAAATAAACCATCCATGAAACGAAAACTGGTGCAAGGGAACGAACGAAACGATCTAGTAAAATAAATAAATAAATAAATAAAAATAGAAAAGAATCTATAACTTGTAAGTTTCTGATGCAGTATTCTCATATTGATATTTTTTTATAAGTAATAAAATGTAATATAAAGTAATACATACCTGATTTTACGATGAGAGGAAGTTTAATACATAAGGACATTCTCCGTTCGCACTTCAGCAGATAATTCTCTCTGCACCACAGACATATTGTCTGCTGTTTATAATCCCATAATTCGGAGTCGCAGTCGAATGGAACTTTAAATAACGACAGAATTTTATAAGTTATGCTGCATTTTCTAAGAATACCACATAACAATGCATAATGGGAAAAGGCTAAAACGATGGTACATGAACATTGTTTTAAACACTCTTGACAGACAGTTTTTTCTCAAGGATTTGTTAGTGTTCCCCCCCTTCTCTCTCTCTCTCTCTCTCTCTCTCTATATATATATATATATATATATATATATATATATATATATATATACACACACATACACACACGGAAAATTCTCTTCGTTCATCCCTTTCTTTTTGCCCGGAGATTATATTGTAAGGAAAATTCTCAGGGGTTTTCAAATCTGAAGTCAAGGGCTAAAAATTCCCGCTTCCTTTTGCATTCCCCTTTTTAACCCCTAACCTAAATTGACCACTAGGGTTACAGTTTACGTCCTCAGAGTAGGGGACTGACCAATTATAACTCTACATGGCCCTAGCGGACAATTTAGGTAATTTCCAAACAAAAAGGAGATGCACGCTGTAGGAGGCAGATTTTTCTAGAGATACTTTCCCACAGATGTTGACCCAGGTGTTATTCGTCTTGTACATAGAACTTCATGCTAGCTGACCCTTTAGTTTGTCCTGTCCCTATAATAAAGTGGGAACCCGTCCTCCAATGTTATCTTAATAAAGGTCTTTAGCTAAAACGGTGTCCTTTTTATGGCCATGACTGCAACCACCCATCGAGAAGTCCTTCTCATATATATATATAAATTAGTGACTGTATTTTCAGTTTAGATTTTTAGCTGGTGTGTTTAATGTGTGAAATTGTAAGTTTTTCAAAGTTGGTATATTGGTAGCTATGGTAATATTGTATTACAAAATAATTTTATATACTTTTTTTATGAGTAAATTTTTAAATGTGTGCAAAACATCTTTCCCTACCTTGTATTTCCTTTTTTTTTGTGCTACTTTATTTTTAGTTTAAGTAGCCGAATATTAATTTTTGTAAATGTTGGGAGACGATATTTTAGATAGATGATGTTTGTTACAAGCGATATTTTAGTTCGGTGTACATATAAATAAATAAATAAATAAATAAATACCGCAGGGAACTTACTTGTTAAGGCCCCTCCACACTGTGGTCCACTTCAAGCCATCACCACCGTCTGGAGGGGGTATGGCTTATCGTGGTCGATGGCGGAAGACGATAAAATAGCCTTGACGAACAATGGCTTCGGAGGCGGTTTTACTCAAAAGATCAAAGGCAGCCAGATTCGCAGTTAAAGTGCGCAGTAGATCCTATAGACGAATCCACGCGCTTGGCTCATTTAGTGGGATGCAACCCGCGAACCATTGGACCACCATCAGGAAGTGGTGAACAATTGGCCATAGTGTGGAGGCTACATTAAGGTTTCATTCGCCCACACACAACGCCACGAAAATTGTTGACCATATTATTATGGGATTACCACAGAGGTTGCCAACATTACTCCCCAGGACAATAAAAACAAAGCGGGTCCTCTTAATTTAGAAGGGGCCAAGCAGAAGACCCTTAGGCTTGGCCTGCTCCTCCAGAGATATCGATTTTAAACTTGGAGACCATTGCGACCATGAACCAATTTTATGTGCTTAACCGCCCTTAATGAACACTGTGGGTCTTTTCCTGCTCGGGCCTTGAAGCCGCAACCTTCCGGTTACGAGATCGGTGCCCTTGCCGACTTAGCTACCGTGATCCCCGGCGGTATTTTGACTTCAAACCCGAAAAGACTTGGATTTAGCCTAATAATCAATAAAATAGTGGTATAGCTGATTAATATTAGGTAAGTCGCTGATCTTCGGTATCAGAGTTTGCGGGTTCGAATCCCGCTGCGGCCATGTATGTTATTCGCCGTTCGGAATAGGCTTTAAGTAGTAGTACCCGGTCTCATTAACCCCCGGGAGCAAAACAGTAGACGTTAGCGCATCAAACTAAACCATTGGGATATTTGTTTTAGTTATACATTTCTTCCTGCCTAAAAGTGTTTCTCGGAACATTTCGGCACACTTGTCGGGCTAAATAAGTTTCGTGGCACAGTTACGGTTAGATCGCGGAAGAAAAGATTAATAAACCGGGCAGGTTTGATGCTCATTTGTCATTCCGATAAATGAAATCGTTTGGATGAATTTTTTATAACTAATTATTGCCGCCGCACTCAGTTGGAGAACCGCGGCTCTACAAAATTTGAGTGGAAACTCCAAGACTAATTGATCATCATGTTCATTGACTCTTAACCGAAAAGGACGGCTCTGATTTCACCGCCGGTTTCCTGACTGGTTATTGTCGAAAACTGAGGCACCAGTGTATTTCAGGAGGAACGAATAAGGAGAAATTTTTTTATGAGTATTAAATAAAAGGTGTCCCCGACAGCCTTGTCACCCCGGGTCGTTATCGGGCCGATAAGTCACATCCTTTTGGCGGTTTAATAATCAGAAATAGCGGCGGTGGGCGTTTGCCCAGAAATAGGCGTTCCGTTTCCTTTGGGGAATCAATCGCCTTATCGTCGGACATACCGTCGGGTTTCGCAGCTTGGAATAGTAATGACGGGTAGGGAACCGATTTGGAACCCTTATATCAGTGCAGTGACACGTCGGTTTCCGCCCCCAAAACGATCGCCGAAAATCTTGAGTTAAATATTTTCCAGAAGAATCGACGGAAATGCACTTAATTTCCCAAAATATATAACCAAAAACACACTTTGTAGATTATTTCAAAGCAGTAGACAAGAAGCCAAAAGTTCATCTCCCAAATGTAAATGCACATGCAGTTTCCATCTACAGCTAATCAAACCTCTTATGTTCATTGAACTTTGTGTAATAGGATTCTGCTGAACTAATTATATTTTTCTTCAAAATCCAGAATATAGCTTTAAGTTTAATTTTCCACATTTTTTTCTTTATCTTATAAGTGAGCAAGCAGGATGGGTAAATTAACTGACTTACAGTCCAGTTGTTGCTGTTGAGGATAATTACATTATATGCTTGGGACTGTAAATGTAATAAAAAAAACCCCAGTCTTTAATACAATGCACACTTAATAAAAGTTCCAGCTTTAGTGATTAACCTTTTATGTGTCTTAACTCCTAAGCAAGACTAGCCGAGTGATGGCTGAATGGTTAAGGTGCTTGCCTTAGGAACCAGAGTTCGTGGGTTCAATTCACAGTGGCATGGATGTTCGTAGCGTTTCAGAATCTGCTTTAAGGATTATGTCCCATTCTCATTATCCCTCATGTTGTAAAAAGTAGACCATAGCTCTCGAAACCAAACCAAGCCTAAGCAAGACTAGACTAGGGGGGTATGATGGGTAATTGAATATCTTCCCAAATTTTGAGCTTTATATATTACTGTGTTCAAAAGATAGGTATTTTCAGAAAAATACTTTCATGATTGTATATGATCAGATTTTTTTTTAAAATTATATTGAATGAGTGCTAACAATGCAGCCATTGTAAAAGCTATCAACTGTATATATTGACCAAATTGTATATGTTAAAAATTTTTAAACTTTCCTTTAGTTTGAAATGTATATGGCCTCTCTGATTTTGTTTTAAAGTGAATTTAATTTTTCTTTCAGGACTGATAAAATTGGCCTCTGAATTGGATATCAAATTATTAGCTCCCAGGAAGAAGATTACTGTTTTACTCATAGGCAATCATTCGGCCGGGAAAAGCTCCTTTATAAACTGGTAAACAATTTATTAAAAACTGTAATATTATTTTCTCTTTATCTTTAGTCTTTGGTAGATAGTTAAAAAAAGTTTTTTGGGAGATGATTTTAAATATTTTTTAAAGCAGTATACTGTATGTAAAAGTAGGATTAGAAAGTATTATAGATGTAAATTTGAATAATGTGTACAGAAACCAACTCATTCACTGAACATATTGACCAATTTTTTCTTTACCCCTGGAAATAAGAGGCATATTTTGCCTCTTTCCTTTTCTTTTTTTATGTAGGTATGAGAATGTAGATAGCTGTAATATGTAAAAACTCTGTTTAAATTCACTTAAGGTTAAAAGAAACCAAAAATTCATTTGAATTATGAAAATTTGGAGAAATTTTACAGCGTCACAGAGTTCTTGTATGAAATTTCATGCATGTAGCTCTTAACATTTCCACACAAACATTCTATATATATATATATATATATATATATATATATACACAGTCGAACTTCAATAACTCAGAAGTCCCAGGGGACCTTAAAAAATATTCGACTTATCCGAAATTCGAGTTATTGAAGTTACCTCCCATTCCTCTCAACTGACACTTAAGATGGGTCTATATGGTTTAAATGGTTTGATATGTGCCATAATACTATAGTTGTACGCATTTCAATTTTTAAATACATGGTTTCCGCACACCTGGAAAGTCAGGGAAAGTCATGGAAAATCATGGATTTAGACAATGGATTAATTTTGTCATGGAAAGTCATGCTTTTTCAAGTAAAATGAGTAAAAGTCATGAAAAGTCATGGATCTGCTAAACTACCGATTAAAAAAATGCATTGAATTGTTTAATTCTATATTTACTTGTCATTTGGCTGAAGTTTCTGAGTTTGGTCTTTATGTATTATCCTATTGACCATATTACCAATTAAAATTTGTTCACCAAGGAAACTCAAAGCAAGAAAGCTTAATGGGTGGGTAAATGTATATTATTTTGGTATTTTCTTAAATTGTAGATTAAAATTTTATTAATATAATATTCATTATTTTTTAAAAATTAGTTAAGATTTTTGCACAAAATATAAGTTTATCTCTAGGGATATTGTATATAAACATTATAGGGTTATATTTGGCTATTATTCATGGTCACCCGGATAATACCAAAGTACACTGAATATAAATTGGAAGCATTTTGATTGAAAAATTGCTATATGATTAAACTTAGGTATGCAGATAAAACAATTTATTTTTATGTGAGTTTATTAACACTTATAAAGTAAGTTTATAGTTTTTTACGATAAAATTCCTGTAATTTCTCTAAAATCATATATTTTATTTGTATGTATATCAGAAGTTTTATTCATATATACTTTAACGAAAGCTTTTTAAAGTCATGGAAAATGATCTGCTAAATCAGGGAAAGTCATGAAAAGTCATGGATTTGAAAAATTTTATTTTGGCAGATACCCTGTAAATATCCTATGTAAAACAACGAGAAGAATAGGGTCAAAAGGTTTATTAAAACTCACAAAATTTGGCTTCATTGTATACTAATTAATATAATTAGTATACATACCATCTAAATCTCATTTGAAAAAAACAGTTTTTGTTGTTTACATTTTTTAAGGTTGGTGGAATTCACCTAATTTTTCCTAATTTCGCCTAATTAAAGTCTCCTAATTTTTAACATAGTTAAATAGTGTGTGGACAATGGAAGGAAGGGGGGAAGAGCATTCCAAGAATGTGTGACGTAAGTGGATACCATTGCAATTCATAGAAGGAAGACATGAGTGGACTCGCATTCAAAGTTTTGAACTGAATTGTGTTTTTTACCGGGGAAATCTATCACAAAAACTTCGACTTAGAAGATGTTAACTGCGAGTTATCGAGACAGTTTTTTAAAAAAAAGTATAGAAATGATTTGGATTTGATTAAAATTTCGAGTTAGCTGATTATTTGACTTATAGGAAGTCGAGTTACCGAAGTTCGACTGTATATATATATATATATATATATATATATATATTTATATTTTAATAAACATTTTTATGAAAAATCATGTTTACAGATACTAATACTTCAGTAAGATATTAATCATATTTTTTAAATATACAACTGATTCTGCATAAAAATACAAAAGAAAATTACATAATTGGGTATTTTTAAAAATGACAGTATAAATGAAATTTAGAATGAAAAACTTTATGTAGCAATCCTTTTGTTGTATTATTTTAATGATGAAGAATTTTCTACCAATATTTAGGTACATTGAAGAACATATTTTAAAAACTGGTGTTGCTATTGAAACTCAGGGCTTTGCCTTTGTTACTAGTGGAAAGAAAAGAGAAACTTTAACTGTGAGTGTGCTTTATTATGTTTTTATCTACCTTTATTCATTAAAACTGAAAATAGTGTAATGCATGAGAAAAATTTCAAGGTATTCATTTGGTATTGATCTTTATAAGATTTCCACTTTTGTCATTATGATATCACATATAGGCTTGTATGCGTCTGTGTGTGTGTCACAGGGTTCGATAGACATATACATATGTATATAATACCATAAAATTAGTGCAATCAATTATTAAATTTGAAATTCATCTCTTTAAACAGACAAAATTAAAGCTATTTTTGGTATAGAGATAACCGGAATGTGAAATGTTGTCACTTCTTTGGCCTTAGCTTTCAGTTAGCATGTGTATGTCAGCATGAGAAAGAAATTGAAGTGTAATCGAACAGAGGTTTAAAAGTAGGTGCTGAGGGAGCAGAGTGGAAGTCAGATGCAAAAATTTGAGTTATATAAGGTGTTCATATCGATTTTGTGGTGTTTCTTGGAAATATAGAAAAGCCATAGTAGATTTTAGTTTATTCATAATGCTTTAATAAGGAAATAAAGGAGTTTACTCACCAACAACTATTATATTAGCCTCTATAGTTTTTCATGATGGATTAAATTTTATAATCTTACATATATATGCATATTTCACTTTCATTTGCAATGCAATCTGCAATATAATTTGAATCCTGTCTCATCAAAGGCAGTTATTTTAAATAAAATGTGAGAAAAAATTTGCAGCACCTTTTACAAAAATGTATTTAGAAATTCCAAATGTAAATTAAATCTGCTATGAGTAATAATGATGTACTTTTAAACTTTAGTATGCCGTGATTATTTTTTTGCTTAAAGAAGATTATTAAACAGGTTTAGTGCATTAAATCTTATTGAAACAGAAATTTGCAATAGAATTAAAGTACTCCATATTAGCAACATCCCTCGGTTTAATATTAAAAGATCCTCCCCCACCCTAAAAAAAGGTGGAGGAGGAGAAACTTAAATTTTTAAAGCCTTTTTAAACATTGAGTTAGTATAAAAGATATAAATTCTGTAAATTCTATACATAATGTGTTTTGTTATTTATGGTACTTCTTCCTATTATTATTTGAAGTTACTATAATTCAGTTAATATTTGGATGTAAATTAGTATTTTAGTATATTGTTAAAGGCTTTTTTCTTCCCTTCTTCGCTTTTTTGCTAGAGAAATTTTTTTTATCTACCTTAAACCCTGATGAGGTGTAATGCTTCAGATTAAGGGTAGTGGTAAATGTTAATGCATGTTTTTAAACATTTTTCATCTTTTGTATATTTTAGGGAAATGCTACCCTGCACCTTTACCCCCATTTTAAACCTCTCAGTGAAATCAAAGGTAAAGTGATTATATGTATATATATAAATTTATTGCTTTCTAGGTTATTACAATCTATCCATTTGTGTTTGTATATATATTTATATATATAATGTATTTTTGTTTATTTTTATATGGTCAATTCTCCTATAATGTGGTATGGTCATAATGTATAGCCCAAATTGAGGCATCCTCTCTTAATTTGGCACTGAAAAAAGACTTTTCGTGTAACACAGTCATAATGTAGTATCTCTTTATAATGAGTTTGGTTAGCTAAAGTAGTTATTCTGTAGCACACACATTTCTCTATTTATTTCAGTGTTTTAAAAATTTTCTTTATAAATTCGATAAGAGTAATTTGATAAATATGGTAGCACATATTTATTGGGTATTGTATCTCTAATATTCTACCTTATTCATCTTTACTGAGTATTCAAAAATGTGATTTTATTGTAATGATGAATACAAAATGAGTCTGATTGATCAACTGTCTCTGTTAACACAGTTTCCATATAACAGGCTGCACATTATTATATTTTGTGTTCAGTGTGAGTTTCTAATATCTTGGATCACATAGAGTGTAGTGCAAATCATTAGCACAGCCAGCATTTCTATCTGGAAGAGTTTTTTTTTTGTCATTTTCACTCATCCAAGTCTATTGAGATGTAATTTTCATATCAATGTTCTGTTCATCAATATTGAACTAACACAGAGATTAGAAGAGTGTGTAAAAAATAGAATCAGGAGTTAAGAGTACAAGTAGTTGTCATCAGAGTCAGGGCCTGACTAAGATACTTTTGTGCCCAGGGCACAATCCAATTTTTGTGCCCTCCACGCTCATTGCAAATTTATATCGACAAGTTATTATAATTACAGTCATATAAAAATTATAACATTGAATTAGCAAACATATTTAAGAAATTAGCATTAAAGTAATATTCAAAATTGAAAACACCAAATTTTCATTTTACGTAATCTTTATTATTATCTCTGTTTAGCCATGCTAAAAATTAAGGACTTTTAAAGACCTAGAGTGACCCACTTCTTTTATTTTTATCTTGTTGCAGCACTCACAAGCTCTGTGGTGCAAAAAATAAATATTAATAATAGAATTAAAAATAATTTAAATTGATAAGATGATTTAATGGTTTATAGTGGTATGTTGCTAATAATCTGTCTTATAAATATGCGATAACCCATAGGATAAAAAGAGCACCAGGTTTGTTGAGGGAATTAATTATCAGGTAAATAACAGTAAAATTAAAGTAAATAGGAAACAGTATAGTTCATGACAAACAAAATTACCTCATACAATAATTTAATAAAACTCAACGATGGTAGTGTAAGTTTGCAATTTTTCCCCACTTAATATGTGTTTCAAGCACTTACCTAAATTTTTGTGCCCAGGGCACATGCCCCTAGTGCCTGTGCAATAACCAGGCCCTAATAAGAGTTAAAAAAAAATTAAACACAAAACATTAAAAGGGTAATAAAAGTTTTGTGTCTAACACTTAAAGACACTGTATGCACGCAGAAATGAAAAATATCATTCTCTCCTATACCTACTATCTAGCATAATATTCAAGCAAACACCAGACCATGTATTAAAACTAAGGTTAAATTCCTATTTGGATTTTGCATCTTCTTCATTCTTTGCTGAGCCAATCACAGAAATAACGCAAAACATAATGAAGTAGTAATTCATGGTTCAGCCGGGTGCTTAAAATCCTTAAAAAGTGCTTATTTTGTAGAGTTCAAATCTATCATATTATAGGACAAATAATAAGTCCTTAAAAAGTGCTCTATTTTTTTTTTTTTTTTTTTTTAAATGGAATAATTTTTCCAAGTGCTCAAAAAGTGCTTATTTTTCCCCAAATATTGATTGCTGAATTTTTACTAGATACTTTTGTATAATCGTCAATACATTCAACAAAGCTAAAGATAGTAGAAGAGTTACACTAATTAAAAATGTATAGAAGGTGAACTTTAAAATTAGACATATTCTCTTATGCCTTCCTATATTTTTGGGTTCTCATCTTCATTATGAATGGAAATGTTCTTCAGTTACATTTTAAAAATAGCATTGATAATTTCTTGAATTTGTTTTAATATGATAATTATTTTTTAGTGTAGATACTGCATCTTCTTTTCTCCTGTGTGTGTAATATTATATTTACCAAAATACAGAAGTACTTTTTATTATATTATTTTTCTCTGTTGCTGTAAAAATACTGTTGTATGATGTGAAACTTGTTGATCTTCCATCACAGATACACTTTCACTTACAAATATTTCAGATTTTTTTAGGACTCATTTGATCAATAAGGACTATTGCTGTTCTAAAATTTGTTTGCAAAGAAAGATGTCTTAACATAAAGTATGAGATATTAACATTTGTGTGTAATGAAATTATTAAATTGAACTATATATATTATTTAATGTCATTTTACAAATCATAAAGCTCATGAAAAGCTTCAGTTTTTAAGCTTTAGCTGTAGGTTGATCATAGTACAATGAAAATTAAGGTGCTTAAAAAGTGCTTAATTTTTTTTCAGTGGAAAGAGTCTGAACCTTGTAATTGCTAAGCAAAAGGTGAAGCACGCTTGTGATGTCATTTCAGTAGTGCCATGATTAAAAAAGGTTTAGAAGTGACAGGAGTCTGCAGAGTTCAAATCTCTAACAAATGTATCATATTATAGGAGAATGGGCTCTATATACTTATTTATTTTTTTTAATGGAATATTGATTCCTGCATTATTTGTCATAAATTACTTGAAATTTTGAAATCTAGAATTACTTTTTTGTATATTGAGTGCCTAAAAGATTACGATTTGTTGCGGGTAGAATAGTCCATCATCGGGCTGCTAGCTTTAAGAAGCGCGAGCTGCCCCGTGAAGGGCTGTTTTATCTGGCAAACTCACATCAGATCAGCTGCATGGATTGCCTTTGCACATTAGAAGAGATGGTTGTTTAGGCCTCATTTGTTGACAGTGAGACTGCATTCACAATCTGTTAAAGTAGCTGTCATTGAGAATTTTGTAGTTTTTTTAATATATATAATTTATTGTTATATTTGTTTCCATACTTGTATTGACTCTGTCTTGTACTTGGCCTAAATATATTTCACAAAAACTGAACTTAAAGTGACAATGGATGTTTGAGTATTTTAATTGGTTTTCAATTAATCTGCTTAAAAATTTTGTACTTTATTGTAAGAAGAATACATCAGGCATGCAATTCTGTCACTTTTCTCACCTTTAGTCACTTTTTTTACAATTGATCACTTTTTGTCACTTTTTTAAGTAGTCACTTTTAGTCACTTTTTTCATGGTGTATCACAGCAAATGTCTGTTGTTGAAAAAAGAAAATTTGAATTAATAACAAAATATTTTAATAAAAGATCAAAAATGGGATGCTCTAATCTTATTTTTCTTATTAAAATGTAATTAGTCATATGGTTTCCAGAATTTAGTGATTTTAAAAAGTCGTAAAGAAGTTCCTGAAATCTACATTTGTACTGAAATGTGCATTTAATATGTTAAAGTAATTTACATCAAAGCACACATTTCTCTTTTTCTTAATAATTTTTGCTTAGATACTCTAATCTAGCTATGTACATATTTCAAAACATCATTAATATATGCAGAAAATTGTGATTATAAAATTAATGTATTTTATGTATTCAAATCAAATTTATAGATTTTCTTGAATAAAAATCAATGTTGAGTTGTGTTAAACAAAATTTTTAACCTTTTTTGTATTTGATGCTAAAGTCATGTCTTGCTTGAATCATTTGATTTAGAGTTAAAATAAATAGAAAAATCTTAATAACAGCATCTGTAATTAATAGGAGAAAAAAAAGCTTTTTTTTTCAATATTTAGTCACTTTTTAGTCACTTATTCTGTATTATTTGTCACTTTTCTCACCTTTTTGAAAGTACCTCAGCAGTTGCAAGCCTGATACATTTATGCAAAAGTAATTTGAATTTCAAGAAAAAAAAATGTGAATTATTTTAAAAGTGATTAATTGTTACTCTATTAAAAGTAGTTTCACTGAAAATGTTCTATGAGCAATTTTTTTTTTTTTACAAATATGACCATTCTTATTCATAAAACATCTTTTAGACCTTAGAATGAAACTTAGTTCTTATCTCAATCTTTCACAGAAAAAGTAATAATATAGAAAATATCAATTTTTCCTGTACAGATAAATAGTGCTTTTGAGTATAGAATAACCAGATTATTAGTTTTGAAACATATTAATTTTAACTAAGTTTTATGTTATATTATATATATTGTCATTGTATTTAAAAAATATGACAGTTAAAAATGCACCTAAAGTGTGTTTTAAATATATGTCATGTACAATACTTTTCATTTTTTTAAAACATTTAAAGGTATTTTTTCAAAGTATTATCATATTTTTGGTAATCTTATTATACAATGTTGGAAATAAAGAAACACTTTAGATTTTCCATTCTTAATTATATATATATCCCAATGCAATGAGATAGAAATATTGAACTTTCAGTCAAATTTCTCCCAACTGAAACTCAATTGTCACCTTAAAGAAGCTTTTGTATATGAGTAAAAAAAAGTCTTGCCTATCTTTTATATGTATATTAGTTTGAAGTTTCATGTAACTTCATAACTTGTATTCAAACATGCTTTTATTCATTATACAAAAGGGAATATTTATCAGGAAGTTGCAATGTAAGTATGGAAGGCAGAGAGCTGAATTTAATTAATATTTCTATAGCTCAGTCATTTCTGTAATCTTCTAGCAAAATTGTTTTGTAAAACTTCATACTAACATCTCTATTAATATAAATATATTATGTGTATATGTAATTTGTATACAACAGCTTTGTATGTTGTGAGTATTGAGTACTTTATTGTTTGTTATCTGCTTTGTCAGGTCTGATTGAATTTGTGAGCACAGAAATCTCAACCTCAAAGCAAAAAAAGTTTAGCCTGGTGACATTCATTGATACCCCAGGTCTGGTTGATGGGGAAATGAACTATCCTTTTGATGTGGAGAAGGCCATCCAGTTTTTGGGTAAGGCATAACAATACTTAATCTTCCTTTTCATGTTTATATATGGTATGTTGTGTGTATGTGGAATGGAAGACATTGCAACATAATGTACTGTACCTTTCTATGACACACTTCAAAGCAGGGTTCACATGGTCCTTAAAAATCATTAAGAACTCCTTAATTTTAGCTTTCATTTTAAGGGCTCTTAAAACTACTTAATTTTTGTCAAAGTTTCTTAAAAACTCTTTAATTATTAAATTTGAATCAATTTCTCCATCAATGCGATCCGCTGTCTTCACATGATTTTCTATCAGTATCGCCGCTCTCTCTAAACTTTCTGATTTTGTAAGTTAGGAGATAAACTTACCCAAAACTGGTTCTAAGAATGCCAGTACAGGAGATAAGTACTGATCAAAGAATATATATATTAAGAATATATACAATATTTGTTAATGTTCATAACATTCTTATACATTTTCTAGCCAAAAGTGCAGCATTAATAATAAAGAAAATCCTCAAATACATATATGTTTTGTATTACTGTAGTAATTCAAAATTCCTTTCCTTGTTATCCTTAAAAAAATATGAAAATACTTTTTGTTTATTAATACTTTTTATGGTCAAGAGCTAAAAAACTTATTTAACAAATAAATAATTTTTTGCATACTGAAAAGGTTTAAAGTATAAAGTCTGCTGCCCTTTCCTAATAGCTAACAGTCATGCAGATTTTAATTAAATGAAGCATGGAGGATGGGGGTTTGTAGATATTCCAATTACTTATGGAAGTTTATGAAGATTTTCCTTGCATTGAATGCAATAGAAAAATCTAAAACTTTCTTCTTTCCTAGGCAACATTGGGTATAATCACCTAGTATATATATATATATATATATATATATATATATATATATGTATGTCATTTTTAAACCCTCAGAAAATACTGTTTATAATATTGTATTTTATTTGCAATTTATTTTTAGTTTGATCACCCAAAAAACTTTAGATGTACATTTTTCAAAATTAGTTTTTGTCAAATAGATTTATCTTATTAATTTTTAGGCATTTTTAAAAACTTTATTCTGAAATATTGTAGGGCATTTATTGATCATCCCTTGTTTAGTTCATAATCATTAAAATATGTTCCTCAGGAAATAGGGTGTATGTTGTTATGTCATATATTTCAAGTAGATCCATATAAAAAGTTACTTTGGTCCTTAGAAAGTCCTTAATTTTTGTTCTGGAAAAAGAGTGGGAAACCTGTAAAGGAATATGTATGTATGTTTATCCATCTATCTGTAACCATGTCCAAAAGCATGTTTCTATTTTACACTAGCTGTTTGTGACCAGTCTCTGGTCTGGTTAATTAACATTCATAAATGATGTTGTTCCCAAATGAATGTTATATTCATTTCAGCATCTAGATTGACCTATATTTCCAAATATAAACCCATTTGTCATTTAACTAATTGTGAGATTTCTCTTCAAAAGTTTCCCCAAATTAAAAACTTATATTCAAGTTGGAAAAAAAAAAAAAAATCTGTAATATTCAAATATATCACCAAGCAGATAAAGCATGGTAAATATTTTCCAATCAAATTGCTGTAAAGTAAAACACTAGCTTAACTAGCACCTTGCACCACTAATAACACTAGTACCTTGACTGCGGCATCCAATTTAAATACTGCTGAGGAAGAGAATCATTCACACATTGAGAAAAACACAAAAAATTTCTTACATTCTGTAAGTGACGAGGAAAACAACTTAAATTTTAATTAAGTAACTTTATTGTACGTTTTAAATTTTGCAATTTTATGCTGTCTTTTCTAGACTACTGCCACAGGACCTAGTTTGAGAATCGCTGCATAAGATCATGCAGCCAATAATATGTTTAGCCAATGAGGATAGTTTCAACTCTCGCAAATCTTTCTGAAGGGAGGACTTTTTCATAAATTTAAGCAATATAAGTTAAGAAAGATTAAAAAGTACTATTTTTGGCATTTTATCACTTGCTTCCAGATTAAAAAGTACTATTTTTGGCATTTTATCGCTTGCTTCCAGATTAAAAAGTACTATTTTTGGCATTTTATCACTTGCTTCCACCTCACATAGAAGTAAGTTTTTTAGAAGATTAGCTGATTCACTACAGACACAATTTTTCATCCTGCGATTATAACATGGGTAGAAGTGAATGTAAATTTCTTTTTCAATTCTCTTGTTTTTTTTTAATTTAAAAAAATTTCCAAATTTAATTTGTCTTTTGGCCATCATATATTTTGTTTTAATTATTTTCTGCCTTAAAAAAAAAAAAAAAAAAAAAAAAAGTTTATGTGGATTTGGCGATTTTTGTTTCCAACTGCAAAAAAAGTTACCAAGAACATATACTACATATGTTCCATAGATCCATATATAAAAAGATCTCCCATCTTTAGGAGTCTAAAAATTTCCTAAAATTTTCAGCTTATACACAAACATTTGTTACTTTTTATGCTATGTTACATACCAGCAGTATAAACAATTTCATAAACAAAGCAACTCATTTTCAAAAAAATGAATAACATTGTAATTAAATTTAATGCCTTTCATAGACTTAAAATATAAACTAAAGGAATTATTTGGTTGTATTTGGGGATACTTAGCAATTAATCTTTTCAATCCGCTAAAATAAAAATAACTACATTTTTTGCCAAGATTATTTTTGGATAACCTTGGTTATCTAAATAAAGATTGTGACAAACAGAATGTTAAATAATTTGCCATCAATATGATTGCAAAGCAAAAAATTATGCTTTATCCATTGTGCCCTTGATTTTCAATTGGTTTTACCTGCCTAAAAACTTTTCTGGGTTTACTTAAATCACCATGCAAAACCAAGATTATTTCAGTCAATTTAGAATGCATAGTGAACAAAGAATTACATATATATATATATATATATATATATATATATATATATATATATATGTGTGTGTGTGTGTGTGTGTGTGTGTGTGTGTATATGTCAATATGTTCAATTAAAAGTTGAGATCAGTTTGGGTCTAATAGATAAAAGGCTAATTGTGTGAGAGGTTAATTACAGGACTTACTTTCTAAGATCAAGACAGTGGTTTTGCTGTGGCTAAAACACATTTGGAAGCTAAAATATACACAGTAGTATGCAAATGTCAGAGTATGTTGGCTTTTCCTGGGAGAACTGACATCTGTTTTAAAACAAGTGTTAAAAAAAGGCTGTACATTGTAATCTTAACTTAAATTCAGTCTTTAATTTAGTTTTTTAAAGTTGAAAGGAATGTAATCATAATAATTCACATCCTTGATTTAATCTGGGTGGCTGGGAAACCTAAGATAATACATA
Organism: Pardosa pseudoannulata; assembly: GCA_032207245.1. Taxonomy (NCBI): domain Eukaryota; kingdom Metazoa; phylum Arthropoda; class Arachnida; order Araneae; family Lycosidae; genus Pardosa; species Pardosa pseudoannulata. Next base: position 65,648,636 of record CM063499.1, read on the forward strand.
GATGAAACATAGAATGTATATAGGAAGGATTCTTAGGAACTTCAGGGACAATTTTTGATGTAATGCATATACAGTAGAACCTAGGTATAAAGACCCCCTGTGGGACCAACATCATATGGTTATTGTAACGAAAGGTCGTTGTAACAAATTAAAAAAATAATAAAAAAATTGACCAAAGAAATGATGCAACAGTACATACCTAGAGAACACTTCTATTTATCTGTATTTCCATTACTGAATTTTTGATAAAAAGAGTCTTTGACGTCTGTTTCAAGTTCATTTGGGAATTTTCAGTATCACTTATTACATATTCGTTAGATTTTGAAGGAAATCTTCAGAATTAAATTGTCCTTCAAAATATTGACGCAAGGCATTGATTGCATTGAAGGCTTCTTTTTCATTCACTTTTTTAAAAGCTTAGACAATTTCTTCTCTGTCGTTGGAATTGCAGATATCTTCATTTCTGGTAATACAGTCAATAAAATCGTCCTCATTCAAATTTTCTTCACAGCACTGTAAAGTTTTGTCTACTGTAACAAACCTGCAGACTAAAATTGGCTCTAATGTAAAATAATACGCTTGGGATCGTTGTAATGATTCAAAATTAACATTATTCCTATGGTAAAATAATTGGGACTTTTTAAGATGGTCGTTCTAATGAAGGGGTCGTCATATCGTGGGGTCGTAAAAAGAGGTTCTACTGTATAATGTATATATATATATATATATATATATATAAAAGGTTGTCCACATGCATTTGAATCTCATTCTTGCCAAAATTGTATATTTGAATAAGAAAGGCATTGGTAAGACAATGTCAATTTTATTTTCATAATGAAATTATATTTAGACACATAGTGATGCAACAATTTGCTATGCTGTTTTCTATATAATGTACAAATTTTGTAGTTACTCCTTGCAAAATTTGTAAATTAAATGCATAACATAGATAATAAATAGTATAATCACATTTAGTTCTTTGTTGGTCAAAATTTGTGAAAAAAGGATGCCTGGAAGGGAAACAATTCATATCAGTATTTTGAGTTTTACTGCCTTTCCAATTATACCTTTTCTTTCCCTTTAGAATTTTTTTCGTGGATGTTAATTATTGTTTACTTTCTTTTTTAGGCAATTTAGCTGACCTAATTTTTGTGTTCTTTGATCCTATTGGACAAGCACTTTGCAAAAGGACTTTGAATGTGGTGGATAATCTGACTGCTAGGCATGGAGATAAAATCAAACTATTTTTGGGAAAAGCGGATGAAGCTGGCAATGAAACAGATCGACAGGTATGTCTACTGTATTTATAGAAACACATCTACGCATGTATACATACACATATCCTATACTATAATACGAGGAATGGTTGTCAAGTCGAAAATCGCCCCAGAATTAATAAACTGTAGTAAACTTGGGGATCTGGGGTTTTTGGTCACGAGGAATTGATTGGCATCGGTTTTGAAGCGTTAAGGTCACGTAGTTCGGCGCTACAGATAGGGCCGGGTTCGAACCCCGGTGCGGGCAAACTTTTTTCTCATGCGTCCAAACCAAGTGAAAATTGGTACCCGGGGGTTTTCGACCACGAGGAATCGATTGGCTGTAGTTCTGACGAATTAATAATAATAATACTAATAAAAGTCTTTATTGATTTGTCTTTATTCCTTGATATCGGTTTCCATTTTTATTTTCTATCAACTCTAAATATTAAATTAATGTAGCAAAGTATATATAACACATAAACGATATAGTAAAAAAAAAATAATGCAAACAAAAATTTTGAAAACCAATCACAAAAAATTAAAAAATAATGCTTCACTAAGGTGCCGAAACAACCTCGCCGTTCAATTTCCAAAGCCACACTAAACACAGAGCATATAACTTATCAAAGTTCGTCGCCGCGTTAGTGCGTGGTCGGCATATCAGGAGGTGCCGCTCTGACGCGCCAGTGCGTCGGTGGCAGCGAACGTGTTAAGGAACTCATTTCGATTTCAAATCACCGTCAACAAAGTTCGACATTTCAACATTCATCAGATTTCAAGCTACATTTTCAACATGCAGAACGCACCTCTACATGAAATGCTTCAAGGAGCCGGAATTTTGGAACAACAAGCGATCAACTCAATTATACCTGCAAATGGACAACTAGAAGATACCGTCATTGTCAGAATGCTTCTCCATTCAACACACTTCAATCTTTACACTGCTCACTTTGTACCATTTCTTTAATTGTATAATTTTTTGTTATCAATTACATTTTATTTTCTATGACTTTTCAAACTTTACCTTTGTATAGAATAGTTCCCTTTCCAAACAACTTTGTTTAGAATAGTTTACAATGGTACACTTTAACCGGTTATCTTTTCACTAATGGTTTCACAAATTTTCTTATGGCATGTATTGTTTTGATAAATCACAATTGAAAATTTAAATCTTCGAGTTAGCTTCGATACCTGTTTTCTCCGAGCGGAGCTCGGTCACCCGGTACTCACTCAAATAAAGGGTTCACAACAAAACTGACTTAAGTAGTTCATTTGAAAAAGTTTACAAAAATTGAGTCCTAAGTATCTGATTCATGTTTAATTCTCTGAAATTTAAATTAGTTTTAGAAAATATTTCATTGACAAGGATATTTTTTAGTATGTGTACATAGCATGTTATTAACACACTGGCAACCAATTTTGTTTTTTTTTTTTGGGGAAAAAAAAAAGGACTTTGTTAGCTGGTTGTGAATTTCTAATATGTTGAAACCTCCAGAGTAAACACTACTGAATAAGATTAACAGTTTAGCCATTAACTAGTTGTTGACATAGGTGTTTGTAGCCATTTGGAATTTGCTTTAAAGAAGTTGGTCTTAGTTTCTTTAATTCTTCTGTAGCAAAAAGTATAATTACAACACTCTCCAACTATCTCATCACTCATAGATTTATATGTATAGATTTAAAAATATCAGTCATTTTGATTGAAAAAGAATCAGTTAGATTCTTTAATTCAGTATGAAAATGAAAAAAAATTTCAATCAAAATTTCAATTTGGATTATTCTAACAATTCATTTTTGGTTCTATTATCTACAGTGTTAAATATTTTAATAATGTACTTTATTTTTAATCATTCAAGCTTTTTAGAGTTTGAATAATTTCTGGGAAAAAAAATTATTTGGGTTACGAAAATAATCATTTAGCATTCAAAGATTTAGGTATATCAGCTAACATTTGGAATTAGTTTTGGTTAGTATTAAGGCAGAAGGTAATCCTAAACATAACTATATAGAAATCATGCAAGGCATTTTTCTCGCACATTTACTTTAGAATTTTGGTTAATGTGTACCTAAGCCTGCCTTAAGTTTCTTAGTAGTTGAAAACTGAAAGAGAAAGTGGATAATCCTCATGAGAACCTTTGCCAAGTAATTTTCATTGAGATTACAGTGGCTGGGGACCCAATTTATACTCCACTTGAAAGAAGTATGTCAAGCTGTCTGGCAGATTCACCAGTACTGGTTACTATAAGCAAACTCTTAAGATTAATATTGTGAAGACCCTACCCCTTTGTCCAGAACTAACGACCAGAATCAGCTGATTTGAAGCCACCTATGAGAATTCAGCTAAAAAAAGAAAAACTAGCTGTAACCTTAGCTGGAGTTCCCAGGTAACTGGAATTGTAACTGATGAAGAAATGGTTGGCGAGACCGTAACTGACCCCGAGGTATAAAAAGCCTAGAATTTTTTGACTCAGGGCTTTTTGACATTTTTTTAATGTAGGTGCTTTCACCTTGTGAAGGCTTTCACATCTTTTGACTGGAGCCAGCTTTCTAGTGATTAAGTTTGAGAGATTCATAAAGTCTGCTCATATAAGGAGCAGCAGAGTCTCTGATACTGAACAGGGGATAAATTGGGTTTTCATTGCACCCTGGAAAAGCATCCCTACTTGTGTGAGATTATTTAATCTCTCTTCTTTTGACTGTGATCGTCGTGGTGATGTTATGAAGGCGACAATCATTTGCATTCTGACTTGTTTTGAGAGATTAGAATCCCCTTGTATATAGCCATATTTACTCAAGAAATAAAAGGGATTTCCAATTTTATTGTGACTGTGATCCTTCTTCACGCTACATCTTCACTCAATAACATTAAAGTCGTCACAATATAGACCTAAGTCTAAGTTTACATTAGCTGCAAAAAATTACATATTTTTTACTCTAAAGATTTAAAATCTACAAACCCTGTTTCATATTCATTTCTGAGGCATAGCAGTTTTTCCTGCATACATGGGGAATACAATTTTCGATCTACAAATTTCAACTATTTTCAAACCTAGTTGGCATATTATTTGTAAAATTCAGGCTTCACAGCTTCATTAAATTTTTCATTTATATCTGAATTGCTTTAAATCTTAATATCTTTATTTACATTTAATTACATATCGATTCAATGTTTATTGATAAAATCAAAGAAAATTTTTGTTACTGAAGAACTTAGAATCTAAACACCCTGTTTCATATTCTTTCTGAGGCTTAGTTTTTCTGCATACATGGGTAGTAACTCTCTTCATTATTGTCACCTTAACAAATTTTCTGTTTATATAATTTTCTGTATATCTGTAGTTCTAAAATGCATAATGATATTTTTGCTACTTATCATTATATTGGATGAGTTGCTTGTGTTGCATGGGCAACAAGTTTGCCATCCTTAGGCTGCAACATAATACAGAACTCTGTGAAAGAATGTGCTCCTTTCCCCCCCCCTTTTTTTTGCCAAAGCAACAGGAAAGATAATAAAATGATCAAGCAAATTTAAATGTGTACATAATTTAAATTATTTTGTCATGAATCTTTCACTCTTAATAAAGTAGTTTATTGTTTACAGATGTGCATTCAAATTCCATGTATTCTAAGATTTAATTTTTTTCCCTAGAAAGTCCTGATGCAGATTGTTCAAGAGTTATGTAAGCGTCCAGGGTTAAACAGAGCAGGATTTGATCTTTCAACTATATTCATTCCAAATCCTAACAAGGTAATTCTTTTTTTAAGTCTGTAGTGGGTACAATTACTCCCCTCTCCTTTTATGATAGGTGGTGCTAAGTGAGCCATCTAGCTTGTTTTCTATAGTGTCAGTGATCTTTCGCAGTGTGTGCATTGTATATGTTGTTGCTTTTCTGTGAAAACCGAAAACACATCAAAAATCCCACCACCTCGTTGAGATGGTCTTTGGAGGTTTAGAGGGAGGATGTAGTGGGTACAATTACTCCCCTCTCCTTTTATGATAGGTGGCGCTAAGTGAGCCATCTAGTTTGTTTTCCATAGTGCAAATCATCTCTCAGTGTGTGCATTGTATATGTTTTTGTTTGTTGAACATAGAGAAAGAAATAAAAATGGTTCCTAAAAATGGACTAATTATTTCACAATACCTTTTCAAATAAATGAGTCTCGTCCTTCTACAAGTCTGTTTTATTTCAAGTAATATGTGTTAAAGTTCAAAACATGCTGCATATTATTACATACCTCTGATGGTATCAGAAATAATGTTTATAAAAATTTAGTTTCTGTGAGGAAAGCCAGCTATTTCCCTTAAGAGCATTAAAAAATAAATATTTTTTCTCTTAAAATTCTTACTTTTTATAAAGTTATGACAATGATTATATAATATTTTTAAAGTAATGAACTATTTATTGCAAACTGATTGAAACATTCTGGACTGTCATTTTTAACATTTGTGTAAAAAAAAATGTCTTGAATTCCAGTGTGTCAATAAAAATATTTCCTCTATGTCTATCTGTTATATGACAGTGTTCTACAGTACTTTTTTCAATTGATTGATGAATGCAAAAGTAAGACAGAGATACTTTTATAGGCATAAATATCTTTTCTTAGTTAAAAGGAAGTTTGAAATAAAATCTCAAAATTTTGTATTGGTATTCCAATAATTAAAAATTGAATGAAGTGTAATCAATTTTTTCTGCTCAATTTGCTCTGAACTGCACGGCATCTTGCATGCTACTAATGTCGATGCTGTTTTCCACACGATGTATACTGGTGGAGGCTGTGATGTACCTCAGGACTGCACATATTGTCATTTGTATAGGTGTCCAAATACTTATTGGTAGACAGTGTATATATAGTGTATCTGTCTGTCTGTATGTAATTGGTAAAAATTCCTTTTCACTAAACACATCAGAAATGTATAGCCCATATTTTTAATTACCAGAGCTCTCTTGGCACTGTTAACTTGTTGCAGACATGTAGTGGAAGTCACTTACTTCAAACTCTTACAGTGGAATGATGCCCAAGTAGGTAGGGTGCTGTACTTCGGTACTGGCATTTGTGGGTTTCAATCCCACTACTGGCATGTATGTTTGTAGCCATTTGGAATCAACTTTTAGCAGTAGGTCCCAGTCTCATTAGCCCTCATATAGACTGAGTTCAGGTAGACTGTAGCACTCTGAATCAAACTTAGAGCTCTTGGACAAACGAGTGCTTTACAAAAAACCATTATTTCCTCATCATAAACTCTGAGAAATGCTGGATGCGTCCTACAATGTCAAAACTCACCAAGCCTCAGTGTGAAATTGCAATACTTGAGAGATAAGGGGGGGGGGAAGAAGGAGATCATAGAGTTTATCTTTTCATGGAAGAGAGCTCAAGAGGGCAGTTTTTTTTCTTTTGGTTGTCAAAACACTGCTGCCTAAAAATATACACATCTGCATGCAGATTAGATTGCAATAATGCAGTTTTTACTTCTAGAAATGACATCTGGTTAAGAGCAAGTGTAAGAAAGGGCTGCATATTGTCTTTTGTGTTCTGAGAAGTGAGAAAGGAATGTAATCTCAAAGAATCACATCCTTTATTTAATTTGGGTGACTAGGAAAGTTAAGTTTGGAAAAATATTCTGAATTGGAAGAATTTTGAAGAACATTAGGACCAATAATTTTATATATATTGCTTGTATATGTATTTGTATGCTTTACTATATATATAAATATAGTATGCAATTATATATGGGATTTATTCTAGCCTGCTCGATGCGTGAATCAAATTGAAGATGTATGCAAAGAAATTGAGAAAACTATCAACCGGACAGTTCAAAATACTCTGAATACCCTAGAATCAGATTGCTCCCAGATTGAAAATGCTGTCGTCGACATTTTGAAAAATAATGAGTAAGTTGCATCTAAAGTTATAATGCTAATAATAACATTTACATATATGACAGCATAAAAAATTTAAATAAAAGAGGAAATTATTTAATATTTATGAATTATACTGATTTAATAGGGAATCTAATTTCCTTTCTAGTTTAAAGTGGCAAATGTTATATGCACGTGGTTAAAAATTCATACTCTAAAAGTTGGCCCTGGCTCAAGGGGTTACTTCAGTGTTCTCTTTGTTTTTCCAGTCAACTTAATAACTAACTTTGCAAGTCAACATTTAATTAATGTGTACCTGTGAAATTTAAAGTAGAGCTGCTAAAAATAATTTAAATAGAGCATATTATAAATTGTATTGACAATTCATATATAGTTGAACTTAGTTAAATCGAATTTCAAAGGGAATACAAATCATTTTACACTATCCCTTTTCATTAAAAATGCATAACATACTTCTTATCTTCTGTAATTGGTTGATATAAAAGTAAAACTGAAGAAAATAATCAAACACTAACAATAATGTCTTTAACATTATTTTGTGCTTAAACAAATTATATTTTTTAACAAAACCATAGCTTTTGATTGAGTTGGTACTAGATGCTCTTATTCATTATCTTTTCTTTTTCCATCAAATTCTTTATCACTTTCTCAATCTTAGCTCTTTTACTTCATCCATAATTTCTCTATTAGTGATTTGTTCACAAAGAACTGTATGGTCAACATTTAAATACATGGTTTCCGCGCACCTGGAAAGTCAGGGCAAGTCATGGAAAATCATGGATTTAGACAATGGATTAATTTTGTCATGGAAAGTCTTGATTTTTCAAGTAAAATGAGTAAAAGTCATGGAAAGTCATGGATCTGCTAAACTACCGATTTAAAAAAATGCATTGAATTGTTTCATTCTATTTTTACTTGTCATTTGGTTGAAGTTACTGAGTTTGGTATTTATGTATTATCCTATTGACCATATTGCCAAGTAAAATTTGTTCACCAAGGAAACTCAAAGCAAGAAAGCTTAATGGGTGGGTAAATGTATATTATTCTGGTTTTTTCTTAAATTGTAGATTAAAATTTTATGAATATAATATTTTTTAATAAAAATTAGTCAAGATTTTTGCACAAAATATATGTTTAACTCTAGGGATATTGTATATAAATGTTATAGGGTTATATTTGGCTATTATTCATGGTCACCTGGATAATACCAAAGTACCCTGAATTCAAATTGGAAACATTTTGATTGAAAAATTGCTATATGATTAAACGTAGTATGTAGATACAACAATTTATTTTTATGTATGTGAGTTTATTAACACTTATAAGTAAGTTTATAGTTTTTTTATGATAAAACTCCTGTAATTTCTCTAAAATCATATATTTTATTTGTATGTACATCAGAAGTTTTATTCATATATACTTTAACGAAAGCTTTTTAAAGTCATGGAAAGTGATCTGCTAAATCAGGGAAAGTCATGGATTTGAAAAATTTTATTTTGGCAGATACCCTGTAAATATGATTTGTAAGTCATATCAGCTACTATTACATCCCTGTGTTCTGATTAAAACCCCAACAAGAGGTTAATCAATTGCAAAGAGGGGCTGGGGACAGCATACAGGTGAGGAGCACAATAACCTACACTGGATATATTTCTTCACCAGCTCTATGTCTTCAATTTTTTTTTGTACGGGTTAGAAGGTGTCATGTCCATCCAGAAATTTTATGACATCTCATGGAAAGATGGTTGCCATTGACTTGAGAGAGCTTACCAACATCAATTTCAAACAGATTATTTCAAAGTGAATGTATAATTCTATTAGAATGAATTCTAAGTAAAAATGAGACATATTTTCAAAATTTGAGATACTCTGAATCTGAATTAACCAAGTAGTCTGTAATTTTCTTCAAATTCACCATGTAATTATAACATTATATTATACAAGCAGGCATGCCAACATTCAAGCACTTTTGTCCAGAGCAACAGCATGGTTTGAAATTTTAACATGCTAATTATAGATTATACATAAGTGCATATCTTAATGGTTTATAAATTAAATTTAAAATATTTATGCAGTTGTAAATTGTAAAAGGTAAATTAAAATTTATGTATTTAAAAATGTATGAGTAGCTTTTTAGCTTTAACAACTTAATTTTCAGAACAGTGTTTCTTATAACAACATTGATCCAGATTAAAATTTTCCATTTTTCTGTTGTCAGGGATTCTAGAGTTCGCCTACACAAATTTGAACTAAATTCAGTTTGGTTTTTCCGCACAGTACTAAAAAAACTTTAATATGCAGCATTGCTGTGTGAATAGAGTAATATTCAACACAATTTTTTTGCAAAACTTTGTATTTAATTGCTGAATTGTAATCTTTTAGCTGTTCAAAAGTTTTGTTATTTTCTGGAGCAATCTGAGGAGTTTCCGGAGTTATCAATTTTTCTCATTTTTCCGGAGAATCCAGAGTAGTTGGTGTGTCTGTATAAGGAATTAAGAAAAAAAATTATTCATTTAAAATTATTTAAAATTTTGAATTAACCATATGAAATTATTATTATTATTTTTTTAAACATTGTGTAAGAAACTTACAGGGAAATTGACAAGCTCAAATTATCTAAGATTTTGAACTAACCAAATTGAATTGTATAATCCTAGATTTTTTTTTAAATGAGTACTTAAGTATTGTAAGTTTTTTGTAAAAAATGAGTATTCATTCAAAGTAGTAGTCACCGAACGATGGCCAAATGGTTAGGCTGCTGGCATTCGGAACCGGAGTTCGGGGGTTCGAATCCCACTACGGCATGGATGTTTGTAGCTGTTCGGAATCGGCTTTAAGCAGTAGGTCCTGGTCTCATTAGCCCTCATGTTGCAAAAAGTAGACCGTAACTCTCCAAAAAACCAAAAAATCCAAACCAAAGTAGTAGTCATTAAAGAAACATTGAAATATTCAGGTGAACTTAATGCTATATTATTTTTTAAAAATATGTTATAATTAATCTTTATGTTGATTTTTTGACTGCTTGCTGCCTGACTATAATTTTACCATTCTATTGTATTTTTATACATATGCTTTGTGGTGTTTTCTATCCAACCACTTGGTCACAAAATGCATCTTAAGAGAACACTGATGATAGTTTGTTTTAAAGAATTTTTAAAAATTGCATAAAAATTTCATTTTGTAAAAAAAATGTTAAGAATTTTTTTTCTTTTTAAATTTTATTACATTTTGACTATCAAATATAAAGAATATATCTTAAATATCTCAAATATTTTTAATTATCAAATTCCCCAGAACTTGATAATTAAAGATATTTGAAAAATTTTAAGTCTTCAGATGACACCTTGTAATAACAATAATTGTTGTGTTTTTGCAGGAGAAGCAAATCTGAAAACCTTCGTTCAAGTGGCAAAGGTGTTCTATTAGGGGTAGTGGGTTTCACACTTCCTTTCTTGCTGCTCACATGTTTCTTTGTGAGTACGGCTTCCAATACCCTCCTAGAACGTCTTTTAGGCAAGAATCTCACTGAAATATTGAAAATCTATGTGGTAAGAAAAATTCTTTACTTTTTATTTTATTTAGACTGACTCAATTCTAGAAACATTCACTCATACAACGATGCTGGAGGTTTTGTTAGCCATTTTATTATGATAGAACTCAGGGCCGTAACGAGGGCATGGCAAAAGTCGTAGGGGCACAGCACTGTGAGGAAAATGGGATCCGAAAGGAGACGAGTCACCCCGAGTTGAAAAATATTTTTTTTTTTTTTATTATAGAATCAGATTTTATGTTTGAAATCCAATGTGTTTAAAAATTGTTTTATGGATTTTCTTATATTTTAAAATGCTTCTAGAGACTAAACTTGTTATAGATTCTTACAAAATATTTACCAAACATTCTTAATATGCCTTTATGTACATTTGGGTATTCGTTTTAAATTTTGAAATTATTAAAGTTATTAAAACTAAATTTAAATTTAGAAATTCGTCAAATTTTTTTTATGAAAATTCAACTTAAAAATTAAAAAATATTCCTCTCAAATAAACTATTGAGTTTATCAGCAAAGTAATACCCTTAGAGTGTTCGAAAATAAGTTTAAGTATTAATAAAATAAGTATAGAAAAAAAAATAAAAGTTAATATACTAGAAACATTTTAAGAATGAACAAAATATTTTGAGTTCATTCTAAATATATGACATAGAAAAAAACATTTATATATTTTCTCACTATATTGGGTAGTAGGGATGTAGATCACTTTTTTTTTTGCCATGGGTGTAAAAGACCTAGTTATGACCCCTATAGCACTATGTAGGTAACCAACATTACTAATCAACACTCTAGGGACCATTGCCAACACTCTAGGGACAATGCAAACAAAGTGGGTACTTGTATCTTTTGCTTTAAACTGCACTAAAATATTCCATGACTTCAAATTTCAATAAATAAAAAGCTTTATTAAATCTGGTAGTATTCCGCTATTAAGAGCACTTTAAGGTATCTGTCTACATTCGGAGAATTTTTTTCTTTAAACATAGAAACTAGTTAATTTTTTTACATTTTTAGATTTATTTTTTATATTATCATAGAGAATTGCACTTAAAAAATTTATTCCTGGAGAAGTTTTTATAAAATTTGTAATAAAGAAAATTTAGTAAAAAAATCGTTTTTTTTTCAAAAGGTCTAATTTTTTAATAAATTATTTCAATATTTTTGATGCAACACATTTCTTATACACTGGACTAGTGAATCGCCTAAAATCTTTGCTTAATTTACATTTGGTAAAAAATTTTGGTCCTTCAAAATCATACACATTGAATTTTTAACAAATTTTCATTATCTTTATATCTAACTATGAGTGTAGCATCATTAAAAATTATCCAAATTTAAAGCATTTAGGTCATTCACTAGTAAATACTATCAAAAGCTTTTGTAATAATTTTAAACAAAATATTAAGAACTTTTTGAGAAATCACATTTCGAGGTTCAACATTTTATTAAAAATGCCATTTGGGGGAAAAAAATGCATTTGAAGTTTATGAAAGCAACTTTAACTATTAAAAAATTAAATACATGTTTAAAATTCCCCACACTTTCTTGCTTCAAAACTTTCTAATTGCCAAGTTGCTAATTATTAAAAACACTAGAAAAATGTTTAAACTAATCTTCATGAAAATTAAAAAAGTTTTGTCCAAAAAATACTCTTTAAAAGGCTTTAAATTCACAACTTCCAGTTCCGAAAGCGCTACTTCCGGTTTGTTTTGACATCTGTTACAGCTGTTTAAACAGCTGTAACTTTTCTTTAAAATGCTGTAGAGACAAAACAAAAACAGATTTAGAAGCCTAAAAGTTGAAATTTTACAATAGAGAAATAATAATAAAAAATTATGATTTTTGGCAAAATTGATTTTACTTAAAGCTCAGTTTTCTCAACTTACATACATCATATCTAAACTCATATTGTATTATAAATTTGAAATTTGGTACATATATAGTTCCTAACCTGCACAATAATAATAACAAAAAATCTTAGAGAAATATCAATGTTTATCTATTTTAAAATCTTGGATTTGCTTTATTTATTTAAAAAAAAATGAATTTTCAATTTAAAATTTAAAAAAAAAATTTAGAAGATGGAAAATGAAATAATTCTTGGATTTTTCATCATGATTGTCAAGTTTTGAATAAAGTCTGTCCAAAATATTGAAAAAAAAAATATTTGACTAAAATTTAGTAAATTCTGTGTGCTTTCAATCTGCTGCATATCATTTAATAAGACCATTATAAGTATAATTTTCTACCAAATTACCAATTCCGAGAAATTTTGATAATATATAAAATTTCAATATTGTTTCATATACTTTGAAAATACAAGTTATACAGATCCGTTTTCTTTGAAGTAGTGCTAGTCTATTCAGATTAAAAGCTAGTTACTGATAACAATAAATGCAATCTGCTGTGAGATTTTTTAAATTTACAATTGTTTAAATTTATTAATAATCCTCCCCCCCCCAAAAAAAAAGACCTTTTAAAAATTTTTATTTTGTCTATATAAATTTTTCATAGTTAAGGAAATTACAAATAGAATGTGGTGTAAGCCCACTTTTTGAAAAGACAATATTTAGTTACAAAATTATGCTATATAATTATACTTCATTATTTTAGTACTTAATAAATGAATATTATATGTATATTTTTAAACTGTCTTAATACTAAGCCTGTTGTTTCTCTATAATATATAAATGAGCTTATATCACTCTCAAAGGACACAACTTATATAGTTAATGCAAGGAAATGAGTACACATAAAAGTAAAAAGAAATTACTTTCGTACCTGTATTTGATTGTTTACAGGTTTGTCCCTTTAAATGGGACATATATGTATACAAAGTGTTAAAGAGTAGGTCTTGATGTAATGAGCCCTCATTTTACTAAAAATGGACCATAGTGTTTTAAATCAAACAAAACAAAATGTATTCAATTAATATTTAGTTCTTTTAAAAATTTACTTTTTTTTACAGACTTTAAAGATTTTTAGAGTAAAAGTGTGCAATAGAGTGTTTCCATAAAAAAAATGTACTTATATATTATTTTTTATTTTGACACCTATAAACTTATATATAACTCAAAACTAGGACTTTTTATATTTTATTCCACATAGAGCACGACATCTTTACAGGGGACTTAGCACTTTTCCCCGTTAGACAAAGAACACACATATACCACACAAAAACAGAACGCACAACAACTTACATAATTAAGAACTAACTAAAAATCAAAAAACAACATTTCTTAGATCATAGAGTGTTCCTCTTTTTCTTGGAACATCTGGCACCATCTCTTGGCACTATAGACAACTAACGTCAATTACGCAACAAACAGTAACCTATTACTTGAGCTTAGAAGTTTCCCAAACCACGTTGTGATCAAACATTTCACAACACGGTAATCGACTCCTCATTAATTAGGCATGCAAACTGTTTTAATGTGCGTGGAGAAGTCAGAGCGTGAGTATAAGTACGCGTCGGAGCGAGTAGTCGGAGCACTCACTAAGCTAGCACAGAGCGCACCTTTTGCCTTCTCCCTGGCAGTTCATTCTTTCGCACGCAGCCGTGCGTGTACGTTCATGGCAGATTGCCCAAACTTTCTACCTTCGAGTAGCCTTAGCCCGTAGGGTTATTTTCCTCCTGTTTGTTTTACATAGTTTATTATTTTTCGCTTTTAAGTAGGATTACCGAAGGTAGTAATGTTTCTTTTTGTCTTGCTCTAGTATGTACTTTAAACTTGCTCCAGCCGTCTCCTTATATTTAAACTTATTTTAATGTTATACTGATTTGTTTTTCTTGTGTTTCCGTTTACCAATAAATGTTAATTGTTTGTACTTAAGCTTTGTCTTATTTCCTCTTATCAGTGTTATTGGGCTTTAATTTTCAGAGTAGCTTCTCTGCTTCACAGAACTCTGCTATCGTAATCTATCGAAGGTATGCACTAGAATTTCAATTCGTTTTTCCCAGCTAGTGTATGCGTTTGTCACAGCCTTTCTGTGACAGAAATTGATACCTCCGGACAGATCTCAGATTGCTCCGGAAAATAACAAAAACTTTGAACAATTAAAGAATCCCAATTTAGCAATGAAATTTAAGATCTTGGCAAAAATATTGCTGAATATACTACTCTTTCCACACAGCAGTTCTGCATGGGAAAGAGTTTTCAGTACTATGCTTAAAAATCAAACTGAATTTAGGTCAAATTTGAGTAGATAAACTCTAGATTTGATAATGTAAAAATGTGTGAATATTTTAATCAATCCCACTAATCAAGGAAACTTAATTAGGTTTTTTTTTATCAACAGGTTAAAACCAACGCTTTCAAGGAAGCAGAAAAACGCCTTGCTGGAAACCAAGGAGTATGTGACACGAGTTATCAAATGTAGAAAGGTATTTATTCTTTACTACTCATATTTATAGTCTAGTTTGTGTAAATATTTATTATAGATCATTTTTCTGATGCATTTTGAATAGTCAAATAGAATAAGAGTTGATGTTTTTCATGGAAACATCTTTTAATGTTTTGCAATACTTAAATGTCATTAGATATTGCTAGTTTTATTCCCCACAACCTCATTTTTTAAAAATTAAAGCAATAGCTTAAAAATATTCAGTTGCATCACTGCTTTTCTTGCTTCATGGCAATTGAACCCTACAGGGTTAGGTATTAATAAATAATTCCATAAATTTATGAACAGATATATATAGTTTATTATGACATGGATAGGTTATTTTATGCTTGTTCCTTTCAAATATATGCAAATTTTGTTATGGTTTAGTTCAGGGATGTGCAAACTTTTTCAGTTGCAGGCCAAAAATTGAAAGAAAATAAATTTTGCAGGCCAAGATAAATTTTTCTAAAATTTTTAAAACAATATACAAGTATTACAGTTAAAATATATTAATGAGATGAATGAAATTGCAATTTCATTTTTAAAGTTCCTTATACTGAGGTTCAAAGTGAGATGTACTGATTTTAACTCTCTAAGCGGTTCTCACGTACAATTCCGCCAAACCGATAATGTCTTCAAAGTGGTTGTCATGTACAATTTTCGACCTCCAAAACGTTTTTAAAAAGGATGTAATGTACATTTCTGCCAGTGTTTTCCCCTATAGAGTTTTGAGGTAGGAGGGTCAGGTCGAATGTTTAGGAACTGCACACCTACTCTCTGAGGCACAAGACGCTGATAGCTTTTCATGGCTTTGTAAATCTCTATTTCGAAGTATTTCATTTGCAGTAACAGATGTATCTCTAATTGCACTACTTAAATAGCTTGGATGACTTTCGTAAAAAAGATAAAAATCATTCTCTTAAAGAATATTTTTATTTGTACTTTTAGAACCCATTATTTCTTATGGGATGATCTTCGAGACTTGACGTGCTTTGTGTATTAAAAGTTAACAATCTATAATGTCTATTTATGTATATCTATTTATAACCGGAAGTAAAAGGACAGTAACAAGGGTGGGTTTCCCGTATTGCAATCTAGTCGACAAAGGGTGAAGTAAAAAATCATAGAACACTTTGGTCACTGACACAGTGAA
The DNA here is from genome assembly GCA_032207245.1 of Pardosa pseudoannulata. NCBI lineage: Eukaryota > Metazoa > Arthropoda > Arachnida > Araneae > Lycosidae > Pardosa > Pardosa pseudoannulata. The sequence goes on from CM063499.1 coordinate 65,664,863, forward strand.
ATTTTAGCGTATTTTTGGAGACTTTTTTTTTCCTCGGTGTGTACCACTCGGAGGGTTAAGGAACGAGGCTAAATACTCATCTGTCAGTCTACTTCTGAAATTATTCTTTCTAAGGTTCAAAGTTGAAAACACTTGTTTACATATAAGAAGCAAATATACAGCTGATCTTCTGGGCATGAGATAATAAATTTGGGATATAATATTTAAACAAAGCGGAAAAGGGGATGGATATATAATGTATAAATATATATTTCTTTTAATTTACCTCGGACTGGCAACTTAAAATTCTATCTGCAGGCCCGATAAAACCTTTCAGCGGGTCATAGTTTGCTCATCCCTGGTTTAATTATAAAATGGTAGGCTATGTGCTTGTCAAAACACGAATATTTGTAATACAATAGGCCATTATATTGAGAACTTTTTGTGAATAGTTTGTACTAGTTAATGGTGTTATGTAGTATCTTGAAAAAGCCCCACTTTCTGACAAATTGGGACTTTTTAGTATTTAGTGAAGTACATTTATCATTTTTATTTTGCTTTATAGTTCGTTTCTATTATATCTATATTAGATAGAATTGTAACTAAAAATGGTCTGTATCACATGATTTATTTATTTATTTTTTTTTTTTTTTACAAAATAAAGAAAATTCACAAAAATACTTTTATTTTCACAAATTGGGAACCCAAAATAAAACCTGGTTTAATCCCGGATTAATCTGCAGAATGTATTATTACAATGACCAGCTGTGTCCCCATTTTGCATTTGTGTGCTGGACACTCTCTTTTGTAAATCAGTTCTCACGTTTCAAAATGATTTTAAGATGTCTCTGTGTTTCTTCTATTCTGTGCTCAGATGTGCATGATTCCTCTTCAATTTTGACCTTTAATGTGATTTTCTTTCAGATGCAGATGTATGAAGATTATCTGCGGCAGAGCGTTGCCGAACATGAACTGTGATACATTCCTGGTTCTTTTATATAGTGTCAATCACAGATATGAATGAATTCCATTTTGATATGCAGTCTAGATTTATTTATGGAAGCCTTTTTCATATGTATTTTTCTACAATATAATACAGAGAGAATGAATGTCTGTGGCCGCTATATTTATTAACGATCTGTATATAATGTTTGTGTTTGTTTCTGCAGAGTTCAGCAAGAATGCCTAAAGTTTTTGAATGCCAATAAATAAAGTGTTTTATAGCTACTACCAATGAAAACAAATGGTTGCGTTATTGTGTGAGTGTGAAATTATTTTTTTAATAGAAATATGATACTCAAATAATGTTTTTGGAAAGGGGGTCATTTCTTTTTACGTTTTTAAGTTTTAGAAGCTTTTATAAACATTATCCATATCTTTTGTGGGTCATGAAAAGTATTGGTTTTAGATTTAAAATAATTAGTTTTGGAAGTTGCTGATTTTTTTACACAAATGGCTTTGTTGTTTTGTTGCAAATGTGCTCAGCAGATCAATAATGGTTGCTATGAATATTTGTTGCTGGTATTAAAAATTACTAATATAGTTATTTATAAATAGAATGCACATATGTGATATTAAAATTGATGGACCAAAAAATCACCATCCAAAGAACATTAAACTTAATATTCTTTGGAACATTTTTCCCCCTGCATTATTTCATATAAATGGCTGACAGTTACAGCTGTAATATCATTTGGTATTTCTTTTTTTAGAAAACTTTATTTAATTTTGTGATAATGACAATCAATGCCAAATTCTTAAATTTCAAGACCACTAACTTCTATTTATTTTTTTTTAAAGGTTAATATAATAAACCATTTAAGGTATCTGTCTACGTTCGGAGAACTTTTTATTTAAACATAGAAACTAGTTCATGTTTTCACACTTTTAGATTTGTTTTTTATTATATCATAGAGAATTGCACTTAAAAAAATTATTCCTGGAGAAGTTTCTATAAAATTTCTAATAAATGAAGAAAATGGAGTAAAAAAAACGGGTTTTTTCAAAAGGTCTAATTTTTTGATAAATTATTTCAATATTTTTTGATGCAACACATTTCTTATACGCTGGACTAGTGAATCACCTAAAAATCTTTGCTTAATTTACATTCGGTAAAAAATTTTGGTCCTTCAAAATCATACACATTGAATTTTTAACGCATTTTCATTACCTTTATAATGAACTATGAGTGTAACATCATTAAAAATTATCCAAATTTAAAGCTTTTAGGTCATTTACTAGTAAATACTATCAAAATCATTCATAATAATTTTCAACAAAATATTTTAAGAACTTTTTGAGAAATCACATTTCAAGTTTCAACATTTTATTAAAAATACCGTTCTCAGAAAAACACATTTGAAGTTTATGAAAGCAACTTTAACTATTAAAAAATTAAAATACATGTTTAAAATTCCCCACACTTTCTTGCTTCAAAATTTTTTAATTGCCAAGTTGCTAATTATTAAAAATACTAGAAAAATGTTTAAACTAATCTTCATGAAAATTTAAAAAGTTTTGTCCCAAAAGTGTCTTTTAAAAGGCTTTAAATTTAGAGCTTCCGGTTCCAAAGTCGCTACTTCTGTTTTGTTTTGACAGCTGTTACTGATGTTTAAACATCTGTAACTTTTCTTGAAAATGCCATAGAGACAAAACAAAGTCAGATTTAGAAGCCTAAAAGTTCAAATTTTACAATAGAGAAATAAAAAAAAATTTATGATTTTTGGCAAAAAATGACGTTTTTAACGTAGACGGATACTTTAAGGCTTATTGGATTAGATGTCTTGGACATCTATTTAGATTGGAAGATTCCAACCCAGTTAATAAGCTAACATTTAGAAAGCCTGGAGGTGTAATAAAAAGAGGTTGTCCTCCAACTAGATGGCTGGACAATGTAGAGAAAGACCTTAGGATTTGGGGCTGTGTGAACTGGAGAACTGTGGTGTCTGATTGGCAGCACTGGTGAAAACTGATTGGAACAGCCTTGGCCTGTTGTAGGCTGTAGTGCCAAATAATAAGAATATAATTGTTAAGCAGTTTTATTTGCGAAGAATTTGTTAAAGTAATACAGGGAAACCTGCTTAAAAAGTTTTCCAAGGGCCTAACTGATAAAAACTTCTTAAGTGGGAAAATGTTTTAAACGCTAAATCAGGAAAACAATATTTCTGCTTATGTATGTGTATTATATATGTGTATATATATATATATTTATTTATTTAAATATGTATAAAGCAGTGGCGTGCAGTCCATATATGCATGGTGTGCACTGCACACCCTGGCAAAATTTTGAGGGGCAATAATTTTCTGCACCTATGTCTACCTATCTTTATATGGTAAAAAATAAATATTATTTATAATATATTCAAATATTATGTTGATTTGCTTGCTTGTATTCCTGCAGTGCATGCGGTACTAGGTGCTGCACCACGTAGCGCGCAAACGAACATAGGAAGTTCTGATGTGTAAGCACTGCACACTAAATTGAAAATTACTCTTTATATGTATGGGCTATTGGAGAAGAACAGGTACTGAGGCAAGTGCAGCTATTTTTCCTGCACTTGGCATTCAGAATCATCCAGAGGTACGGTTTATTAAATGTATTAGAGCGGGGACTTTTTTTTTCTTTTTGTTTTTTAACTGATTAACTGGCCATAAGATTTTGCAGATGGTTAATGTTTAAATTCATATATTGTAAGATTATGATTTCATACAAATATAAAAGAAGTATTTCATCAATATAAAGTGAAATGTTTTAGTGTGGTAAATAATTTTCGGTGATGTATTATATTTATTGAAATAATTAGCTGAAAAACAATGTTGTTTTGTTTTAAAGAAACGAATTTTAACAGATCAGTTAAAATTTTACCATTCATTGTGTCTATAATAAATAAGTTATATTATGTAACACCATATCACTGATTTTGTTTTTAAAAATTGTCAAGATGTTTTTCGCAGAATATATGATTTCCAAATGTTAAAAACAATAAATATAATTTAATCCACTGACCGAACAAGAAACGGTTAGCTCTATTGTGCCAGCGTGCAGTGAAATCCTCTCAACGTGGATGAGGCACCGCAGCGGCGGGCGCCATGTGGTGCTACGTTTGCTGAACATATAAGTTTTTCGTAGAAGCCTGAAGCGTTGCTTTTTCGAGGCCGATATGATACCATACAACAAAGGACATGATTTTGCTTCAGTGCTAGTAGAATTCTCATAAGTTTAGCTGATTTTGTGTTTTTAACTAGACTATTCGTAGGTAAATATATTATTTATTGTAATCTTTAAATTTATATTCAGTAATCGTTAGGTTACTTAGGTTTATTTATAACAGTAATCGTTAGGTAGCTATAAACACTTCTTGTAAATAAACTTAGAAATGAAAGAAAACTTTTTAAGTGGGAAATTGTTTGGAACGAAATTTTATAAATGGGTTATTTTAACATTGTATGAATAGGGGGGGAAATGGGTATCGAAAATATAAATTTCTTAAGCGGGAACTTAAATGGGTTTTACTATTAAAACTATATATATCACTCGTGCAGTGGCATACGCAGAATTTTTTCAAGGGGGGAGTTCATAATTCTAAAAAATAATAGCCTGCATAATTTCTACTAAAATTTTTATTTTTGCCATTTTGTCTGAGCTCAAGGCGAGTGTTTAAACCCCTCCCCCTTGCGTATGCCCCTGACCTTGTGAATGTAAGCCTAGAGTTTTACTTACTAAACTTTCATAGTAAGTTTGTATGTTGGTAGTAATACATTTGTGTACAGTTGTTCAATTTATTAATATTTTTTATCCAATTATTAATCTTTTTTTTAAGTGACATTCGATTTTGCACAGTTTGAAATGTACAGTATGAGCTGACAGTTAACGTGCTTCTTGGGGGTGTGAAAAGGAAGTAATAACAGCATGGAGTCATTTTTAAAAACATACATTATTTTTATTTTAAGCAAATAGTTACAAATGCGCAGTAACGATGAGAACCTATATAGCGCTCGCTGTTGCAGAGGCACTTAAATGCATTATGTACAGGCGATTTCTTGATTGTGGAACCCAGATGTGTTTTCTATTCAGATAACTAACATGAAATAGCTCTCTCAAACAAAATGAAAATGTATCAACATTATATTAATAATTTTCATAGTTTTTTTTTTTTATAAAAATCTATATAAAATTCCTTGTATGTTAGCTATGCATTCCTAAATAACTGGATCAATCTTTGCAGCATTTTGCATAGTGATTCAGGTCAGCCCTTGAAATAGTTTATGCAGATCAAATGGTTTGGAAGTCGAGGGCAGGTGGAAATGGAATGCTCTTTTTTATAAATAAAATTTTTTGTATGTTAGCCGTGCATTCCTAAATGGCTGGATCAATCTTTGTAGCATTTTGCATAGTGATTCAGGTCAGCCCTTGAAATAGTTTATGCTGATCAAATGGTTTGGAAGTCGAGGGCAGGTGGAAATGGAATGCTCTTTTTTATAAATAAAATTTTTTGTATGTTAGCCGTGCATTCCTAAATGGCTGGATCAATCTTTGTAGCATTTTGCATAGTGATTCAGGTCAGCCCTTGAAATAGTTTATGCTGATCAAATGGTTTGGAAGTCGAGGGCAGGTGGAAATGGAATGCTCTTTTTTTATAAATAAAATTTTTTGTATGTTAGCCGTGCATTCCTAAATGGCTGGATCAATCTTTGTAGCATTTTGCATAGTGATTCAGGTCAGCCCTTGAAATAGTTTATGCTGATCAAATGGTTTGGAAGTCGAGGGCAGGTGGAAATGGAACACTCCTTTTTTATAAACTAAAATTACATTTGCTGTATTTTCCTTTTAATCAGAATTAAAACTAGAAGCACACTAGAAAATATGTTTGGGGATGTATTCAAAGTCATAACACAGTAACATGTATATTCATACTTAAATCTTTTCGGATTCAATATACTGTAAAATGAACTTTTATAGCTTTTCATTTCAATATTATGAAACTAGAAGTACTGTAACTGCCAGTATGTTCAATTCTTTTTAAATATAAAAAGAAAACCTCTCAGATCTACCAACACAAAATATTCAAAATCCTGCAATAATTTGTTTATCGACCGATGTAACGACAATGAATATCATATTAATAAAAAATTGTATAAAAGAAATCCAAATTATATAGTATTCAATTTTTATGTATGGTTAGTTTTGTACCACATCCGAGAAATCAGGATACTAAAACTGAAAAAAGTGAATGGAGAGTTATTAATGAAAATATTACAAACGGCATTAAATGAAGTTATTTAATGACAATATTACCTATTTGAAATAGTCAAAATATTTAATTTCTTTTGTACTACTATTACTGTTTTAGAACTATGTAATTTATATAATGAACCTGACATAATAAATTTCATCAAATTGCAAAGAATAAAGTGGGCAGGCCATCTAATCAAAATGCAGCGTTCCCACGGTCCTTAAAAGTCCTTAAGAACTCCTTAATTTTATCTTTCATTTTTAAGGGCCCTTAAAACTACTTAATTTTTAAATTGGAATGTGATCACAAGTTTTCCATCGATGAGATCCACAGTCTCATGTGATTTCCTATCAGTTTTCTTATGTGACAAATATATAATCTTTCGTATACTTCAAAGGTTTAAAATATAAAGTCAGCTGCTCGTTCCTAGGAGCTAACAGTCATGTAGATTTTAACCAAACGAAGCATGGAGGAGGGGGTTTTGTAGATATTTCAGTTACTTATGGAAGTTTAATTTTTCTTGCATTGAATGTAATAGAAAAGTCTAAAACTTTCTTCTTTCCCAGGCAACGCCGGGTATAATCAGCTAATATATATATATATATATTAGTCATTTTTAAACCCTTAGAAAGTACTGTTTATAATATTGTTTTTATTCAATTTTTTTTTTTAGTTTGATCACTCAAAAAACTTTAGAAGTACATTTTTCAAAATTAGGTTTTGTCAAATAGATTTATCTTATATTAATTTTTAGGCATTTTTAAAACTTAATTCTGAAATATTGTAGGGCATTTATAGAACATACCTTGTCTGGTTCATAATTATTAAAATATGTTCCTCAGCAGATAAGGTTTATCCCGTTATGTCGTGTATTTCAAGTAGGTCCTTATAAAAAGTGACTTTGGTCCTTAGAAAGTCCTTAATTTTTGTTCTGGAAAAAGAGTGGGAACCCTGGAATGGACAATGACCGAACAACAAAAAGGGTCTTCGATGCAAAACCTATAGGAACGCAAAAACGAGGACGACCCAACCTGAGATAGACAGACTGCCTGGAAAGAGACCTTCAGGTACTTAAAGCATAAAACCGGAAGAATTTAGCCTCCAGAAGGATGTCCAGAAGGATAAAGCTTATTCAGAAGGCCAGGGTCCATCATGGGCTGTCATGCCACTGAAGAAGAAGACATTTACTGTTGCAGATTTTACTTTAAAAAAATAAAAATAAATTAGAATTAAATTCTTGTCCAAAACTTGCAAATTAACAAGTTTTCAATGTATTATTTGTTGCTGATGAACGAATATGTGGGGCTATCTTTGAGACATATTTAAAAATCTGTTTGCAACTAAAAATCCGAGAGTTGTTTCTTATATTTAAAATATTCATTACTGTTCCATATTTGTCCAATCAAATGCCACTGGGTATTGACACGTCTTTTTTTCTTCAAGAATTGAGGTTGGGATCTTTTGAGAATGTGTGCATGACGTCAGGTGCAGCAAAAACTGCAGCTCAACTTCCTCGTTGACAAAACATTTGAACTGCCTACGGATTGTGCTTGTTATTACGGTTTTAATTTTTCGATTATATGAAAATGATAACAAGCAGTTGTGCGTATGGCTGTTCTAAGAGTTTAAACAAAAAAAAAAAAAAAAAACAAAAAAAAAAAAAAAAAAAAAAAAGGCGAATATATTGCATTGTATTGCTTTCTTAAAGATCTTACATTTCTAATACTTTGGATAAAAGCTTTGAAAAGGCAAGACAGGACTCCAAGTTCTTCCGGCAAACATTTTCAGAATGGTAATAAAACGTACACCTTACCGTAATGTAATAGATTATATAAAATTATTATGCTCTAAAATTTTTTTTTTATTATTTAAGTTTTTTCCATATTTCTAATGTATTTTCTATGTTTTTGTGAAAAGTGCTGTTCCCATGAATGTAATTATTTTTTGTTCTTAAAATGATCATGTTTTGCCCATTTTTATTAGATTCTTATTTATGTAATAGTCTATTGTACCTATCAACATAATCAAAATGTAAAGTGTTTAATTTAAAATAATTAAGTATATATATATATATATATATATATATATATATATATATATAGTTTTGTAAGTGCTAAAAAATCTATTTTGAATTACTTGGCCAGTTTCTGATGTTTCCTTCCCCGTCCCTTAAATAAAATTTAGTTTTAGTGTACACGTGATCCGTATCGAAGCTCATAAGATACAATGAAAATAAGTAATGTTTTGCCAACGAAAAGTTGAGTTGTAATCAGCACTCGTATTTGTTTACAAACATGCACTTTCTTTATAGATTGTAAAATTCTAATTGAGATCTAATTGCATTGGCACTATTAGCCCCAATTCGGCACAGGAAATAAAATTTCGTTTTGCTGTTACAAGAAAAGGCATAAAGGGGAAGTTAGTTATTTTCCACTTTGGAAATCTGGCGATTCTTACATTTGCCTTGGGATCCCGGAAAATGGTTAAACTCGAACAGTTTTTAGAACTGATTTCTTTATCTAATTTCCGATTACTGTATACTGAAACTTCAATTTTGTATACCTAAAATAAAAATTGCAGATCTATTATAATTTTTACCAATAATGTTTGAGCAAAAGCTGCTTAAGTACTACGAATAAAAACTATTTTCATTCAAAATATATTTTGCAAGTGATATAAACAAAACAGCAGCAGTATAATCTCCAGATCTCCAAATTCTTTAGTGACTTTTTGAAGTTAAAAAATTCGTGCAAATATGTAAATTAATTGCAGCTCAGTTAGAAGGACAAAAAGGGGCAAATCTTTAAATAGGGCGATTTCACTAAGCAGGCTACATCTCAGCTCATGGCAATTCTGGGTTTCGTTTCAAACGGAAGGGCAGCCAATTGGTTGCCTATTGGCTATCGTAAACATGGAAATGAATGGGAAGGTCATTAAAGTACTTCGTGACGTTGCGTAAAATCGCTCAATTTGGGAACATTTCATATTCTCGAGAAGTATTTTGGGTGACAAAATAATAATAAATCTAAATTTGTGACAGTCCCCGAATTCTGAGAACCATAACCGTATTTATAGAGGGCGGGTCTGGATCTTCCTCAAAATATAATCAATGTATGCATTTTAAGAGTTCTTAAACTTATCAAAATTTGCGTACATTACTAGTTTCAAGTGATGAAAGATCGTTTCCAATGATGGAAAAAGTAAAAGCATTTCTTCACAATAGAACTGGTAGCAAGAGGGTGAATATTTTAGCATTACTTTCCGTTCATATAGGCATGACTACAAAGGCAGATGGTTTGAACAAGCTGGTCTTAAAAGCTAGAATTAATTTATTACTATAAAACAGTAGTTTGTAAATTACCGATTATGCGGTACTGTTTTCGAATTCTGATGTCACACAAGGTATGTAATTTTGTAAAAGAACAATAAACAGATATGTCATTACTTCTCAATATTTAAAAAAAAATTTCTTAATTACTCATAAAATTACTTTAAATTCGTTTAGTAAATACTGAAGCGTAAATAAGGCGATTTCACGCAGTAGAGCAAATTCTCAAATTATGACAAGTCTGGCTTTAGTTTCAAACGGAAGGGCAGTTTATTATTTGTCTATTGGCTGTTGTAAACATGAAAATGAATGGGAAGGGCATTATAATAGTTCGTGACGTTGCGACAAATTGCCTTATTAAATGTGCTCTAGTATTTACCAGGCAAATGTAAACCTGGTAAAAACTTAAAGCATAAAATAAAAGACATAATGTAGTTACAAGTATATTTTTCAAGATACAATAAAATTGCTTTATAAGTTGCTGATTCGTTTTATGATGTATTTTATATATGTAAATATTTTGTATGCGTGTGTGTGTAAAGAATACTTTTTTATGAGATTGAAAGTTCACTGTACTTAAGATTAAGACTTTGGACCCTCCATGAAAAAAAGGTTTCGCTACGTCACTGTCCAGAATGTATGATCGATCATCTTAAATAAAGATGAATTTGCTAGTCGAATTTTGTACTGAGTCTTGAATTTCATAGAAGAAAAGATTATATAGTTATGCGATATACTTTTTTAAAAAAGCTTTTACAGGCGGATAGTCAAAACCCCTCCGATCTAAATGAATTTATTATCTTATATCATTCTGAATTCAAAAAGATTTGTATTATGCAACTGCTAGAAAAAAAAGGCATCGTAAAGGGTTAATAAACATTTTACAGTGCCATTTTTTCTTGGAATATTGAGAAAATGGGTAATTTGGCAAATGTTTTTTTATTGGAAAAGAAAAATGTTTCAAGGAAACGGCATTTGCTGGAAGCAATAAAGAATAAATAATTGAATTATAATTCTGTATTTTCTTTGAAATTAAGAAAAGAGTTATTCACATTTATTATTATCCATTTAAGTCTTCCGGTATTCGGAATTTCATTTCCCGTTTATGATTTATAGTCTAACTTTGCTTCTACTTATTGTCCATGAAATTATTTTTAGAAATTTTGATGCGTTTTAGCTTATAAAATAATTTGTTTTCCACCGAAACAATGAATAGAAGGTAGACTCGTATTGAAGAAATTGCTAGAATAGATTAAGCTATGTTTCTCAAGCACAATGATGAATAAAATAAAGTATGATCTATTTTATTGTTTTTATGGTACTTTTTTTGTGTAGAATTTGACATAATTATTACAACATATTTTTCAGAAATTTGTACATAGTCTGCCTATATGTAAAATTTTGAATGAACTCAGACTTGAAAAAATTGAGAACTACTCGATTAGAATGATCACTGGAAGCAATAAGTAAAAATTCCATGTTTTTTTTAAACCCATGTTCGTTGTACCATATTTTCTGTAAAGACCCGCTTAGTAAATGACGTGCACCTTTCAAGTTTTGCCTAAATTCCAGTTCAGAGGCCAACACTGACATTCATTTTGTCTATAATCAGCTCGAAAATTTAAAGTTATTAAAAAATTGGTTTATAGCTACTTATTCAAGATAAAATAATAACTGTTTTCAAAGGTATTGTTTCAAAAGTAGCTTCTTTAAAAATGTTCCACAAGTTTACGCGTCATTTGGCCATTTTTATTTCCAACAGTTCTTGTCTATTTAGCACAGAAATACTCGTAGCTCCCGAAAGAAGTGTTTTTATTAACAATAACAAAAAATTTTTGCTGCATTGAGGCGTTCAGTAGACTAAAATGTCTTTTTTTCTAGTTTACGGTTTACCTATGTCGGAAATTGAACGAGTCTTGTTCCCACGGCAACAAACAAGTTGGAGGGAGCTTTCTTTGTCATTGACAGACAGTACTTTGGACTGTTTATCAGTTTGGCACAAATCTGTTCGTCCATTTTTCACCCGATGACCAAATTTCCAGTCACAATTTTCATCGAACTGTGAAAGTCCACTTTACATCGAGCGTAAATGTTACGTCCCCAAATGACGATGTTAGGAATGATGCCAACTAATGTATAGCAATAATAACAATAAAATATCCTAAAAAAGAAAGTGTCTATTCAAAAAGCGGTCTCGTCTTTGTTGAGGACTTGCGGGGCGTGCTTGTCTACGTAGGACTGCACCGCATTGGGCATGCCGGGCAACTCCGGCATTTTGTAATCCGGGAACTCGGAGGCTGTAACTGTTGACCCGTTCAGGATGATCACGGGCTTCGCTTCCCAGCGGCTGTCGGACGGGCTCCGGAGACGGGGTTGAGTGGCAGCACGCAGTTTCTGCGGATACAAACATATTTAAATATAAGACATATGAAAATAGACTTGTCATCTTTGAAAGAAAAGTCTTACTTAAGATCTTGTAGAGGTGCTGTAAACATTAGTTGAGTATAGCGGTACAGATACAATGAAGAACTATACAAGATGTACAGACACCCAGATATTGAGAATTTTATAAAAGTAACAGGACTAAACTTGCTCGACATGTATGCAGGATGTATCCATCCTCTATTACATCTAGGGTCTTCAATTTTAGATCCAATTGGCACCCAAATTAGAGGAAGGCCTAGGCTGAAATGGATCGGCTGTATACAATAGGATTTTAAGATACTTAATGTTACCAACTGAATTTCTATGGCGATTAAGAGAGAAAAATGGAGGAGGATTCTTGTTAAGGCCTTGACCTACAAAGGGCTGTCAAGCCAGTGAAGAAGGACAATATTTGTCCTCTACAGATTAAAATCTACTCCTCTGATTTCCCTGAAAATTTCACAGTTTCTTTTTATTAGTGCCGGAGTGTTTAAAGAGTGGTTTTTGAATGAGATATCTTATGTAGTGCTGATTTTTATGTTATTTTTTTAAAGTTCAATGTAATATTGATCTACCTAGTCGTGCCATAAGTTCCGATTCAAAAATTTGAGATCGTCCTCTGTGACTCAAAGGTAACGGACAATTTTAAATTTTGTTGTTAGAGATCGTATGCAACCTTTTTTTTTAAATAATTGTAATCTTTTACGTATTTAGTCCTAAATCACACAGTAGAAGGAACATTGAAAAGAAACATACAGTTATTTCTCTGCATCAAACAAAAAATAGCCCGTAGGAGATTTTTAAGGCTCTTAAACATTTAGACATGAAAAGGATTCTCATTTATTGAACAGTTAAGAGACCAACGGCAATGCAGATCGTACTAGAAGCTGTCGTCTGCGCTCCGTGAGAACATTAGCTTTCGTCAAGGCAGTCACGGATAGAATCCTTGTCGAAAGAAGACTCTTGTGGATAAATAGATGAGCGTCAAAAGGGAGAGCCGCAGTAGCTCAGTCTCCAAAAGGCAAAGATCTTGTAACTGGATGGTTGAGAGTTGGGGGCTCGAGCTGGCCTAAGATCTACCGTGTTTGTTAATGGTAACTGGGACAGGAAAATAGGTTCGTGGTTGCAATGTTCTCCAAGTTATCAAACAATACCTCTGGGGATAGCAAGTCAAGCCATCTGCTTGGTGATTGCATCTAGTTATGAGGACCCACTTGAACTAAGACATTCTTTCGCACTAGCAGTGCTCGTCAAAATGAAAGCCCCTTCGCCTTAATTCGTGTGGCCCCTGGGCCCCGTTCTTGGCTCGTCTAAGTGGTACTGGTATCAACGACATAGTCAAAAAGGATTGTATTGCATGGTAAACGGATAACTTATTTTAAGAGGTTATACAAGGACAACTAGCCATGTACAGTAGAAACTTGAATACCTGGGCTACGAGTAGTTGGGACACTAGTATCTCGTTTAATAGAAATTGAACACTTTTTAAATGATTTTTTTTACTATATGCACCAAGTTAAATAATGAAAGAGGCATTTTAAAAAATAGCACAGGTCTTAAAAATTTTAATATTTTAATTTAATATATATTAATTCAAGTGGGCATTTGGTACCACTGGAAACAAAGCCTGACAATCAGAAGCCGAACGCTGGCAGATTGGTTAGGGCTCTGATTGTCGGTACCGGAGTTCGTGGGTTCGAATCCCACTATGACATGGATGCTCTCAGCCTTTGGGAATCGGATTTAAGCAGTAGGTCCCGGTGTCATTAGCCCGCATGTGCAAAACAGTACACCGTAGCGCTCCAAACCAAAACCAAAAATCTGACAGTCAGAACAGGTACAAATGATTTGCTTTTGAAAACCACTGTCTAAGCAAGTTCTACAACACATGTACTATAAAATTCTAATCGGGATATCGTGCAAAAGTTGTTGAAGTTTTTATTTTCTAAATTTGAATTCGACTATTTTTTTTTGTTTTAATTTATATTTATTCAGTTTTTCTCTGATTTTTTTTTTTGCACATTTTCCTCTGTGACTCTTTCCGTGTCGAAAATAGAGCGAGTGTTGTTTCTACGTCAACAAAGAGGCACATTTTCCTCTGTGACTCTTTCCGTGTCGAAAATGGAGCGAGTGTTGTTTCTACGTCAACAAAGAGGCACATTTTCCTCCGTGACTCTTTCCCTGTCGAAAATGGAGTAAGTGTTGTTTCCACGTCAACAAAGAGGCACATTTTCCTCCGTGACTCTTTCCCTGTCGAAAATGGAGCGAGTGTTGTTTCCACGTCAACAAAGAGGCACATTTTCCTCCGTGACTCTTTCCCTGTCGAAAATGGAGCGAGTGTTGTTTCCACGTCAACAAAGAGGAACATTTTCCTCCGTGACTCTTTCCCTGTCGAAAATGGAGCTAGTGTTGTTTCCACGTCAACAAACAGGCACAGACAAGTTGGAGGGAATTATCTTTGTGATCGACAAAGAGCTCTGTATCTTTGTTTTTAGTTGTTATTATCAAAAACCAATGAAGAGTCAAAAATAAATAAAGGATGTTTGGTTTGGAGCTTTAATAAGTAAATGTGCGACTCACGTTGATGATGTCGGAGTCCGGCATCTTCCTGTAGGCTGCGACTGCCAAGGCCGGGATCCAACAGACGGTTAGAGCGAAGAGGACCCACCCCAGGGCGTGCGCCCACTCCGGGTACTGGTAGCCCGTCTTCACCATCTGACCGGAACTCGCACCCGCAATGCACCAGTACACCACCGTGATCTGAAAAAACACCAAATACTTTGACATCACAGGAGCCTGGAATCTGGTATTCCACTCGACCTGTGATTGGCTAGTACGTACATTGGCAGCGATTTCTAAAATTGGCGAAATAACTTGGCGATGCTTTCCACGATTGATTTTTTATCCATTGATTTAGATTGGCAGTGGATCTATTTATTTCTCTATATTTATCCATTATTTATTCCTTTATTTAGAAGAATTTGGAACGTACAAAGAATGGAAATTGAAAGTTCTAATTGTAAATATCGCAGCTCTGTGTTTTATTAGAAAAGTATTTAACGAAGCATATACAAGTTTCTTATTTCGGTAAACTGTAATTAATTTAATTTGTAACTTAACTTTAATTAAATATCAGTAAGCCTTTAATTAAGTATATACTCACCCCTACTCCCTTTGGAAACAAAATCTATGTCTGATTCTGTCTCTTTCTGATTGTGGAAATAATATACAAATTCACAGAAAGCGTCGCCAAGATATTTCGCCAATTTTAGAAATCACTGCCAATGTACGTACCAGCCAATCACAGACAGAGTGGAATACAAGGTTCCAGGCGCCTGTTTGAAATCGTAATGGATGTACACATATACATACTTACAAATATGTATTAATACGAATTTGGCGTTTAAAAATATACCTCGATCATAGGAGCTGTAGTGAGCTTAAGATTTATATGAGTTTCTATGGTATCTGGGTGACTAAAATATCGTGAAAGACAAAAATATGGTATATACCTTGATAACGAAAATATGTCTCCTCAAACACGAGCTAATATCTCGCCAAATTGGCGAGATATTAGCTCATTGGCAGTGTTTATGGCGACATATATTTGTCGCCAAGTTGATGACTTTTGGGGCCTGGTATGTGTCTGGCTCCATACCCTATACTAACTGTAACCAAATGGTGTATCTCTTCAAGAAGTTTATTGCTGCTCAACTTATAGATGAAAAATATTTGTTACATTTTAAATTTCTTGAATCTCATAAATACAAGCAGAAATTAAATGATTCGTACAATCTTTCAGTGTTCTTCGGTTCGACATGGGGTAACCATTGTAAACATATAGTTGTTCTAATACCAATTAGTACCAGACAGTAGCGTACGCAGAATTTTATCAAGGGGGGGGGTCATAATTCTAAAAAATAATAGCCCGCATAATTTCTACTAAAATTTTTATTTTTGCCATTTTGTCTGAGC
>CM063499.1:65685801-65698301 GCA_032207245.1 Pardosa pseudoannulata
CCGTGGTGGCCACCACGGCTGTGTAGTGGTCAACCAGCTGGAAGAAGAAAATGCCCGCCTGTATACAGAAAGAGAAAGAGATTTAGTACCTCTGAGCATATGTTTATATATATATATATATATATATATATATGTATATATATGTATATATATATATATATGTGTATATATATATGTATATATATATGTGTATATATGTATATATATATATATATATATATATGTATATATATATATATATATGTATATATATATATATATATATGTATATATATATATATATGTATATATATATATGTATATATATATATATATATGTATATATGTATATATATATATATATATATATATATATATATATATATATATATATATATATATATATATATATATATATATATATATATATATATATATATATATATATATATATATATATATGTATGTATGTATAAAATAGGGCTTGAAATAATGGCATTAAACGATCGAAAAGAGGGAAGGGGTGGATTTCGAACTCGCATTAAATTTTACTAACCCTAACTCATAAGAATCCAATATGGATTCCTCTATCCATTCCAGCGCCCACAGCTTCATAAATTGAGGACAGACGGACAGATAACTTAGGCTATTATTGTATAGGTGAAATGGTAACCAACATACTCCTATTTAAAATAAATACATCTTGATGCTGCACAATCCTTATATGAAAAAGAAAAAAAGTAGTAAAATCTCATGTTACAATGATATGTAAGGATTCGCTAGACAAGATAACAGCTAGTAAAGCTAACCGCCAATGCTGTCAGTAGACTAGAAAAATAAAACCAGGGAGTTAAATACTAGGAACAACATCGATTGTTCAAATACATAAGTGTTATACTATGACACTAAACCCCTATTTTAAAACCTAAGCATGAAATAAATTACATTAAATACTTACATTATTTAAATCTGGAATAATAATATTATCATTTTTCATAATATAATGTAACGTCACGGGATCCTCGGGTAGCGTGTGGGTGTCGAGGTGGTTATGGCACGACGTACAGCTTAGAAACAATAACAGCGTTTATTCTTGATTAAAATGGAGTATGGAGTGTGTACAAATTTTCTAAATGGAAATCACATGGGCTCAGGCGGGCTGGTGCGGACCTAAAAGTCCCAAGTTCAAGGCGAACTTAAAAAAAAAAAACAATCTGCGAACAGGTGCCGACAGATACCGTTGTACAGGGGTACAACTGGGTCTTCTTGAGTCCCACACAAAACTGGAGATAATCTTAAAAAAAAAAAAAAAAAAAAAAAAAGCCACAAGTTGAACCTTTGGTTGTTCTCTTCGCCTGGGGACCCCCTAAAGAAAAACTCGCGCCGCCTGACGTCATCTTTCACCTTTTCCCATTGGCTTTTTCTATCCGCGTCGCTGTCCTGGTAGCCTCTGATTGGTTTCATCGGTGGCGCCTCACTGTCTGACATTTCGTTGTTCCGTTAGTCCTTCCGATTCACTTCGGATATCTCAAAGCGTGGTCGAGGCGACAACCCTTTGTAGTGTAGGCTCAAAAACCCAGACAGAGTGTCGCCCTGCCCTGGGCTTTAGGAAAACCCCTTTGTGAAGCCAATGGGGTGTAGCGACGTCACAATAATAATCATATTTTAGATATTTAAAAATTATGTTCATTATTTACCGTTATTAAATCATTCGTTAAATCTAAAAATGCCCATTGAATGTTTAGCGCGATTAACTGTATAATTACCTGCGTGATGTAGGGTATGGATATGGCAAAACAGAAACCGCAGATGACTGCCAGAAAGAGCGAGTGGCCCTGGAAACGTTGCTTGATATAGTACGTGTAGGCCTCCTTCAGGGCAGATACCAGAGTTGCCATCAGCTTGATCTGAACAACAACAAAAAACACTTTTATATATCTTACATATATCTTTATACATGCAACCCAACTCATACGCACAGACACACAGATATATATAATATATATATATATATATATATATATATATATATATATATATATATATATATATATATATATATATATATATATATATATATATATATATATCCTGTATAAGTATTCTATACTTCTATAGGATACTATAATATATCCTATGCAAGTCTAATATCATCAAAAGAAAACCCAAGTTAACAGTATATAAATTTTTAATAAGACCTGTCTTAACTTATTTGGCAGAAACGTGGCAACTGCCACAAAAGGATAAAGAAACTCTGGTAGTTTTTGAAAGAAAAATTTTAAGAAGTAATTTTGGGAGGTATCCAGGTAAATGGTGCATGAAAAAGAAGATCAAATATTGAATTATGCATAATTTATAATAATTTAGATATACTTAATTTCATCAAGATTCAAAGGTTAAAATGAGCTGGATACTCAAACATATCGAATGATTACAAACCAAGAAAAAAGTTTTCATGGTTCAAATCCAATAGGCATCCGGAAAAGAGGACTACTCAAACTCAAATGGTTGGAATCTGTTGATAAGGACTTGAAGGCTTAAAAAATTATTAATTAGAAATTCAGTGACCAACATAGGACTGTCTGGTATCGACTTCTGGAGAAGGATAGTGTCCATCCAGACTGTCATGCCACTGGTGAAAAAGAAGTGTAAAGTTTCATGCATTCCTTTTTTCAAAATGTTTATTCTCGAACCAGTATTCAGCAGAACACACTGTCTTGCAGAACCGAAACAAATTTCAGTTGAAAATAGAAGACTTTTCCTTTTTATCTAACATTACAGCCTTTGCAAGCTTGAGCCTCCGCCCAAAAGCCAAACCTTTCCAGTTCTGGATTCTCAATTCTCAAAGTCTTTTTCAACTCCTTCAATCTCATCCTCTCTAGGTTCTAGGTTTTCCTCTTCTTCTGATGTTAAAAAGTTTACCTTTTGTTATCTCTATTGTTATATTCTTCACATTTTTTCTTTGGACGTGACCAAGACATTATATTCTTTGTGCTTTTACATACCTCACAAGTCTTTTTCAACTCCTTCAATCTCATCCTCTCTAGGTTCTAGGTTTTCCTCTTCTTCTGATGTTAAAAAGTTTACCTTTTGTTATCTCTATTGTTATATTCCACTCATTTCTTCTTTAACCGTGACCAAGACATTATATTCTTTGTGCTTTTACATACCTCACAAGTCTTTTTCAACTCCTTCAATCTCATCCTCTCTAGGTTCTAGGTTTTTCTTCATCTTCTGATGTTAAAAAGTGTACCTTTTGTTATCTCTATTGTTATATTCCACTCATTTCTTCTTTGACCGTGACCAAGACATTGTATTCTTTGTGCTTTTACATACCTCACAAGTCTTTTTCAACTCCTTCAATCTCATCCTCTCTAGGTTCTAGGTTTTTCTTCATCTTCTGATGTTAAAAAGTGTACCTTTTGTTATCTCTATTGTTATATTCCACTCATTTCTTCTTTGACCGTGACCAAGACATTGTATTCTTTGTGCTTTTACATACCTCACAAGTCTTTTTCAACTCCTTCAATCTCATCCTCTTTAAGTTCTGGATTTTCCTCTTCTTCTGATGTTAAAAAGTTTACCTTTTGTTATCTCTATTGTTATTTTCCACTCATTTCTTCTTTGGACGTGACCAAGACATTGTATTCTTTGTGCTTTTACATATCTCACTATGTCTTTATTTTCTATTAGGCTCTCAACTTCTTTGATTGTTCTTCTGGGTCAAAATGAAATATCAGCGATAAAAAACAAGGCAGGGTGGTAGGAACTTAGGTAGTGCTCATTTCTTCAATTTTTAGGATTGCTGTTTTGGCTTGGTGCAATTTATTTTTTTGGGAGGGGAAAGGAGAATGGGTGATAAATTACTATATAGAACCCTTTCTATATCTAATCTACGATTGGTTAACCAAGTGCTAGCGTTTATTTTTTAAAAAGTTTACCTTCTGTTATTTCTTTGATTATACCTTTCTCATTTCTTTTTGGGACCTCTCCAAGACATCAGATTCTTTGTACCTTTACATATCTCCCTATGTCTTCATTTCCTATTAGAAAATAGACGTCAGTTCGACGCGTTTTGTCCTCTGTAGTTGTTTCAATACGACTGGCAATTATTACCATCTCTGTTTTGAAAGGAACTGCGGTCGTCGAAAAGTCTCGCTGCACTCGCCGTCTGTCATCTCGGGAGAAATTTTGTGCCTTACCAGCTGCGTGTCTAATCGGTTGAATGGAGATTCGCCTCGTCATTCTCTCTCTGGTATTGAAAGGGTTTTATAATCCTTTGCACTAACTTGAACAATTCCACGTAGAAGAAATGTATCTAATTAAAAATACACCCGATTTATTTTTACGTGATTCTGAAATAACACGGTTTACCGACATACTTCTTCACACAAATTTTTTGTTTTACCGAAATTCTCCCAAATTTTTTAAAATTATAATTTTGACAGTGCATATAGAAGGTGGTCAGTTTATGTCCACAAATGTGTAAGTGGCTTGGTCTAGCATGATTATTCCGTGCCTTAAAATCTACGTGTGATAGAATCAGTGGCGTAGGCAGAATTTTTTCAAGGGGGGGAGTTCATAATTTTCAAGGGGGTTCATAATTTTAAAAATAATAGCCCTCATAATTTCTACTAAAATTTTTATTTTTGGCATTTTTTGAGCTCAAGGGGGTGTTTAAACCAATAAACTCCACCCTTGCGTACACCCCTGGATAGAATACTTTCACACGACTGCAAAACGAAACAGTTGTCAGTATTCTTGTTTTGTATGATAAGCCCTTAAGAGAAGGTCGTACCAAAGTCGATTAAGGACTAACCATGATTAAACTGTGGCATCACCGTGGCTGGTACCAGAAATGCAAATTTCTGCGTGTGACCACGCCCGCTTTCCGCAGCCGTATGCGCTTTAAATAACGGAGCAGAGCCCTCAAGAGCGAAGCGTTTGTACGTTCCAGCAGTTTTCCCTCCGGAGGCCAGCACTTTCGACTCTCCGGCAATTCACTCGATCAACAGCACGAGCTTCCAACCTTTAACGCCCGCTACTGATCTAAACCTTCTGTAGCATTGTACAGCCTTTATTTTCCTTTATGTTTTTTGCGGTTTAAATAAACCTCCTGTTAAGCGTGAATAATCAGTGTGGATTTATTCCTTCATTTTTTATGGGGTCAAGAGGGAGCAGTAACCAGTCGCCATACCTTCATTGGTGACTTCCCTTCAAACCCATGGCGCCAACCAATGGTGGGACACAATTATCCGTTTAAGCAGAGATTAATCGTGGTTCTCCTTTAAACGACTTTCGTGAAACCGGTCTTTGGTCGCTTCCATTATAACCAGTGACAGGGGAAAGGAGAAAAAGAGACCTTGAACCGCATATTAAAAATACAACGACTTTAGTACTTCCGCCTTCTTTTTAAAACATTTCAACCTGTTCTGTACTTTACTGGGTGCTTCGGTTCAAATTTTCGTATATTACTTATGGAACTATTCCTAGTAAAACTGTATAAACTGTTTGTTGTATGACTCAGTGCCGGTTTTACCAAAGTTGTTAAACGCTATCCGCGATTAATCTCTGTTTAAATGGAGAATCCAGTCCTACCATTGGTTGGCACCATAGTTAATCGCGGTTAGCCATTAAACGACTTTGGTGAGACCAGTCATCAGTATTTCACACACCGTGTTTTCTGCAAATGTTTATATATAACATCGATGTATCAAGTTTTTCCTTGTCTGTCATGATGATTATTTTTTCAACACACATTTTAACCTCGGGTTAAAAAAAGTCAGGTTAGGCTATTAGGAAATATCCATTGAGAAATCTGAGCGAAAGTGAATTCCTGTCAACTAATATGTGACCAGTTAACTTTTTTCCAATTAAATCTGAGATTAATCCTTATTTTGCCAAGCTTCTGGGCAAAAAGAACTCGTAGTTGAAATGCAGTCAGGAAGCCATGAATGAAAACGAAATCCAGCATTGTAGAACTTCGCATTTATTGAGGATCAAAACGCATCGTTCTACCAACCATCTTTAAAGTGCAACAGCTCTACTTATATTGCTTGTAGAATATATGCATTTGTGACCGATGTCGATACATTGCGAGAAATTGACTTGATTTTGTTCCCTTGAGACTTCAGATTGTTCGGAAATTTCGGGATGTAAGAGTGAACTTTGATCATTTAAGACAGTTGAAAAATGTGGCCAGTGGACAGAAAGTTAGCATTAATTCCAGCGTTAGTTTTGAGAGATGGGTAAAAAGAAGTTAAGTCTGAGAACACCCTTCATCTGAGATTTTATAGCTGGGAAATTAGGTATTAAAAAATAGGAAAGTCAAAAGGAAAATTTTTTATATCTCTTTAAGGGCTAATAATTTTGCTATATTACACACATACACATACATAAATGTATATATGTGCACATATATTTGTATAATTACATTAATACACACATTATATATATTTACATAATACATAAATATATATGTAAGTATATGTAGGTGCACGTGTATTTATATGCATATGCATTATATGTAAATACACTGAAGAGCCAAAAAACTGGTACACCTGCTTAATATCGTGTAGGGCCCCCGTGAGAACGCAGAAGTGCTTCAACAGAAGACGGCATGGACTGGTCTAATGTCTGAAGTAGGGCTAGAGATAAATGACACCATGAATCCTGCAGGGCTTCCATAAATCACTAACAGCACAAGGTGGTGGATATCTCTTCTGAACAGCACTTTGGAAACATCCCAGATATGCTCAAGAATGTTCATGTCTGGGGATTTTGGTGGCCAATGACAGTGTATAAAATCAGAAGAGTATTCCTGTGGCCACTCTGTAGCAATTCTGGACGTGTGGGGTGTCGCATTGTCCTGCTGGAATTCCCCAAGTCCATCGGAATGCACAATGGACATGAATGGGTGCAGGTGATCAGACAGGATGCTTACGTACGTGTCACCTGTCAGAGTCGTATCTAGACGTATCAGGGGTCCCATATCACTCAAACAGCACTCACCCCATCCCATCACACACCTTCCACCAGCTCCTACAGTCCCCTGCTGACATGCAGGGTCCATGGATTCATGAGATTGTCTCCATACCCGTACACGCTCATCTTCTCGATACAATTTGAAACGAAATTCGTCAGACCAGGCAACGTGCTTGCAGTCATCAACAGTTCAATGTCGAGTCCAGGCGAGGCGTAAAGCTTTGTGTCGTGTAGTCATCAAGGGTACACGAGTGGGTCTTAATCTCCGAATGCCCATATCGATGATGTTTCGTTAAATGGTTCACACATTGACACTTGTTGATGGCCCAGCATTAAAATCTGCAGCAATTTAAGGTAGGGTTGCACATCTGTCACGTTTAATGATTCTCCCCAGGCGTCGTTGGTTCCGTTCTTGCACGATATTTTTCCGGTCTGAGCGATGTCGGAGATTTGATGTTTCACCGGATTCCAGATATTCATGGTACACTCGTGAAATGGTCGTACGGGAAAATCCAATTTTCATCGCCACTCGTAGATGCTACGTCCTATCTTTCGAGCACTAACTGTAACACCACGTTCAAACTCACTTAAATCTTGATAACCTGCCATTGTATCAGCAGTAACAGATCTAACAACTGAGCCAGATACTTGTTGTCTTATATACTGTAGTTGTAAGAGTCGCGTTCGTCTCTGTCGGCAGTCAAGCAAACTTTTGTTCATTTTAACAATTGAAAATGGCAGTATTGTACCAGTAATGGTCTTCTTGAAGCACGGACAATTGGAGGTGTCAAGCGTGCCGTTTATCAACGCACCGACTGAGAAAAGGAGTTTTGCTTTGATCGAGATGGCCAGTCGTAAAGAGCGCTTCGGTTACCTCAAAGACAAGGGTCAAAGATAGGGGTGTAGATCTCCCCTAAAACCAAGGTTTCCTGCTTGGAAAAGAGAGAAGCGGGAGGTCTCCCGCCTGAACTTCTAAGAGAGAAGGTTGATCTAGAGTGATATCCTCTCTGGATGATAGGTTGCATCTGCATACACTTTAATGATTCTTTAAATGTTTTTTTCTTTTTGTTGTAATAAATCAACCTTGTTAAGTTTTAATCATCTACCGCTGGTTATTTCGTATACATGGCGTTTTCATTGCAAGGGACCAATGCGAAGTCATATCCAAGATGACTAAGGTGTGATGGACTAATCGGCAATAGAAACAGCTCGATCGCTCGGCGTTATTACAGTAGTTGTTCGTTCCTTATCTCTTTATTTCATACGCATGCCTATACTAGTTTATTGACTCTTCAGTGTATATGCATCTATATCTATACTAAATAGAGCACTTACCTGCGAGTCGAGTCCAAGGAATAGCAGAACGAGGTAGAAAAGCACTCCCCAGCAGGAAGGGAGGGGCATCGAACCCACGACAACGCTGTAAACTACGAACACCACGCTAGGATCTGCAACAGTAGAACAGAAAACACACAGCATGATACATGCATGCATATAATATACTTTATACATATATACAGTGAAACCTCTCTGAGCTGCCACCTCTCCGTGCGCAGAATATTTGGCTGCTTAGAGGGGTTGACCGCTCTGAAGGGTTTTATTTACTATTATAAGATAATTACTATAATGCATAATATAAACAAGTCTGACATATATTCCTTATGTAAATGAAATTTAAAACTTATCTAAAGAGAAAATAGTACTTTATTTCATGCTTCTTTACATTTTTTAAAGTAAAATTCTACAATTTGTTTCTGTTTGTTCTGTAGTCTTCGTACTCCTTCAAAATCAAATTCTTTTCTTTAATGACTTTGTTGATTTCCGTTCTTCCGCAGTTAAATAATTCAGCTAACTTTCTTGCCGATTTGCCATTCTCATATTCAAGCAGAACTTCAATGCTCTGCTCGAGATTTAGAAAAACGCATTTCGACATCGTTGCAACTCAGATCACTGACCAACTAATGAAATGAAACTGGTGTGAATGACATTTTTGCTGACAGAGGTGCAATTCTTCCTTAACTTTACCGATTGGAATTCCAAACAAAGGCCCTAGGACACCTTCAACTCTTGATTATCCACTTCCTCCCTCAGTTTCTATGGGTGGTGCAATAGGGATTACCTAATCCCTATTGCACCATCAGCATTGGAATACAAAAGGGATAACACATTTAATCCTTCTTAGAAGGGGGGGGATGGACTTCTCAAGTTATTTCTCTGTCTTTTATTCGACCATAAACCTGACCTTGAGTTTTTCTGCTCAAAGTTAAAGCATGGAATGAGTAGAATTTCCCGAAAAATGAAATGGGCGATCCCACTCGGTGGCCGTTTAGAGGGGGTGGGTGGCCGCTGATACAGGTTATTTTACCATTAGATCTGTGAGTCGAAAAGTTCGTGCCATGAAAAGTTGGCCGTTTAGAAGGGTGGCCGCTATACAGGGGTGGTCGCTTGGAGAAGTTTCACTGTATACGTGATATGCGTTCTGAAATGGACCGATGCTTTCCGAATTTTGCATGGTCAGCTCTTGGAAGTTTAAGCAGATCAAATTTTTTGGCTGTTCAGCGCGTGTGTAGATAGAATACTTAGTTTATTCTAAATTGGGTTTGGTGACTATATTGGCGCCATTTGATATTTCTCCTTTTAATGAAGTGTAAATAATTAAAATCTTAATTTAACTTAATTTATGAGATGCTGCTTAAAATGTGCTTTAATATAATACAAGGGATTTATTTTAACTAAATTTTTCAATGAGTTATTGAATTTTAATAATTTTATTTTAATTCAAATTTAAATTTATTTAATATAAAATTATTTTTATTTGACACATTCCTTTCTTTTTATCATCAATTTTGACGTTTTATCAAATAAAAATGAACTTCGTTGCTGTGGTAATAGAGCAATCATAAGGCGATTTCACACAGCAGGGCACATCTCAACTTATGACAATTCTGGTTTTAGTTTTAAACGGAAGGGCAGTTTATTGTTTGCCTATAAGGTAATTTGTTGCAACGTGACGAACTACTATAATGACCTTCCCTTGCATTTTCATTTTTAAAACAGCCAATAGACAAACCATAAACTGCCCTTCCGTTTGAAACTAAAGCCAGAACTGTCATAATTTGAGAATTTGCCCTACTGCGAGAAATCGCCTTATTGGCTGTTGTAAACATGAAAATGAATGGGAGGGGAATTTAGTAGTTCGTGACGTTGAGCGAAGCTGCTCTGTTTGGAAAATTTGGAGCCTTTTACATTTTATTTATGTCACGCTCTTAGGACCAGTTTCGCTGAAGTCTATTAGAGCTGATCAGCGATTACTGACTATATAAATCTATCAAATCTGTGATAATCTTTGGCGAAATCGGGACTTTCAGACCGAAGGCTAACTACCGGTCTCACCAAAGTGGTTTAACTTTAACCGCGATTAACCCATGGCGCTAACTAATGGTGGGACGCAATTCTCCGTTTAAACAGAGATTAATCGCAGTTAACCGTTAAACGACTTTGGTGAGATGGGTTCTTAGTGAAGCATATATTATATCAATAGTTATTACCTTATTCGCTAAAATATTTCCGAGCTGCACTAGTGACTACCAGTTTTTAACGGGCCTAATCACAATAAATGTTCAAAATATTCTTTAAACTCTTGTATTTTTTCTTTGACATAAATAAATAGTTGATATAGTCTTCAGATTGTTATTTTTTTTAAATATTAAATGTTTACTAATTTTGGCAACACGAGAAAATCTTTTACAATTAAAACAAACTCGCTTGATATTCATTCTATGGGTAAATTCAGTTCGAAATTGAAGTGGCATAACTGATTTTAATGATCGCGGTGTTGTATTAAACAAAGGGTTCGAACGAATCGTGGCGTATGGGGAACAACTTCCTCATTAGAACCATTTTCCATGAAGATTCGAGTGTTTTCGAAGGAAGCTGGACGTGATGTTTTCGCCGATGTTGAGAATGAACTATTTTTAACATCTATGAACTCTAGTGTAGAGTAGAGTTATATATTTAAAGGTATTTTTGGTCATTTTGAAGAATCTCATACTTTCTAAAAAGTCTTGGTGTATGTTGAAAACATCTTTGTTTTGACCAATCAAAAGTTTTGGACGATTAATAAAATTATGAAAAAATTCCATATACATTTAGGAGTTTTAAGTCTTATAAAGTTCTTATGATTCTTACAATTCTTATTCATTACAATAAAATATAGAAAAAAATTACTATAACCAATGACTATTTGCTTCTTATAGCATTCATTATTACCAAGCCTCAGTTATTTGTTGGTCAATCTATTATGCGAGCACCATATAGGCGACCAATACTACTCCCTAGGACAACACAAACAAAAAAAGTGGGTCTCGTAATTTTGAAGCAAGGACCAAGGAGAAAACCCCCAGTCTTGACCTGCCACTTCCAGAGCTATCGTTTGGGAACTTGGAGGACATTTGAACCATGAACCTATTTTTAGAGGCCCGAACCGCTATTAATAGACATGGTGGATTTTGCTAGGCTTGAGCCTCGAGCTAGAATCCTCTAGCTTAGAGTTGGGGCTAAAAGAGGAGAAATATAGGAAGACGCGAAGTTTTTAGACATTCCCTTAGATTTTGAGACACCTGAGAAAGATTTAGGGTCTTAGATTGATGACTGAGTTTTAGAAATATGTTCTCGTCGACGTTTACGGATTAACCGAAATAACTGATGCTATATTAGGTTGGAGATCGTCTTAGGGGGATTTCCATTAGTTCCCTAAATGCGATTTAGAGTTCTAAATTTGTTCCTTAATTTTTGCCTTATTCCTGAAACACCTGAGAAAGATTTAGGGATTTAGGACTCAATTTTAGCAATAAATCCTCGTTGGGCTTTACGGATTCCCGAAAGAATTGACGTTATAATAGGTTCGGGATCATCTTAGGGACTTTCTATTAGTTTACTACGTATGATTTTAGATACCTAAATTTGTTTCTTAGATTTTGTCTTATCCATGAAACAGCTGAGAAAGATTTCGGGATTTAGGACTCAATTTTAGCAATAAATCCTCGTTGGGCTTTGCGGATTCCCGAAAGAATTGACGTTATAATAGGTTGGGGATCATCTTAGAGACTTTCTATTAAATTCCTACGTAAGATTTTAGATTCCTAAATTTGGTCCTTAATTTTTATTGTATCCCTGAAACTTCCGAGAAAAATTCAGGGTCTTAGGACTTTGTCGGATTCTACAGATTACCGGAAAGAACTGACGTTACATTCGGTTGGAGATCGTCTTAGGGACTTTCCATTAATTTACTACGAATATTTTAAGATTCCTAAATTTGATCTTTAGTTTTTGTTGTACCTCTGAAACTCCCGAAAAAGTTTTATGGTCTTATGACTGAGTTTTAGTATTACATACTCGTCGGCGTTTACAGATTTCCTGAAAGAACTACGTTATATTTGATTGGTGATCGTTTTATGGACTTTCCATTAGTTTCCTACTTATGCTCTTAGTTACCCACATCTTCTCCTTAGTTTTGTGGTATTTAACTAGCAATCACT
>CM063499.1:65725801-65740801 GCA_032207245.1 Pardosa pseudoannulata
GGGCTATTCTTATATATTGGATTTTTTGAAAGTAAATTTCTTTTTATGTCTACAACGAAAAATTTTATTTTATTTACTTTTAATTAAATAATTACAAAATATAAATATGTATACACATGAGAGAAACACAATATTAAGTGGCAAAATAGAAAACGGATTTCCTTGCAATTTTCCTTTTCTATATATGTGTTGGACTACTCTTTTTTGTTTGTTGCTATTATATTCGATTTCTAGTTGTTCTTAGTTTTCTAATTTACGAAACTGATTTGTATCTCATTCTATCTATCTCTTGTAATGTTTCAGCAAGGAACCTTTTCAGTGAGTTTAGAGCAGTCCAGTTCTACAATTATAGTCCATCTAACGATTTCACATGAATCAAGGCGACATATGCTTGACCTGCTGTGAAGATTGTCTAATTTATTAAGCTGATGGTGTTCTCATTCTATCCATCTCTTGTAAAGCGTTCATTGTTGCAAGAACCTTTTCTGTGAGTTTAGAGCAGTCCAGTTCTCTATTTAATAGTCCATCTAACGATTTCACATGAATCAAGGCGACATATGCTTGACCTGTTGTGAAGAGTGTCTAATTTTACGAAGCTGATGGTGTTCTCATTCTATCCATCTCTTGTAATGCTTCATTGTTGCAAGGAACCTTTTCAGTGAGTTGTTTTTCCGACAGGGAAATCGTTTCTCCTGCACAAACAAGGGGAGAGCTCAAACTTGAGTTTTTCCTTCCGCGATGTGTATCACGTGGCACGGAATCGAGTGCCGCTTTTGTTTTTCTTTCTCGAAGTTTCCTCTTCGTGTGTAAAGAGTCGTCTTTCATTTACACGTCGTCTTACAAGATTCACTCTTTGTGGACACGACATTTCGAGATTAGTGTTTCGCAATGCCGTTACTGATGATTGCCGCTTCAGTTTGAATGCTGAATACGATTAGAAAAGATATCTGCTGTGAAACTCACATGTCTTCCTTTTTACGGCTATTAAATTCTACACATGTTCGGATGCACTTCACTTAAACTTCTAAAGTGAGATATGATATTCTAAGCCTCTAATGAATTCAGAACAGTTACACAATTGGTAAAATATTAACTTTCAATATCATCAAAAATTCGAAAAACACTATATGCTTTCCGTCTAGCATTCGGCACTGAGGATATTTTTATTTCGAAGTTCAAAAAAGTTTTTACATTATATTACACTAACACTAGAAGAAAACAAGTAATATATAAAACTAGCACATAGGTCGTCATAAGACGGGATTAGTAAAATTTTTAATCTTCCCTATAAGTACTTTATAAACAAAGGTGGGAAAAAGCCGGCCCGTTGAAAAATTCTGCATATAATTTTTTTTAATCTCTTATATGCGATTTTGTTGATATCAACAGTATTTGTATGAGTAGTGTACATATAAATAATGAAAAATATATAAATAATAGAGAGTATTATAATTTGACGAAAATCTACACTCGGTATTAAGGATAGCTACAAGTGATTTAGATCCAAATTTTGAAGAAATGATATCAAATGAACATTCCAAATTTCACGTTTTGCATTAACTAAAACTATTCTATTTTAACGTTTGATATTTGTCTTTTCTTTTTATAATTCTACTTACTATTATATTTACAAAATGTAATATAAATATAAAAATGTAATAACTATGATCAAAATAAAATAGTTTGTATCGTTAAGATATAAATAAATATCAAAATAAAATCTTTCATTAACTGATTGATTTAATGATCATTAATTTAATATAATCATATTTCTCTAAAAATGGCGCGACATATTTTACTGGGCACGAATTGTTCGCATATACACCTAAGTAAGACAATTTATTATTGCTATTATCTTTTATTAACTGTCAAATTTCTCTGTCCAAATGCTTTAAATTGATACTTATAGTGTTTTTGTCAAAAAAATTTCTTGCGCAGGGAAAAAACTCCACCATAAACATTCGAGTGTTCACAGAGTACGCGGTAGAGTCCTCCGGCCCGGGAGACATTTTGAAAATTTCATTTTGGCCCGCGCTCAAAAGTATTTGCCCCCCCCCCCTCTGCTATAAGGCAGATAAGAAATGGTTTGTATTTCGGCTGAGAATTATCTGGTACAAGCTCAAAAATTTATTTATCTTCATACTCCTCTAAAGTCACCCGATACTGTGAATGCAGTTTAGAATCGCGTTGAATACATTTAGAAAGATAGTTCAAAGTTTTCTTAGCTACGTCGAAATTATCCTTATGTTCTTCCCAATTTTTTTTGTATTAATAATTAATGGAAGCAAAGGAATGAAAATATCATTTCCACTACACCCTGGACAAAGACAGAATTTGTTGTTAATACCGGTGATAAAATTTTCATTCCAGCAGAAAATAATTTATCATTAAATTTAAAACTATATACATAACACATAAGTACCTAATCTATAATTTAAGTCCAAATATAAAAGAAAATTATTTACATAATATCTAATTTCAGTGATGAAACGTATGAAAATAATGCAGATGTTATTTAAATAATTTAAAATAAAAAATGATTAAATAAGGGAGTTAAAGGAATGACGTGATAATGCTAGAAAAATGTTATTTATATCAATTTATTATGTGATAAATTGATAAATTTAATCGCCTGCTCTTGACCTGGAAAAATAGGGCTCGAAATAATGGCATTAAATATTATATTATATTATATTATTATATTATATTAATATATTACATTATATATTATATTTATATTACATTATATTATATTATATATTATATTTATATTACATTATATTTTATTATATTTATATTATATTATATTATATATTATATTTATATTATATTCTATTCTATTTTATTATATTTATGTTATATTGTATTATATTATATTAATATAATATTATATTATATTAGATGAAATAACAAATTACTGAATGAGATGGTTAAAGGAATTACGTCATAATGCTGGAAAACACGTAATTTTTACCTATATATTATGTGCTAAATTCATAAATTTAATCCCTTGCTCTTAACCGGGGAAATAAAGGCTTGAAGTGATGTCATTAAATTCTCGAAAAGAGGGGAAGGAGTGGATTTAGAACGTTTTAAAGGCGACAGTATTTTTCGCTGTGATATAAAGCACATTTATACCAATTTATTTTAGAATCGGATATATATATATATATATATATATTTATATATATATATGTATATATATATATATGTATATATATATATATATATGTATGTATATATATATATATGTATGTATATATATATATGTATGTATATATATATTATATATATATATGTATATATATATATATTATGTATATATATATATGTATATATATATATATATGTATATATATATATATATATATATATATATATGTATATATATATGTATATATATATATATGTATATATATATATATATATATGTATATATAAATATGTATATATATATATATATATATATATATATATATATGTATATATATATATATAGTATATATATATATATATGTATATATATATATGTATATATATATATATATATGTATATATATATATGTATATATATATATATATATATATATATATATATATATGTATATATATATATAATATATATATATATATATATATATATATATATATATATATATATATATATATATATATATATATATATATATATATATATATATATATATATATAACTCTAGCACAGATGGCAATAGATTTTAAAGATTGAAAACAAATTTTTTAGAATGTAAATGGAAGAAATATTTGCAAATATTTAAAATTTGTCTGCATATACGCATCATATTGTTAGTAAAATAATTAAATATTGATAACAATAAATGATGAGCATAGTTGAAAATGATGTTGGCAGATGGCCATATCTCACATTCGTTGAGAAAAAGTTTAAAAAAAACTGGAAATTAGTGTGATAAACACCTTTTTTTATAATTCCCATGATATTTTTCAGATTAATTTGATTTCGTAAGTAATTACGCTCTAATTTCACGAGAGGGATAAAAACGCAAGAAAAAAAGTACTTTCACAGAATTTCATATTAAATAAAAAGCTTTCATATAAAAAAATAATTAAGTTTTAAAGACTTTTATACGGTAGAATAAAAAGGAAATTTTAATTCGCTTTTAAGATTAGTATGGAA
This sequence comes from Pardosa pseudoannulata, assembly GCA_032207245.1. NCBI lineage: Eukaryota > Metazoa > Arthropoda > Arachnida > Araneae > Lycosidae > Pardosa > Pardosa pseudoannulata. Next base: position 65,729,976 of record CM063499.1, read on the forward strand.
CTTTCTAGTCTGTGCATTTAATATATGTTATTAGCGGTACATGCTTATAATACCATCAGTATGTACCGGTGGTATAGAACGGCGAGAATTTCAAATTCAGTTTTGACTGAATTTTATCACCGTACCATATACATATACACTGTCTACCAATAAGTATTTGGACACCTGTGATAGGAAAGAAAAACTAACTTTATTCAAAATCAATAGTTGGTAGAGCCTCCACGAGAGGCAATGACAGCGTGAACCCTCCGGGGCATACTTTCCACAAGTCTTTGTATTACAGCTAGTGGTATTGTCTTCCACTAGGCTTGGAGTAGACATACAAGTTCCTTCACCGATTTTGGACGGGTAGTGCACCCCTTAATTCGGCGATCCAACTCGTCCCGGAGATTCTCGATAGGGTTCAGGTCTGGGCAGGCCAGTCCATTCGATGAACTCCATTGGCACCATATCAAGCCTTGTTTAACCTCGAAACATGACATCTAGCATTGTCGTCCTGAAAGTAACAGGGGTCCAACTCGTAAACTGCCCCAACGTAGGAAGCACATTGTCATCCAAAATAGTGTAGTAGGCATCGTCATTTAGCTTACCATGCATTTGAACCAAGGGTCCCAGTCCATACCAGGAGATTCATACCCAGAACAGACCAAGCCTTGTTTAACCTCGAAACATGACAACTGGCATTGTAGTCCTGAAAGTAACAGAGGTCCAATCCGTATTGTCTTCACCTCGGCTTGGAGTAGACATACAATTTCCTTCACCGAAAACCTAGCAGATGTGTTTCCGTACGGATGGTATTCATTGAAACAATACTCCCGGATGCCTGTTGAAACTCCTCGAGGAGGAGGGCCATCGGTTGGGTGAGGTTCTTCCGAATTTCTCTCTCCTTCCACTTCTTAATCACATAGGCCACTGTCGATTTTAGGTACTTCAGATTGCTAGATATGTCCCTTAAGGATCGGCCACATTTGTGATACCAGATAATGATATCTTTCTCGGAACCAGAGAGCTCCGAATTGCTTGGCATCTTGTATGCGACTAATGCTGATGCTGTTTCCTATACGATGTATACCGGTGGAGTCCGAGACTTACCTCAGGGCCGCAGATATCGTCATTTTCATTTGTGTCCAAATACTTATTGGTAGACAGTGTATAATGTAGGTGTGTAGGAATGTTACCTTTCATGAGTGGGCAGAGTTGTCCAAAAGCTGCGATGGATCCAGACTGTGTAAGCTGACCTACGGCCAGTTCCATGCAGACGAACGGTATGCCGCACACTACAAAGAATACCAGGTAAGGCACTACGAAAGAACCTGAAAAAACAAAAGAACAAACACATTAGTTCTGGCAATTGATGACTTTTCTGTATTTCTTAACATTCCTAAGATGTTCATAACTAACTTAATTTTCATATATTTCTTTTATTTTTGGGAATTTTTCAAAACTGTCTAACCTGGAGATTTAGAGTGGATTTTCAAGCCTGTTAAAAAAGTCGCTGTGCCTCTTTAAAAAATCACTGTGTCCTAAAAGTTTCATAAAAATATTTTGAACCATACGAGGTACAATCTGACGTAACTTATGAAGTGGTGGCAAACGTTAACATCCTCAAATATCACTGTGCATATGTGAAAATAAGATACCAAAAGAGTTACGATTCTCCAAGCACAGGATGGTGTCCTATTTACCTGGAGACTTAGATTAGATTTTCATGTCTGTTTAAAAATGTCGCTGTGTCCTAAAAGCTTCATAAAAATATTTTGAACCATGCTAGGTACAATTATCTGACGCAACTTATTAAGTGGTGGCAAATATTAACATTCTGAAATATCACTGTGCATATGTGAAAATAAGATACCAAAAGAGTTACGATTCTCCAAGCACAGGATGGTGTCCTATTCACCTGGAGATTTAGATTAGATTTTCATGCCTATTTAAAAAGTGCTGTGTCCTAATAGCTCCATAAAATATTTTGAACCGTACTAGGTATATTTATCTGACGTAACTTATGAAGTGGTGGCAAACGTTAACATCCCCAAATATCACTGTGCATATGTGAAAATAAGATACCAAAAGAGTTACGATTCTCCAAGCACAGGATGGTGTCCTATTCACCTGGAGATTTAGATTAGATTTTCATGCCTGTTTATAAAGTCGCTGTGTCCTAAAAGCTTCATAAAAATATTTTGAACCATGCTAGGTACAATTATCTGACGCAACTTATTAAGTGGTGGCAAATATTAACATTCTGAAATATCACTGTGCATATGTGAAAATAAGATACCAAAAGAGTTACGATTCTCCAAGCACAGGATGGTGTCCTATTCAACTGGAGATTTAGAGGAGATTTTCACGCCTGTTTAAACAGTCTGAAAAGCTTCATAAAAATATTTCGAACATATTGGGTATTTCGAAACCTCCAGTTACGAAAGCGTTGCCTTTGCCGACTGAGCAACCGCGGGTATATAAATAGTTCTTAACATAAATGAAAATGAATGTCCAGTTTGTTTTCATATAACTTCTAAAGGTAAAATGAAAAATTAAAAAACATTTGATTAGTATATAGTGCAATAAGTCAAATAGTTTTGTATTTTAATCAAGTTCTTTCCTTACTATTAAGTGTTTCTTTATTTACACTTTTAAATTAATAAAATTTAATACTTTTTGAAAAATAAATTCCCTATTAATAAAAACTATTTTTGCAGAATACCAAGTATGAGGTATATATTTCTTAAGGTATCCGTGCAAATTGTAAACATAATTTTTTGCCTAAAATCATAATTTTTTTATTTTTCCATTGTAAAATTTTAACTTTTAGGATTCTAAATCTGTTTTTGTTTTGTCTCTACGGCATTTTAAAGAAAAGGTACAGCTATTTAAACATCAGTGACAGCTGTCAAAACAAAACGGAAGTAGCGAATTCGGAACCTGAAGTTGGGAATTTAAAGCCTTTTAAAGAGCATTTTTTGGACAAAACTTTTTAAAATTTTCATGAAGATTAGTTTAAACATTTTTCTAGTATTTTTAATAATTAGCAACTTGGAAATTAGAAAGTTTTGAAGCAAGAAATTGTGGGGAATTTTAAACATGTATTTAAATTTTTTAATAGTTAATGTTGCTTTCATAAATTTCAAATGTGTTTTTCTCAGAACGGAATTTTTAATAAAATGTTGAAACTTGAAATGTGATTTCTCAAAAACTTCTTAAAATATTTTGTTGAAAATTACTATGAATGCTTTTGACAGTATTTACTAGTGAATGGCCTAAAAGCTTTAAATTTGAATAATTTTTAATGATGTTACACTCATAGTTAGATATAAAGTTAATGAAAATTCGTCAAAAATTCAATGTGTATGATTTAGAAGGAACAAAATGTTTTTACCAAATGTAAATTAAGCAAAGATTTTAGTTGAGTCACTAGTCCAATGTATCAGAAATGTGTTGCATCAAAAAAATAGTGAAATAATTTAACTTATTAAAAAATTAGACCTTTTGAAAAAACACGATTTTTTTACTAAATTTTCTTCATTTATTAGAAATTTTATAAAAGCTTCTCCAGGAATAAATTTTTTAACCCCTTCCGGTATGATTTAATAATGAAAAACTGTGCATGAAATAACCATTTAACTTTTATTTAAAAAACTTGTTTCATTTTACAATTCTTACATATTCTTAATTAAAATCCACTTTTTACATAGTGTTAAATAATATCAGAAACAGTAAAATTAAGAAAATATCAAAGCAAAACATTAATAAGGTATACAGATAGTAGTCTTCAAGCTAGTGGTACTTTTCAAAACAAAGTGCAAAGGAATTCTTAATTGTTTACACCGCCAAGTAGTCTCACTTTTAATTTGATTCTTGTAACACACACGGCATTTCTTAGTAGGTTTTCTTTTATTCTGACTCATTAATTTGGCAATGACTTGTACCAAGAAATTCTAAGTAAACAATATGCAATAGTGACTTGTGATATTCACAAGTGATAAAAGTGTTGCCAGATTCAGTACACTAGAAATTTTAAACTAAATTAATTATCATATTTAACAGTAACTTTAATCGCATGACGAGTGTAGCTCGTCATTGTGCGGTATGGAATGAAAAACAAATGACGAGCTAGACTCGTCATTTTAGCGGAAGGGGTTAAGTGCAATTTTCTATGATAATATAAAAAATAAACCAAAAAATGTAAACACATGAACTACTTTTTACGTTTAAAGAAAAAAGTTCTCCGAACGTAGAAATATACCTTAAATACATCATAGAATTAATTATGTGTATTAATAAGTCACTATTTCATCACTTTTTGAAACAATTTAATCACTTTTTGAACTAGTAGCTGTAAACTGTGCTCAGCCCTGAAGACCTCACATTTTTGTTCGCACGATAATTTAGTCGAGTGCTTGAAACACATATTAAGTGGGGGGAAGTTGTAAACTTACAATACTATCGTTAAGTTTTAATAAATTATTGTACGAGGTAATTGTGTTTGTCCTGAACTCTATTGTTTCCTATTTACCTTAATTTTACTGTTATTTACCTGATATTTAATTCCCTCAACGAACCTGGTGCTCTTTTTATCCTATGGGTTATTGCCTATTTATAAGACAGATTATTAGCAACGTACCACTATAAACCATTAAATCATCTCATCAATTTAAATTATTTTTAATTCTATTATAATTTATTTCCTGCACCACAGAGCTTGTGAGTGTGACAAGGTAAAAATAAAAAAAGTGGGTCACTCTAGGTCTTCAAAAGTCCTCAATTTTTAGCATGGCTAAACAGAGATAATAATGATTACTTAACCCTCTAAGCAGTTCGCGCTTACAATTCTACCAAACCGATAACGTCTTCAAAACGTACAATTTTCGACCTTCAAAACCGCTCTGAAAATGGATGTAATGTATATTTTTGCCAGTATTTTCCTCCATGGAGTTTTGCGGTGGGAGGATCAGGTCGATTGTTTAGGAACTGCACCCCTCTTTGACTGATATCTATTGAGATATGCACCCGTACCCCCTGACGCACAAAGACGCTGATATCTTTTCATGGCTTTGTAAATCTCTATTTCGAAGTATTTCGTTTGCGGTAACAGATGTATCTCTAATTGCACCACTTAAATATCTTGGATGACTTTCGTAAAAAAATATAAACAAGTCTCTCAAAGAATATTTTTATTTGCACTTTTAGAATCCATTATTTCTTATGGGATGATCTTCGAGACTTGACTAGTTTTATGTGTATTAAAAATTAACAATCTATAACATCTATTTATATATCTATTTATAACCGGAAGTAAAGAGACAATAATGAGGGTAGGTTTCCCGTATTCCATTCAAGTCGACAAAGGATGAAGGAAAAAATAATAGAACGTTTTGGTCACTGACACAGTAAACCTTTAGCGTATTTTTGGAGACTTTTTTTCCTCGAGGTGTTCCACTCGGAGGGTTAACATGAAAATTTAGCGTTTTTGATTTTGAATATTACTTTGATGCTAATTTCTTAAATATGTTTGATAATTCAATGTTATAATATTTATATGACTGTAATTATGATAACTTGCAGCTATAAATTTGCAATGGGGTTGGAGGGCACAAAAATTGCATTTGTTCCCTATGCACAAAAGTACCTTAGTCGGGCCCTGGTCGTATGAGGAACATCTTTAAAATATTGACTTATTACCACGTACCTATTTTACATGCGCCAGTCACCTTGAACAAACACGGCGATCTTAGGTCTTATTCGGGGTCCAAACCCGCAACCCTCCAGTTACGAAAGCATTGCCTTTGCCGGCAGTTCAAGAGCAACTCAGATTGAAGGTATGCATCGATATGAAACCGGCAGAAATGACTCGGCCATTAAAGGGTTAATATTCCCGTATATGAATTATTCTTTACTAAACGACTACTATTGACAAGTACTGTCTATCCTAGACGTTGTTTGAACAGCTTCATTATTATTTCCACAGAATTTCCGTCTTAAAATCTTTCATTTGTACAACTGGCTTGCCGCAAACATTCCGCTCCGTGTCAAAGAAGCCTAATAGTAGAGATTTCTGAGACTATTTTGTAATGAAAGAAGTCTTTGGCTATCTAATAATTCTCAGGCAGATTTTACCATTATGTTAATTTTAAGCTTTCAATAAACGTCTAACATATAAAACGCGTAGTGTTGATGCATGCACCTGCTTTTGCGCTCAAAACTTTAGGCATTAAATTTAGTACAGAGATTCTTTGCAAAACTGCAAATCCTTACGAAGATTTTTTTTTAAATTTTGAATTAGTTATTTATTTAATGCTAAACTTATTACGAATTTATATCTATATATCTATATCTATATAGCTATATATATCTACATCTATATATCTATCTATATACCTATATATATCTATATATCTATATCTATATATCTATCTATATACCTATATATATCTATATATATATATCTATATATCTATACCTATATATCTATCTATATATCTATCTATCTATCTATATACCTATATATCTATCTATATATCTATCTATATATCTATACCCATCTGTCTATCTATTAATCTATCTATCTATACATACCTATATATCTATATGTCTATCTATATATCTATACCCATCTGTCTATCTATTTATCTATCTATCTATCTATACCTATCTATCTATTTATATGTATATATCTATATATCTATCCAACTATATCTATATATCTATCTATCTATTTATATATATATATATCTGTATATCTTTCTATCTATTTATATATATATATATCTATATATCTATATATCTATCTATCTATCTATCTATATATCTATATATCTATTTATCTATATATATATATATATCTATATATCTATATATCTATATATCTATCTATTTATCTATATATATCTATGTATCTATCTATGTATATCTATGTATATCTATGTATCTATATATCTATATATCTATATATCTATATATCTATATATCTATATATTTTTGTATATATATATATTATATATGCACAAATATAGTCAAACTTGGTGAAGAACAATCTAAATTTCATCGTTTAGTACTTCGTATTCACAATAATAAAGATAAATAAAAATCGTAAAAGCGAAAATATATATTTACTTAGGAACACCATGAAATCTCTTTGATGAAATTTTATTATAATTTCACATTTCGTTTTCAAGATATTGCCTTATAGATTTTTTTTTATCACGACATTCTTTAGAACACAACTGATGGACTCATATGAATGACTCTCCATGGATACAATTTAAGTATGTAAAAGTGACCACCAGCACTGGATTATCTGGAGTAGAAAAGCTTTACACCAGGTCAAATAGTCCCCGTCGCAATAGGCGATTAGTCTGTGGCAAAGGGTAATATGCTGTTGTACTTGAGCTGGGAACTACGAAAAATGAAGACTGATCAAACCTCAAGAATGGGTACCCCTTTTGATGAATGACTTTGCTCAAGTTAATCCTCGACATTCAGAAACTGAGACCAGGGCTTCGAACCGGAACTGAACCGAAAACCGAAAACCGGAAAAAACCGTTATTTTGGTCGGAACGAAAACCGGAACTGAACCGAAAAAAATATCGGTTTATTTCGGTTCGATATATCTTTCAGTCATTTTGTTACTGTTACCAACTTATCAATATTTTCTAATTTAACGTCAACTTTATAATTATCATTACATGTATACTGCTTCTCGATTTCCTATTTTGATATTTGTTGAAAGAGCGTTTTCAGGTTTGAAATTTATTCTCCGAGACAACAGAAGTAATCTCAGTGAAACCACGTTAGAAGATATATTAATAATTAGAGGTAGTTTTCATATGTTAAATAAATAATATATTTTTTATATAATTATTGCAAGGCCAAGTGCACGATGTGAGAATCAAACGACGAATGTGGGTAATCATGAACCTAGTTGTCAAATCCAATTTTGATAATGGATAACAATGCCAATGCTCGCCGCTCTTATCGTACCTGCTGTTTGTATCAATTCACATAGTGTACCAATTAAAAAAAGAATAAAATCTTCTAAATTTTGATAGAATTATATTTTTAGTACAAATAAGAATATACATAAAATGAAATTATTCATTTGGAACTGAACCGAAAACCGTTATTTTTGGCGGAGCGAAAACCGGAACTGAACCGATATTAATTTTTTAGTTGAACCGGAACGAAAACCGGAACAAAAAAAAATTACGGTTCGAAGCCCTGACTGAGACTAAGATAAAATCTCGAAAAGAATACCTCCAGAGGTATTGCTCGAATCTTTAGGACATTTCGACTATGTACTCATTTTACGTGCAGTATCCGTCATGGAACAGATGCGATATCTACGCTCTTCCGTCCGCCATGTTTCTTTCTTGACGATCTTGGCAAGAAAACCCCATTTCTGAAAGATCCCCAAGAAAAAAACATGGACGGCACCACGTGGCTTTTAAGAAACCATATATAAAAATGGCGTTTTCTGGAAGATCACGAAAAAAAAAAACATAAACGGATAAACAAATTTACTGCAGAGTGTTGAGCACACCCTCATTATGGGAAAAGACTAATGTTTGGCCGATCCCGCTACACTTCGGTTACGAGATTGCTGCCTTTGCCGCTTGAAATACTAGTCTCGTTTACATGTTTCCACTAAACACCAATAATATCTGGTATTGTATTGGCTTGTTAGTTAACCCTCCGAGTAGAACACACAGATTAAAAAAATCCTCAAAAAATACGCTAAAGGTTTACTGTGTCAATGTCCAAAGCGTTCTGTGATTTTTTACTTCACCCTTTGTCGACTAGAATGGAATACGGGAATATATATATATATATATATATATATATATATATATATATATATATATATATATATATATATATATATATATATATATATATATATATATATATATATATATATATATATATATATCTGTATGTTACACACACACACATATATAGATATATATATATATATATATATATATATATATATATATATATATATATCTGTATGTATATGTATATATATGTATAATATATATATATATATATCTGTATATATTTATATATCTGTATAAAATTATATCTGTATAATATATATATATATATATATAATATATATATATATATATATATTTATATATATATATATTTATATATTTATATATATTATATATATATATATATATATATATACTCGTTACTGTCCCTTTACTTCCGGTTATAAATAGTTATATAAATAGATATTATAGATTGTTAATTTTTAATACACATAATGCTCGTTAAGTCTCGAAGATCATCCCATAAGAAATAATGGATTCTAAAAGTACAAATAAAAATATTCTTTAAGAAAATTATTTATATTTTTTTACGAAAGTTATCCAAGATATTTAAGTGGTGCAATTAGAGATACATCTGTTACAGCAAACGAAATACTTCGAAACAGAGATTTACAAAGCCATGAAAAGCTATCAGCGTCTTTGTGCTTCAGGGAGTAGGGGTGCATCCCTCAATAAATGTCAGTCAAAGAGGGATGCAGTTTCTAAACAATCGACCTGACCCTCCTACCTCAAACACTGGCAGAAATATACATTACATCCATTTTCGGAACCTTTTTGGAGGTCGAAAATTGTACGTGACAACCGCTTTGAAGACATCATCGATTTGGCAGAATTGTACGTGCGAACCGCTTCGTGGGTTAATGGACGGATAGTTCTAAAGAAAAAGGAAACACAGTCCTGCCGTCTTTCGAACAAAGAAGTGTTTATTTCGAGCGGCGGTAGCTCAGTCGGCAAAGGCAGCATCTGGGAGGTTTCGAGTTCGGAACTTGAGTCGGTCTAAGATCCGCGGAGTTCGTGTAAAGTGACTCGGCACGTAAAATAGATTTGTGGTCACCATGTCCTCTAAGTTCTCAATCAATACCTATGGGGAACCAAGTTCTCAATCAATACCTATGGAATGCCAAGCCTATAAGTGTTCTTCTTGGTCCATGCTTCTAAATTACGAGGTTCCACTTGAGCAAATTCGTTCTTTCACCTTAACGGTGCTCATTAAAATGAAAGGCTCACACCTTTGCCTCAATACGAGTATGACTCAATAGTGCTTAGTTTGTGCAAGTGGCATGAGAAGCTAAAACAACAGTGTTTGTTTCTGGATGATGTGTGCTCCGATAGTAAAGCCCTGGTTACATGTGCCAGTAAAGTTTTTTTTCAGTTTACCGGGTAAAAAAGATTTTACTAGGAGGCTTGAAAAAATCCGTTTGCACGAGCAATGATTTAAACTCTAAATTTTTCCTGGATTGCCGTCAGAAGTCGCGGGATTATACTCTAATGCAATCCCATCATTCCATGTACTGTGCTCTTGTTTAACCCTTTGACAGTTTCATTTTTTTTTCAAAATTCGGTCACAAAAATGTCACATTTTTTTATTGCATTTTTTTGTTCATTTTACATTTTTAAGTAAAGATACGTTGTTAAAATTAACATTTCTAATATTTTTAAGCATTTATTACAACTTTTTTTCTTTCTATGAAAGCATCATAGAACTGAAGTTTACCTTTAGCCTCATCGATATCCAAGTTAATTTTTGGAATTCCAGTGAAAGCAAATCTAGGAGGCGGATCCGAAGGATTATCACAATTAATTTAAAAAAATTGTCTTGCTTGACTGATTCCATCTGTACTACTATCAGAGTCACTACTATCCAGGTCATCTAGTAAACTTTCGCTACTATCATTTACAGATAATTCAGTTTCTGATTCCGAGTCACAGTTCGAATCACAAGAAATTAGCTCCATACGCTCTGATTTATCCATTATTTAAAAGTAA
>CM063499.1:65750801-65753301 GCA_032207245.1 Pardosa pseudoannulata
TAATTATATATATATATATATATAATATATATATATATATATATATTTACACACGTATTACACTTGTTTATTTGATGAAATAAATATATAAACTAGTTTTTTTACATTAACATTTTTATTCTAATAAGATAAATACGAATGTTTATAATTTTCCTCAAAAGTTCATTTTCTTAACACATTGCATGGGGACACGAACGTTTTCTGACGATTGATACTTGAGCCCGGGTCACGTACTAGTAACAACACGGTAACAAAATGGTTTGTTTAGTGTAACAACATGGTTTGTTTGTGGGTACAAAAATAACGGTACATACAGGAAAACGAAGCCGAATGTTCTTGTCTACTACATAGATTCTGGAAAACTTTAGACAAATAAAAACTAGTTTTTACATCAGTCGATGCGGAACCACAGAACGGGAAGGTTGATTAAAAAATCAATTTAGATTTAAAATTAACTTTTTATTTATCCTTGCGAAAGTTAAAAAAAATCAACAACAGATAAATATTCTATTGATCTTACCACAAGCAAGTTATTATTTATTTTACTTTCAACTCCTATAAACTTTATATTGTCACTAGACTATATTATTTATTCCGAAATTTGCTTCATTTTCATATCATTGCCTTTTCAATAAGCATTTTCTATGTTAAATGATCCAATTTTTAATATATTTCCCCATTTTTTCGTATTTTAATTATTTTATTCTAAATTGGTACAATTTTCCTAAATATATTATGCATTTTTATATCCTATTTCGACGTAAGAATATTTTACTACCATTTTTTAAAATTTAATTATCATTTGTACTCATTTTCATTTATCTTGAATCGTTACTATTCATTTTAATAACGTTATTTAAACAGCTGTATTTTACGTTAGCTACGACGTTATCTAAGTACTACCACTAAAGTCTGTTTGGGTCTTTCTGCAAGAGTAAGGACGATATACACGTCACCTTCCCCGCCTGCTAAACTTTTTTGTTGTTAGGATACTTTCTACGTTGTTAGGATTCATAAAACATTCAGACTCATTCTAAAGTTGGCAAGGCAACACAAATATTTATTTGGTTCTGGTTTGGTTTTGGAGCGCTACGGTCTACTTTTTGCAACACGAGGGATAATGAGACCGGGACCTACTGCTTAAAGCCGATTCCGAACGGCTACGAACATCCATGCCATAGTGGGATTCGAACCCACGAACTCCGGTTCCGAAGGCCAGCACCCTAACCATTCGGCCATCGTTCGGCGAAATACTGTTTTACGAAACATTCAAATGAAATGCATAAAAGAAAAACATCTCTCGATGAATCTCAGGGCCAGACCTTCAGAAACCAAAATTCATGGACGAAAATAACTGGCATAATCTAGGGCTAGGTTCCTATTTCTTTGGTCCGTCAAAAAAGGAAGTTAACTTCCCAGGAGATAGATATTTTTCTTTCTAAGGTACACTATGATCTCCTCCTTTTCTATCTGCTTAGGATTCTAACCTTCGTAATTTGATCCATAAGAAAAATCGTCCACTTCGAAAAAACCGCTTCTAACCCCATTGTCTTAGGGTTCCGCCGTAAATACATGCACCAAATTCTCTTACACAACGGTCACCGAAAACTGTCAAGTCTTTATGAGCGCAGTAGCCGAGTGGTACCCAATTTCAAATGACACAGGGGGGGGGGGGGGCGGGGTTAATGGGTCAATTCTCTGATATCAGGAGAGGAAATTTTTTTTCTAATGCGTTGTTATTGTTGTTGCCAATGTCACTTGAACGAACCAAGCAAGTGAGCCAGAGGCCACATGAATTAATTGAAGGGGTGTGCCTTTCGTTTGACGAGCATCGCTAGGGTGAAATAACAGAGTAGCTCAGGTGGGTTTTTGCAATTTAGAAGCAGGGAGAAAGAAGATCCCTCCGCAGGTTTTGCATGCCACCAATAAAGGTATAGTTTGTGAAGTCGGATGGCATTGTGACTCCGAACATATTTTACGTACCCTACTCCACATGAAAGAAAATGGAGATCATAGTCCGGTCTGAGACACAAACCCGTAACCTCGAGTTACTTGATCTTCGCCCTTGCCGACTGGGCTACCGCCACATTTCGGTTCTGGTGACTCTAGATTGCAGCTTGTTTTTGGTGTAAAATAACAGCATGGAACTCAACCCTGGTGTTATTTTACCCTGACAACCAACCGATCATCGTAACTATGACCACTAACATTAATTCCGACCCGTTGAAAAAGTAATAATATACAATTTAAAAGAATTTTTCAAATTTTATGGGGAAAAACAAGAAAAAAAGATTCTTCTAAAATTCAGCAATACTCAAAACACGATAACTTCAAAATAAATCATTGTATCACCGTTTAGTAAATTTAACATTATTTTTAATTATATATTTCAGGGAAGAGACTATTTTTTTTACAATGCAGCTGGCATTACAGCCGCATATGCCTTTATGGTAATAGAAGGTTGCGAAGCATATACCTAGTTTGCATCGCCCTAGGACAC
>CM063499.1:65765801-65800801 GCA_032207245.1 Pardosa pseudoannulata
ATATTGGCTTAGTCTCTGCATAGTGACGTTACAGAACAGGAACTATCAGTCATGTGCTCTAATGATATTCGGAGTTCGTGAGTTCTAATCCCACTGCTGACAAGGGTATTCTTAGCCACTCGGAATCAGATTTAAGCAGTAGATGTCGGTCTCATTAGCCCTAGTGTGACATAAAATTACATCGTAGCTCTACAAACCACATCGCGATATTGTTGACAGGTCATCCACTGGGGGTTTTGTGGTATGGAGTACAATGGTCTGCACCTTTGCTACACGAACGCTAATGAAACCGGGACCTATCGTTTAAAGCCAGTTCTGAACAGCTACAGGTTCGAATCATACTGCAGGCAGGGGTGTTCGTAGTCTTTCGGAAACGGAGTTTAGCAGTAAGTTCCCGTTTCTTAAACTGTTCTGTTGAAAAAGAGTAGACCAAATCACTCGAAACCAAGTCCAACCGAAGTCTCAACTCAGCCATAAAACTTTATTCATCATTAGAGTAATTTGTTATTCAATAAGTTCAAACTGAACTATCTGCAAGGTAGTGTTACTTTGCATAATTTATTCCATAAGAGATATTTTTCTCTTCTTTAAAATAAATATTATGTTTCAGTTAAAAGCGTAATATATCTTTATACCGTGTGATCCAAAAGTCAGGACGAATGTTAAAAATGAATAATTCGAAAACGCATGAAGATACAAAGATACGGTTTGCACCAAACGGATGGAAAAGAAACCGGATTTTGTGTGTCAACTAACAAAAATAGGTCTGTTGGTGACCAATAGATGGAGCTGTAGTGTTTTATTGCAACAAATGATGATTTACAAATGAAAAAATGTGGACAACTGACAAGTTAACCTAATTACAGTTAATTAGTAGGGGAGAGTGGGGCACCTTGGGACATAGCCCACCTTGGGACACCTTTATTTTCAGGCTTTAATTCGCAACCAGGAATTAGTTCTCATGTGTATTGATAGATGGCCTTCCTCTTCACTTCTCAAAAAATTTTGATGAAAATAGTGCTTATAGGTAAGGAACAATTTCATTTTCTTTGTTTTGAATAACCCCAAATTACATCAATGTGCATTTTAAAAAGTACTTTTTTTGAAAAAAATTAAAAAAAAAGTGTATTGTTATGAAAGAAAATTCATTGATTATTATTTCTATGCTAATAAATAAATTGTATTGTTAAGCCTAACTGTATAGTAGTTACCAAAAGATACTATGTAAAATGGGGCAGGTTGGGACACACATAGATGGGGCACCTTGGGACATTTTAAAAAGTGTAAACAAATATCAATTCAAGTAAAATAATTAATATTCTGGTGCCTAATTTTTTATTGATTTAACATGTCAAAATATTAACTTATTAATCTTTTTTTTTTTTCAGAAAAAAATGGTGAGAACAAGAAAAACAGAAAGTATTCTGCTGTAAATGCTAATATGCTTGAATCAGCTGCAAATATAAGATTTGTTAAAAATGTATTAAATTGAACAATTTTCAGCTATTTCTCTTTTATAACAGTTAATAAAAATAATTTGAACAGTATGTTGCATTTGTTGTTTAGTGTCCCAACCTACCCCATACAGTGGGTCAGGTTGGGACATTGGAAAGGTATTTTATTTCTTTTATTACTCTTTAACTAAATGAGATATTAACCCACTGAACGAACGCGTCGACGGGGGTTCGACAGCAAATTCCTGTTCGAAAACGGACCTGTCGACCCCTTCTCGTTCGCACTCTTATAACTCGTATCGCACACTTTTGAGGGAAAAAAATATTGCAAAGCGATAATAAATGAAAGAAACTAATTTTGCGTAACGGAACTCCTTTACCTTGCAGGGAAAATAACTTAAAAGTAGCCTGACAACTTTTAAACCGGCAACTCTAGTATGGTACGATAAGTTCCGTCTGGAATTTACGAAAAGGAAGTTGTTGAAGGACTGTTTTGAAAGGGAAAAAGGTGGGGAGGGTGGTCGGTGGATGGGTTAAGTAGGTTTAATGTTTATAAGAAGCAGATATGATGACAATATATGCATGCATACTCACTTTTTTCAATTACCTTTAAAAAAATTCATAAAAATGTTTAACTGAAAAGTGTCCCAAGGTGTCCCGCAGAACGATGGCCGAATGGTTAAGGTGCTGGCCTTTCGGATCTGGAGTTCGTGGGTTCGAATCCCACAGTGGCATGGATGTTCGTAGCCGTTCGGAATCGGCTTTAAGCAGTAGGTCCCGGTCTCATTAGCCCTCGTGTTGCAAAAAGTAGACCGTAGCGCTCCAAACCAAACCAAACCCAAGGTGTCCCGGTCTCCCCTACTACAGTTAGGAGAATTCTCCTCTGACCTAGCCGGAGCAATACAGAAACTGATAACATAGTCGCCACGACGTAACCACAACACCACAAAGATGCTGCTGACCTACGCGAGGTTCCGTCTTGGCCGTAGGATTAATGTGGTCAACCCCAATAAAGAACAAGCTCCACAGAGGCAAATTCTGGACTACCAGGGAAGACGAAGAATAAAGATCACTCAGGTGAACCCCGGGCTCGTGACACCCCTGTACACCTAAAGGAGGTATACCCCTGAAGTTGTCTCTCATTTGGCACTACTCGGAGGGCACGTACGGCTTGAAGCTCGAGGCCGCGAGACCCTAGAGACGTTGCCCCTCAGTACTACAGTAAAAGCTCAATGTGCTGTCCATCATTCAGTAGTACAGCTGTGAGACGAGTCACCACACTGTCATACCCTTTATGTGGCGATATGCTCGCAATGCCGCAATGCTACTTTCAGAATTCTAATAATACAGTTTAACTAAGAGGGCTTTCTCAAATATGGACAGCGTTTCGATGCTTACTAGCTTCGACTACCATTACCTGCTGCAGTTTCTCCTCTTTATATCATTTGTTGCTTTGCATAATCCTGTATCAGGAATTAGACAGCGCCATCTGTTGGTCTCCAACAGAACTATTTTTTCTTTGACGCACAAAATCCTTTTTCTTTTCCACCCGTTTGATGTTAACCGTATGTTTTTATCTTCATTCGTTTTCAAATTATTCAATTTTAAAGCTCGTCCTGGCTTTTGGATCACCCGGTATATGTATATGTGTGTAATGTATAAATATTATTACCTTTAAAATAGGTATTCCAAAGTCTTCTTTTTCTCTTCCTCATTTTCTAATGCCTCATTACCCAGCTCTAAAATGTCACACAATGAAATGTTCTCCGACTTAAATTCTTTTTACTCATCTTTCAAAACTAACGCTGAATCCTAATTTTCTGTTCACTAGCCTTATATTTCAGCTGTCCAGTAAAATGGTATTGCTTCTGAAATAATTAAATTGCTACTTGTCTTGTTTTTAAGCTATCTTAAATGGTAAGGTTCACTTGTGCCCTACCGATACAAATTTGACTGTCCCTTCACTAGGGATTGGTATTTCAAGTGCCCCAGACCAGGCCTAGAGGGTGTCTGGGCTGATCAGCTAAATTATTACAAACTCTCATCCAAACTATGCAAAACTGTTTGGTTGGCTAATGGAAAATTTGGAGAATCTGCAGTTCACGTAACAAAGCTGAATTCGAATATGTAGCTTTCACTGTACCGCACTATATTTAGTTTCATGCAATTATCTTATGCAATTTTTTTTTTATTTAATGTACTTACTTCTACGTGTTATTTTGCCTGTTTTGTATTTGTATGTATTGTGTGTGTGTTTGTAATATTTTTACTGTATTTATATTCCATTGTATATTATGAGCTGTGGTGGACTATACAAAATTCTTCTGTCCGTGTGTCCGAACTCCTTCTAAATAGCTGGACTGATTTTGATGAAATTTTCTGTATGCAATTAAGTTGATTCGATAATGGTTTAGATTCACAATTGGATCCGATAGAAAATATTTTTTGCATTAAAAATCCAGTATTACATGCTTATTGAGATTATTACAATGCCTCTCGAAACCCTTCACTGCAAACGTATCTATGGCGCAGTGGTCGGCGCAACGGGCTTCAGTATGAGAAGTCCCCCGATCGAATTCCCTTACAAGCGATATGTGAATTTTAATTTAATCTAATTACGTTTTCGATGACTGTACGCGTGGTGGCGTCAAGTATTTTTAAAAAAACTTTTTTCCTTACTTTTCCTTCAAAACGGCGCAATTTATAATTTATTTAAAAACATTTCACAATTTTTTATTTTACAGCTTTAAAACAGAACAACGTCTGTCGGTCATCTAGTATATATATATATATATATATATATATATATATATATTATGATTTTAACTATATTCTAAAAGAAATTTCTGGTCATTCCGTCCCTAAAATTGCAACCTTTGGCGAAATACCTTCGTTTCTGTTTTAATTTTGGTAGCCTTCGGTAACTTAACGAAACCAAAATTAACCCCTTGCTTGTGAAATGTATTTGAGAAAAATGTGCTAAAAGTGGAAAACTTTTTTTTTTTCTCTTTAGTTTTGTTCGTTATTATGGTTAATGTTAGAAATAGAATTATTTTTGAAAGAACAGTTTAAACGAAATAGCTACTCTTTTCAATATTTTCACTTATATGGGAAATGTTTGTTAGTTACAGCAATTTTTGTTCAAATTACAGAAAATTAAATCAAATGGCACAATTTTCTGGTAATAAACTAATACAATATTGTTTTGGTGATTAACAAACGTAACCTCTTCTGACAAAATACTGTGTAGATTAACAATGGTTTATCTCAGTTGAGGTTCGAATTTTTATTCAATCTCTATGACTCTGAGTAGTTACAAACATATTGACATAGAAAATAAACGTTTGCATTCCAAACCAAACCAAACCGTAAACGATTAGTAGAGAAGGACGACATTTTGTGTTTTGTGTGATGTACGTGTTTGTGTGCCTGTACCGCAACCAATGTAACCCCTTCTGGCAAAATACTGTGTAGCTTAACAATGGTTTATCCCGGTTGAGGTTCGAATTTTTATTCAATCTCTATAACTCTTTGAGAAGTTACAAAGATATTGACTTAGAAAATAGGCGTTTCCGTTCCAAACCAAACCAAACCATAAACAATTAGTAGAGAAAGACGAAATTTTGTGTTTTGTGTGATGTACGTGTTTCTGTAGCCTGTACCGCAACCAACATAACCTCTTCTGGAAAAATACTGTGTAGCTTAACAATTATTTACCACGGTTGAGATTCGAATTTTTATTCAATCTCTATGACTCTGTGAGTAGTTACAAACAAATTGACTTAGAAAATAGGCGTTTGTGTTCCAAACCAAAACAAACCATAAACGATTAGTAGAGAAGGACGACATTTTGTGTTTTGTGTGATGTACGTGTTTGTGTGCCTGTACCGCAACCAACGTAACCTCTTCTGGCAAAATACTGTGTAGCTTAACAATGGTTTATCTCAGTTGAGGCTCTAATTTTTATTCAATTTCTATAACTCTTTGAGAATTTACAAACATATTGACCTAGAAAATAGGCGTTTGCGTTCCAATCCAAACCAAACCGTAAACGATTAGTAGAGAAGGACGAAATTTTGTGTTTTATGTAATGTACGTGTTTGTGTGCCTGTACCGCAACCAACGTAACCTCTTCTGGCAATATACTGTGTAGTTTAACAATGGTTTACCTCGGTAGAGGTTCGAATTTTTATACAATCTCTATGACTCTGTGAGTAGTTACAAATTGAATAATAAAATAGGCGTTTGCGTTTCAAACCAAACCAAACCATAAACGATTAGTAGAGAAGGACGACATTTTGTGTTTTGTGTGATGTACGTGTTTGTGCGCCTGTACCGCATTTAAGTGAAACGAACTTTGAGTTCTGACAGTTGCGCTGTTGGTGTTGTTGTCATGTCCATCACAAAATAAAACTGACACTACCTCCTAAATCTGTCGCACGTCCCTTATCTGATGGATTTGTGGTCCTTTCGCAGACCGGGAAAACAGCAAATATCTGGAACGTTCCACGTCGTGAAGTCACTTCCGATGGAAACTGACAGGCTTAACCTGTGTATTTCTGAAGATATGTGATATAACTCCAATAGGGATGTCATTGACACCGTGATCTATAAGGTATCCAATTGGCTTAAAAGGACGGCTTTGGGGGAGAAATTAGAAACTAATTTCATTTTTTTATTTGAAAGCCAATAATGTGAACTTTCTTAAACAGTTTTTCTTTCGTCTTAGAAATATTAGGTTGTTCGGAAAGTAATTTCGTTTTTTCCCTCAGAGGATTTAATTGTATTTTTTTTCACCCAACTTCACATTTAAGCCGTATAATTTTTATATGCTTTGATAGCTCATATAGCAAGGCTTGTGTGTGAAAAATTCCAATTAATTCTACGCAGTAGTTTTTGGTTGGTACCCTCTTAAATATGGAGAGCGATAAGCAGCATTATTGACATATCTTACTGCTTTACTACAGAAATGGTAAAAATGCTGTTCAAGACAGAAAGAAATTGACCGATGTGTATGGAAAAGGTGTGTTGACAGTACGCCAGTGCCAGAACTGGTTCGCTAAATTTCGATCCGGCAATTTTGATGTCGAAGCTGCACCATGTTCGGGAAGTCCGGTGGAAGCTGATAAAGACGCGATAAAGGCATTAGTTGATGCGAACCGGCGAATAACAACACGTGAGATCAGATTGAGGTTAAATTTATCAAATTCAACAGTTTATGACCACTTGAAAGGCCTGGTATTATCCTCGAAGCTCGATGTATGGGTTCCCTATATTCTCACAGAGAGAAATCTGTGTCGCCGCATTGACGTCTGCGATTCGCTTCTCAAACGTCACGAAAATGATCCGTTTTTGAAGCACATCATCACTGGGGACAAAAAATGGGTTATATACAACAACGTCAAACGCAAGAGGTCATGGAGTAAAAAAGATGGACCGGCTCAAACCATTTCCAAAGTCGATATTCACCAAAAAAAGGTGATGCTGTCTGTTTGGTGGGATTTTAAAGGAATCGTTGTTTTTAAGCTTTTACCGGATAACACAACGATTAATTCGGAAGTCTACTGTCATCAGCTGGACAAAATGAATGATGAACTTCAACAGAAAAGGTCAGAACTAATCAACAGGAAAGGTGTACTGTTTCACCAAGACAACGCGAAACCTCACACAAGTTTGGTCACTCACCAAAAGCTTTTACAGCTTAAATGGGCTACAATACCACACCCACCAAATTCTCCAGACCAGGCACCATCGGATTATTATTTGTTTCGGTCATTCCAAAAATTTTTAGACGGTAAAACCTGCACCTCAAATGAGGAGGTCAAAAACCACCTCGATCAGTTTTTTGCCAGCAAAGACCAAAAATTTTATGAGCGTGGAATTATGCTACTACCAGAAAGATGGCAAAAGGTGTTGGACCAGAATGGCCAATATATAATTTAATAAAATATTTATTCATTATACGAAAACTGTCTTTCATGTTCCCCAAAAAAAACGAAATGACTTTCCGAACAACCCAATAGAAGTTAGGAAATTTTTGTTTTGGTTCGCATTTCGGAAGCTGCCTGTGAGTATAGACATAGATATAAATTAGTGTAGTAGTTCCCAAAGAGCAACATTTTCACATTCACAGTAGTAATTTGTTTAACACTTTAACACATTATATGTGGGATATGTATAAGTACGTTGTCTGAGGATTGATACTTGAGCGCGGGTTACGTACTAGTACGTTTTCTGACGATTGATACTTGAGCGCGGCACACGTACTAGTACGTTTTCTGACGATTGATACTTGAGCGCAGGACACGTACTAATACGGGTTAGTGTAACAACGTGGTTTATTTGTGGGTACAAAAATAAAGGTATATACAGGAAAGCGTAGCCGAATGTTCTTGTCTACTACATAGATTCTGGTAAAAATTAGACAAATAAAAACTAGTTTTTACATTAGTCGATGCTGAACCCCAGAAGGGGAAAAATTAAAACTATATGCTACTATTTGGGATGAGGAGATTTAGATCAGTAAAATAATTGATTAATTAATTCGAGAAGTAAAATGCTTGGGATCTAAATCTGACCTCATCACATCTTTTGTAAAGGAGGACCAAATCTCAATTTCAAATATGTATAATAATGCGTACCTTTGTGAATCTTTTGAGTGTGCCAAGGCTGTACTCTTGGGAGCTCTTGTAGATACTTTTCGGTTCGAGAGTGGAGTCGAATCGAAGGCAGCAGAGCAGCCGAGTCGAGGAGACAAGTCCGACTGCCAGTGTTCGAGGAGTCGAGTCGAGTTGAAGTCAGAGTTCGGAGATCGAGAGTTCGACGGCAAGTGTTCAGGACTCGAGGACAGAGTACGGGGATCAAAGGAGTTGGGCCTAAGGAACACCTCGACATCTCTCAACGACCAGAAGTTTCCAGTTCATCCGCTTTTCATTATCACCCCGAGTAATATTAGAAGGCCCCATACCAGCCGTGATACGGAGTTCACATTATCACCACGTCAATCGAAAGGTATCACACCCAAAAGGTCCACAAAGGTACGTATTGTTATACATATTTGAAATTGAGATTGGGTCCTCCTTTACAAAAGATATGATGAAGTCAGATTTAGATCCCAAGCATTTTACTTCTCGAATTAATTAATCAATTATTTTACTGATCTAAATCACCTCATCACACTATTTCTATTTGATTTTTCATATTTACGATACTATTATAAATTAATCCACTAAAAATATATTTTTTGTTTACAAAAATCTTATGGTTCTTATTTATATATTTCTATTTGTATATTTGTTTATGTATTTCAATTTAAAATACGAAAAGTTGGTTAAAAAATGAAATATTTTCGATCTATTGAGATTTAACTGAATAACTAAATTTACGCTTAAAACGCCTGGTCCAGGTACAATTCCGCTGCGAAATGTACCCACACACAATGCGTTAAGATATTGATAAGTTGATTCATGACCAAAAAATTATATTAGAAAATCAAATTAATCATAATTATAATTTATTTAAATAAGTTTTAAAAAGTACAAGTTCCCAGGTGGCATAAATATATCGGTACAAATGTCGACCAATATTTGGAGTGTCTCTGAATGTCGGATATCAAATTTTGGACATATACCGATATTGAGCGACATAATGTAAAATTCCAGGTTTTCCAGTGGTACTAGGAATTTTGATATTTGCACCAAGTTGTAATATTGAAGAGGCCACTGTACAACATTGCACCAATAGCATGAACTACGAGATCTTTTGAGGAGACCTGGAGTCTTGGATCTACCTAAAGCCAGGGCCTGATTTCTGACAGTGATAACGGGGCAAGCTCCCGGACCCCCAGTCAAAACTGGGACCCCAAATTAACCGCCATTTTAATTTAAAAATATGATGCGAATGTCTAAAATTCCCTTTAAATTATCGACAATTTCTTCTTTTAGTTTTTTGACTTATTCAGTATCGTTAGAGAGCTTGTTCACAAATGTAAGTGTTGTTAAAAATGTAGAACACGCAGCAACATTTTCTTTTAGGCTGGAAAATTCCTCGGGTAAGGACTTACAAAATTCTAAAATACGTTTTACCTTCCCGGATTTTTTTTGTATATTTATTTATAATTTTACTTATTTCATAATTTTCCATTTTATTTTAAACTAAACTTATTTTACTAACTACATTGGTGAGTCAACTTTAAAAGCTGTGAGGGCCATAGATTAACCCTCCGAGTTACACACCGATAAAAGTGTCTCCAAAAATACGCTAAGTTTTATTGTGTCAGTGACCAAGTGTTCTCTATAACTTCACCCTTTGTCGACTAATTGGAATACGGGAAACATCGTCATTTTCAGTTTACTTCCAGTTATAAATAGATATAAATTGATTATAGATTGTTAATTTTTAATACTTTAAAGCTCGTCGATCTCGAAGATCATCCATAAAACAATGGATTCTGAAATTACAAATATATTTTAAGAGAATGATTTATATTTTATTACAAAAGTCATCCAGCTATTTAAGTGGTGCAATTAGAGATACATCTGTTACAGAACACGAAATACTTAGAAATAGAGATTTACAAAGCCATGAAAAACTATCAGCGTCTTTGTGCCTCAGGGAGTAGGGGTGCATCCCTCAATAAATGTCAGTCAAAGAGTACAGTTCCTGAACAATCGACCTTCCTACCTCAAAACTCCAGGGAGGAAAACACTGACTGAAATGTACAATACATCCATTTTCGGAACGTTTTTGGAGGTCGAAAATTGTACGTGACAACCTTATTGAAGACATCATCGGTTTGGCGGAATTGTACGTGCGAAGTTTTAGGGTTAAGCATTACTACATACACTGTCTACCAATACGAATTTGGAGACCTATGCAAATGACGATTTGCGGTCCTGAGGTACGTTACGTCCTACGCCGGTATACATCGTGTAGGAAATAGCATTGGCATTTGGGATGCAAGATGCCGTGCAGTTCGGAGCTCTTTGATTTCGAGAAAGGTATTATTTTTGGGTATCACAAATGTGGCCTATCCTTAAGGAACATATCTAGCGATCTGAAGTACCCAAAACAGACAGTGGCCTATGTGATTAAGAAATGGAAGGTAAGCAGTGATTCGGAAGAACCGCACCCAACCGATGGCCCTCATCTGAGAGGAGTTTCAACAGGCATCTGGAAGTATTGTTTCAATGAATACCATCCATAAGAAGCACATCTGCTTGGTTTTCATAATCGTGCTGCTGCCGATAAGCCTTTGATCACAAAGTCCAACCGTGCTGCTCGGTTAATGTGGTGCAGCATATCGAAATTACCGTTGTTTCCTACGCGATGTATACCGACGGAGGCCATGACATACCTCAGGACAGCAGATATCGTATTGGTATAGGTGTCCAAATACTTATTGGTAGACAGTGCAGGACACTGCGACCAGGATTCTAATTTACGTGCTATAGCCGCCATTAATAAGCACGGTGATATTTGACTGGCATTTTCTTGGAAATTATATTTTGAGGTTTTATTACTAAGAATAACATGATAAAAAACAATTTTCTACTATAACATATGAAATTCCTAACAGGACGCTGCGAAGATTCTAATTTACGTGTCATAGCCGAAATGTGCATGGTGATATATTTGGATAGTATTTTCTTGGAAATTATATTTTGAGGTTTTATTACTAAGAATAACATGATAAAAAACAATTTTCTACTATAACATATGAAATTCATCAGGACGCTGCGACCAAGATTCTAATTACTTGTCATAGCCGCCATTAATAAGCACGGTGATATTTGACTGGCATTTTCTTGGAAATTATATTTTGAGGTTTTATTACTAAGAATAACATGATAAAAAACAATTTTCTACTATAACATATGAAATTCCTAACAGAAAATTTACCTAATATTGAGAGTGTAATGATCAAAAGGTTAAATGTTTGGTTTGGAGTACAACGGTCTACTTTTTTTCAACACGAGGGCTAATGAGACCGGGACCTACAGTTTAAACCCGATTCCGAACGGCTACGAACATCCATACCACAGTGGAATTCGAACCCACGATCTCCTATAGACTAGATAGATACACAGTATACATATACATACATATCTGAGAAATATAGAGATAAATAGAGGTTCATAGGTACACAGAGATATAGACATATATAAATAAATAGATACATATAGACCGACATATACAAAGATAGATAAATAAACAGACCGACAGATATATACATAGATAGATAGATAAAGATAGATAGGCAAATATAGAGATAAATAGATACACATAAACCTACAGATAGTCATATAAATATAGATACAGAAATACCTATAGATATAGAGATAGATACACCGAGACCCACAGATATACACATAGATAGATACAGATAGACTGGCAAATATAGAGGTAGATTGATATAAGTTGATCTCGGATATAGAGATAGATGTATATAGATTGATCTAAGATATAGAGATATATAGATACACATAGATCGACAGGTATAGACATATATAAATACAGATAGAGATACATATATAGATACAGACAGCCGAAATATAAAGATAAGCACACATTGATCAGCTTATATAAAGAGAGATAGTTACAGGTAGACCGACATATATAGATGCAGGCAGACAGTTACAGATGTATATTAATTGATACACATAGGTACTCAGATTCATGATTGATGCAGATATTTGATACAGACTGATTCATTGATTGATACAGATATATTAATAGAGATTGGTTCATTGATTACTGCATATAAATAGATATAGAAAATTCATTGATGGATATAGAGGATTTACTGATACAGATTATTTATCTGATTCATAAATATTGATTGGGTTAAAGTAGATAGATTAGATGATATAAATTTATTAATTAATTGATATAAGTAGACTGACATCCTACGAACATCCATGCTACAGTGGGATTCGAACCCACGAACACTGGTCCCGAAGGCCAGCACCCTAACCAATCGGCCATCGTTCGGCGAAAGGTTAAATGTAAAAGCCTTTTTTGTAAAACTAAAGCTTTTTTTTTTGTAAAATAATATAAGGAATTGTATAAGAAAATGGCTGCATGTTGCACTTCTACGATGAATATCTCTTATTTTGCTATAGGTGTTAATTCTAATTTTAATACATTCATGTATGTCTGAGGTATGTGTTTAAACCCCACAAAAATATTTTTAAATTGATAACTTTTGCCTTACTTTCCTTAGCGTAAAATATAAAAAATTTTATTTTTTATCCTCATATATGTGAAAAATTTCTTTTCATATTTTAAAAACCTTCATTTCCATATATTTTCATATGCAAAGAACGCTGTAGAAATAATTCTTAACATAATAATTTTTACTGTTTAAAATGTTATTCAAACCTTAATAAAAACTGTCTTGTTGATAGTTGCTATCAGCTCCTTTTCAGGGAAGCTCGGGGAACTAGATTCAGGCTTTTTTTGTGTGCCTTTATATAATTCTAAAATCCATAAAACATGTGTACTAATATTCTTTTACTGATGTTAGACAAAATAAACAAGGGATGTTTGCAATACACAAATCAAATAACCATATAAGAAAAAGAACCTGACGTTCTATACAAATAGATTTTAAGTCTATAAAATAAAAATAAGGAACTGGAATTAAATGGCAAAGAATATTAAACGTGACTTTCCGATAATATGGTAGGAAAAGAATGCAAAAATATTCATTAAAAGGTAATTATTAGGATTGATTTTATTTAATGTAGCCTCCACACTATGGCCATTTGTTCACCACTTCCTGATGGTGACCTGGAACGATGGTTCACGGGTCGCATCCATACGCTGGGCCACTAAATGAGCTGCGCGCATGGATTCGTCCATAGGGTCTACTGCGCACTTTAGTTGCGCATCTGGCTGCCTTTGATCTTTGGAGAAAAACCGCCTCCGAAGCCATCGTCCGTCAAGGCTATTTTATCGTCTGCCGCCATCGGCCACGATAAGCCAAACCCCTTTCCAGACGGTAGTAATGGCTTGCGGTGGACCATAGTGTGGAGGCGCTTTTAAAAATGATACACAATGAAAACAATATAGAATGTAATAACTAGACAGATAATCTAGACTGGTATATGATGTCTAGTTTATGCTTCTTTTTACCTATAGGGCTTTTTTCTCTCTTGCCAACTGTGTATAAATTTGTGTTGGTGTGTATAGAGGATGTGCGCATGACGTCAGTTGACGCAAAAATTGCAGCTCAACTTCCTCGTAGGCAAAACATTTGAAACTCCTACGGATTATGCTTGTTATTGGGGTTTTAATTTTGTCAATTATCTAAAAATGGTAACGAGATGTTGTGCGTATTGCTGTACTAAGAGTTTGAACAAAAAGGTGAAAATATTGGATTTTATTTCTTTCCTAAAGATCCTACAATGCAAATGCTTTGGATAAAATCTTTGAAAAGGCAAGACTCGACTCCAAGTTCTTCGAGAATTTGCGGCAAACATTTTTAAAATGGTAATAAAACGTCAACCTTACTGTTATGTAATAGATTATATAAAATTATTATGCTTTAAGAATTTTTTTATTATTACTAAGTTGTTTTTTTCAACTCCTCTTCTTAGCCCACTCTCCCGTTTCTAATCATGGATCTTGTTGGTGCTTCAACCACATTTGGCGAAATTGGCGTGCTTGCAGCTTGCGTGCGTGGCGTGCTTGCAGCGTGGCGTTTGAAATCTGGCGAGGGGATCGTAACTCAACAAATTGATACATAAACAAAAACAACATTTTGAGGAAAAATTTTACAAAAATTGAATATTTAAAATCTAATTGAATTAACAAAGAAAACACAAATGAAACACATAACATTCATACTAAATAGACTGAAACATTCACTTAATCACAAATTAAATAAACTGAGTGTGATTTTCATCACAAATTTGTGATTTAGTGTAAATTGTAAAATTAATTTAAAATAAGAGATTATTAACTCTTTGGCTTAAAAGAAACTGTATTTTGAGTGGAGGTTGAAGAGGAGTTGTAAAATTGAAAATTTTTTTTTCAAATCTCTTATTCATATTTCTAATGTATTTCCTAGGCTTTTGTGAAAAGTACAGTACATATAAATGTAATTATTTTTGTCCTTAAAATGATCAGGTTTTGCACATTTTTATTAGTTTCTTATTTATATACTAGTTAATTGTGGCTGTCAACATAATAAAAGTAGTATACTTTGATTATGATAATTGATAATACTCTGTAAAGAGTTTAATTTTATTAAAAAATATATATTTTTGTAAGTGATAAAAAATCTATTTTGAATTCATTAATCAGTTTCTGATGTTTCTTTCCCCTTCCCTTAAATAAAATTTAGTTTTGTTGTATACTTGATCCATATCGAAGCTCATAAGATACAACGAAAACAAGCGATGTTTTGCCAACAGAAAGTTGAGTTGTAGTCAGCTCTCGTATTTGTTTACAAACATGCACTTTTTCTACATGCTGATAAAGTCAATTTAGAATTTTTTTCTGTAACAGCCGCCGGTGTAGACCTGTTTGTTATATAAAGACCTTGTGGAAAATTGAAAGACGAACTATGATCCATGGTTTTTTCCTTTTGCATTTTTTTGATAGTTTTCCCCTTGCTGAATGGCAACGGAAAAGAGAAAAACGATTTTTTTGATTTTATTTCGTTTTTTGAGTTGTTCTCTTATAATCTATGTATAATGTAGTGTTTTAGTGTTTCGTCGTGTTAAATAAATGTATTATTCATATCGAAGTTCATAAGATACAATGAAAACAAGCAGTGTTTTGCCAACGGAAAGTTGAGTTGTAGTCAGCTCTCGTATTTGTTTACAAACTTTCTCTATATGCAGATAAAGTCAATTAAGAATTTTTTTTCTGTAACCGGTGTAGACCTGTTTGTTATACAAAGACATTGTGGAAAAGGGAAAGACGAACTATGATCCATGGTTTTTTCCTTTTGCATTTTTTTGATAGTTTTTCCCTTGCTGAATGGCAACGGAAAAGAGAAAAACGATTTTTTGATTTTATTTCTTTTTTTTTGAGTTGTTCTCTTATAATCTATGTATATTGTACGTATTTTAGTGTTTCGTCGTGTTAAATAAATGTATTATTTGTTACGAAAAGGCTTCTTCTTTAAATCGTGTTTGAAGAATACATCTTTCCAGTGCATCCCACGGAACCCGAAGGTGAAAGGGTAAGAGCCTTTTGATATTTATTTTTTCGATAGATGCTCTTCCCTTAAGGTCGAAATTTAATAGACCTAGAGAAGTTGAAAATATTTTTTCCACTTTTGAATTCATCTAAATCTGGCTGCTTACGCTATTCGAATGGCAGTATTCGAAAGGTGTTTATATAAAAACCGTACGTTTACAAACTGTCATTTTATATGCAAGACCGTTAAAATGTAGATAAGCTTCTGCGGCGTGACTTCCGATGATGACGTCACACAGTCGTAAAAAAGATCTCGGCAGCTGGTCACTCCAAAAGGGTTTCTTTCTTTTTTTTTCTATCTGTCTTAATTTCTCTGTATCTGGTAGACTGAGCAGACGGGTCTTCTCCACGCATGCGCGTGTAGAGATTGGCCACGCATTCCGGATCTCGTCGGCGGGTCCTTAACGGGTACCCGGAATGACTCTGTCCACACCGGAATCCAATTTTTTTTTTATTCCATTCATTTTAGGCTGTAAAGAAACCATTACTCATCATCAAGGTAAATTAGCTGTTAAGCAGAGGAAGGGTAATGCGCAAGTTCTGGACGGAGCATGGATGTCATTTGGCATAAAAATACAAAATCGTATATACAAGTTCTCTTCTGTATTTGTTCATTTTGAACGTGCTTAACGCTGATAAATAAGAACAGTAAAAAGTTATAGGTTTCTTTTCTCTAAATTACTATAATTTTTTTAGCCTTTTTTATAGCATGTAATAAAATACAACAGAAACTCAATGACTACAAACATCACAAAAGAAGTTTCTTCCTTTCTTCACACTATTATATTTTTAATTACACATGTTGGGGCCACCTCATGTTAAGTTGTTATCTTAATATAATCTGGACACAATTATCCCCCTCCTTAGTAACTAATTCAGGGCCGTACATTGTTCAAACTAAACGAAAATCAAAGCCTAATATATCTGCATCAATCAATGAATCTGTCGGTATCTATGTGTATCAATTAATATAAATCTGTAATTGCCTGCCTGTCTCTATATACACCTGTATCTATCTATCTCACTCTATATCAGTCGTTCAATGTGTGCTTGTCTCTATATCTTTCGATCTGTCTGTATCTATCTATCTATGTATCCGTCCATCTGTATACTAAATGAATTTGTCTATCTATCTAGTCTATATGTCTGTTTATCTATTTGTATCAACTTTTTTATATCTGTCTATCTATCTGTATATATCTCTCTATCTATGTCTATATCTGTCAGATATGTATGTATTTGTATACTAAATGAATGTGTCTGTCTATCTAGTCTATATGTCTGTTTATCTATTTGTATCTACTTATTCTTTATATCTGTCTGTCTATCTATATATCTATCTGTGTCTATATCTGTCAGATATGCATGTATTTGTATACTACATGAATTGGTCTATCTATCTAGTCTATATGTCTGTTTATCTATTTGTTTCTACTTATCTTTATATCTATCTGTCTATCTGTATATATCTATATATCTATGTCTATAGCTGTCAGATATGCATGTATTTGTATACTAAATGAATGTGTCTGTCTATCTAGTCTATATGTCTGTTTATCTATTTGTATCTATGTATCTCTATATCTGTTTGTCTATCTGTATATATCTTTCTATGTCTATATCTGTCAGATATGCATGTATTTGTATACTAAATGAATGTGTCTGTCTATCTAGTCTATATGTCTGTTTATCTATTTGTATCTATGTATCTCTATATCTGCCTGCCTATATGTATATATCTATCTATGTCTATATCTGTCAGATATGCATGTATTTGTATGCTAAATGAATGTGTCTGTCTATCTAGTCTATATGTCTGTTTATCTATTTGTATCTACTTATCTCTATATATGTCTGTCTATCTGTATATATCTATCTATCTATGTCTATATTTATCAGATATGCATGTATTTGTATACTAAATGAATGTGTCTATCTATCTAGTCTATATGTCTGTTTATCTATTTGTTTCTCCTTATCTCTATATATATCTTTCTATCTGTATATATCTATCTATCTATGTCTATATCTGTCAGATATGCATGTATTTGTATACTACATGAATTTGTCTACCTATCTAGTCTATATGTCTGTTTTTCTATTTGTTTCTACTTATCTCTATATCTGTCTGTCTATCTGTATATATCTATCTATGTCTATATCTGTCAAATATGCATGTATTTGTATACTAAATGAATGTGTCTATATATCTAGTCTATATGTCTGTTTATCTATTTGTATCTACTTATTCTTTATATATCTGTCTATGTGTATATATCTATTCATGTCTATATGCGTTGGTCATGTGTATATATCTGTGCTTTTATGTCTATATGCCTGTGTGTCTATTTATCTCTTTATCTATCAGTCTACTTGTATCTGTATTTCTTTTATGTGTATGTATACATGCTTACCCAAAACGTTGTTTGTTGTTTACCTTCTTCTTACCCACGACAAAAGTGTAAAAGTATGTGGCTATTTTTTTTTTGTTTTATTTAACCGTTTATACTCTCGTTTTTCGGCAGAATCTTATACAGTCGCCTCCCGAAATCACTCTCCAGCTACACAGCCTCAAGAACATTCGCATACATATGAAGCGACTTAAATTGTTCCTCGTGTGACGCGTGTTTTGTTTAGTGACGTGTTTCCACTCTAGAGAGGCGAGCAATCATAACATTCGTGCGGGTGTTCGGGAATACCGCGCTCCCTTTGTGCGGCCCGCTTCCACAAACAACTTCTGATCTGGCCACAACCCCACGCATTGTTTTTCGCACAGAAAGGAAGATTATCTTCGCCTGGATTCACTAGCTGGAAGTTTCCGAAACATAAACACGGTAAGAAACAAAAAGGAAACCAATAAATAAAATGAAATAAAATAAAATAACCTTATTTTTCCCACTTTTGCCGTAGGCAAGGAAGGTCTAAGCTTACGAACCACTTTTTGTGCCGATATACATACATATATTAGATACTTATAGATACTTATAGACTGGTAGATATAATGATTGATAGATAAGCATAGACCGACAGATATAGCGATAGATATACAGATAAATAGATACAGAAAAAACTGACAAATATAGATATGCATACGCCTACAGATATAGATGATAGACATAGACCGACAGACATAGTAATAGATAGATAAATAGAGATAGACCGACATATATAGAAATATATACACAAAATATGGATATAGATAGATGCAGATAGACCGTCAAATACAGTAAGATACAAAATAGACTGATGGATATAGAGATAGATATATAGAGAAATAGATACAGATAGATTGACAAATATAGATATACATAGACCTACAGATATAGATAGATATGCATAGACCTACAGATATAGATAGATATGCATAGACCAACATATATAGAGATAGATGATATACATACAAGGACCGGAATAGTAATAGATTGTTGAATAGGGATAGACAGACAGATATATAAATAGATACAGGTACACCGACAAATATGGATATAAACAGATGCAGATAGACTGTCAAATACAGTGAGATACAGAATAGACTGATGAATATAGAGATAGATATATAGAGAAATAGATACAAATAGAATTACAGATATGGACAGATATGCATAGACTGAGAAATATGGAATAGATAATACGCATAGCCCAACAAATATAGAGTTTGACAGATATAGATATGCATAGACTTACAGATATAGATTGATATTCATAGACCGACAAATATAGAGATTTATGATATATATAGACCGACCGATATAATAATAGACAGATGAATAGAAATAGACCGACAGATATAGAAATATATATACGTACTCTGACAAATATGGATATAAACAGATGCAGATAGACTGCAAAATATAGTCAGATACAGAGTAGACTGATGGATATAGAGATAGATATATAGAGAAACAGATACAAATAGACTGACAGATATAGACAGATATGCATAGACTGATAGATATAGAGATAGATATATAGAGAAATAAATTCAAATAGATTGACAGATATAGACAGATATGCATAGACTGACAGATATAGAAATAAATCATATCGACAAATATAGAGTTTGACAGATATAGATATGCATAGACCTACAGATATAGAGATAAATGATATATATAGACCGACAGATATAGTAATAGATATATGAATAGAGATAAACCGACAGTAATAGAAATAGATACACGTACTCTGACATATATGGATATAGATAGATGCAGATAGACTGCCAAATACAGTCAGATACAAAATAAACTGTTGGGTATAGAGATAGATATATAGATAAATACATACAGATAGATTGACAAATATAGATATGCATCGACCTACAGATATAGATAGATATGCATAGACCGACAAATATAGATATGCATAGAGACTACAGATATAGAGATAGATGATAAACATACACGTACTCTGACAAATATGGATATAGACAGATGCAGATAGACTGCCAAATACAGTCAGATACAGAATAGACTGATGGATATATATATATATATATATATATATATATATATATATATATATATATATATATATATATATATATATATATATATATAGAGAGAGAGAGAGAGAGAGAGAGAGAGAGAGAGATACAAATAGACTGACAGATATAGACAGATAGGCATAGACTGACAGATATAGAAATAGATGATACGTATAGCCCGAAAAATATAGAGTTTGACTGATAGAGATATGCATAGACCTACAGATATAGATAGATATGCGTAGACCGACAAATAGAGATAGATGATGTATATAGACCGACCGATATAGTAATAGATATATGAATAGAGGTAGACCGACAGTAATAGAAATAGATACACGTACTCTGACAAATGTGGATATAGATAGAGGCAGATAAACTGCCAAATACAGTCAGATACAGAATAGACTGATGGATATAGAGATAGATATATAGAGATATAGATAAAAATAGACTGACATATATAGATAAATATGCATAGACTGACAGATATAGAAATAGATGATACGCATAGCCCAACAAATATAAAGTTTGATAGATATAGATATGCATAGACCTACAGATAGAGGTAGATATGCATAGACCGACAAATATAGAGATAGATGATATATATATAGAGAGAGAGAGACCGACCGATATAGTTATAGATATATGAATAGAGATAGACCCATAGTAGTAGAAATAGATATACGTACTCTGACAAATATTGATATAGATAGATGCAGATAGACTGCCAAATACAGTCAGATACAGAATAGACTGATGGATGTAGAGATAGATATATAGAGATATAGATAAAAATAGACTGACAGATAGACAGATATGCATAAACTGAGAGATATAGAAATAGATGATAAGCAGAGCCCGACAAATATAGAGTTTGACAGTTATAGATATGTATAGACCTACAAATATAGATAGATATGCATAGACTGACAAATATAGAGATATATGATGTATGATAGATGTGTTTGACACAGTTGTTAGATTGGTTACTATTGCTACAATGACAGCTTATCAAGATTTCAGTGATTTTGAATGTGGTCTTCTAGTCGAAGCACGATATGTGGAACACAGCATCTTCGAGGTAGGGATGAAATTTGGATTTTCCCGTACGACTATTTTACGAATGTACCGTGAATATCAGAAATCCGGTAAAACATCAAATCTCCGATATCGCTGCGGCCGGAAAAAGATCGTGCAAGAATGGGACCGATTATGGAAAATCCTTAAACGTGACAGAAGTGCAACCCTTCCTCAAATTGCTGCAGATTTCAATGCTGGTCCATCAACAAATGTCAGTGTATGAACCGCTCAACGAAACATCATCGATATGGTCTTTCGGAGCCGAAGACCCACTCGTGTACCCTTGATGACTGCAGCTCATAAAGCTTTACGCCTTACTTGCCCTCGTAAACACGGAGATTAGATTGTTGATGACTAGAAGCACGTTGCATGGTCTGACGAATCTCGTTTCAAATTGTATCGAGTGGATGGACGTGTGCGGGTATAGAGACAACCTCATGAATCTATGCACCCCGCATATCAACAGGAGACTGTTGTATCTGGTAGAGGCTCTGTGGTGGTATGGGCTTGTGCAGTTGGAATGATATGGGACCCCTAGATACGACCTTGACAGGTGACACGTACGCAAGCCTCCTGTTTGATCATCTGTACCCATTCATGTCCATTGTACCTTCCTATGAACTTGTGGAATTCCAGCAGGACATTGCGACACCCCACACGTCCAAAATTGCTACAGAGGGGTTCCAGGAACACTCTTCTGACTTTAAACACTGCCGCTGGGAACCCAAATCCCCAGAGATGAACATTATTGAGCATATCTGGGATGCTTTGTGTGAGAGTGCAGCTATATTTTACATAAGGTTTGCGAAACTGATTTGCTCGCAGCACTCGCACGTAGTGGGTTGCATGTCCAAGTATTTTTTCGCGACTCCAGGAAGCTTGTGGTGTGAAAACGATTGCACTTAAACTTCACCAAGGTTTGGAGAGTTGTGATTGGTCTCCAGGAGGCGATTCAGGACCATCCTTGGAGTCCCGGTTCTTCTGGACAGAACCGGGAAAGGACGCATTGTCCACAGGACAATGGAACAACGAACGCATCAGCACAGGATAATGGAAAAAGTCTAGGGTAGTAGTTCAGAAGGAAGTAAGAGAGTGGACTTTGTCAATTTTTCTTTCAGGTGTAGCACGTG
Source organism: Pardosa pseudoannulata (assembly GCA_032207245.1). Taxonomy (NCBI): domain Eukaryota; kingdom Metazoa; phylum Arthropoda; class Arachnida; order Araneae; family Lycosidae; genus Pardosa; species Pardosa pseudoannulata. The sequence continues at coordinate 65,788,172 of CM063499.1, forward strand.
GAGTGCTTCTTTTACTTTTTAATTTTTTTATATATTTTTTTAGCATATTTCCTTGTCTTTGGTTCTATATTTGAATATTGTTATATAGTTCAGTGGCATTTTACTAAAATTAAAAACGATATAAAGCAAATTCGGGTTATTAATGGCTTTGAAATAACAGCAGCAATGTACTACACCACATCACTTTGCAACGTGCTGTTCAAAAGAGATCTCCACCACCTCGTGCTGTTACGGATTTATGGACAGTCCTGCAGGAATCATGGTGTCAATTACATCCAGTACTACTTCAGACATTAGTCGAGTAAATGCCTCATCGTGTTACGGCACTTCTGCGCGCTCCCGAGGAGCTCTACACGATATTAGTCAGGTGTACTAGTTTTTTTCTCTTCAGTGTATTTTATTGGAAAATAACACATTAAAATATCAATTCAATCGAAAAATATTAATATTTAAACAAATAATTAATCGTAATACGTATGCATTATTACGATGCTTTTTGTATAAAAAAATAAGTTAATTTTCTTTAATTTTTTTATGTTCTCATATTCAATATGTAAAAATTGGTCACCTTAAAGATAGTACTTGGTTTGAGCAACTTTTTACCCCAAATCTAATAGAATGAGGAAAGCTAAGAAAGGGAAACGCTAGGGTTGAATTAAACTTTTAGGTAAAGATCAACTGCTTTCCGATTGTTAAAAATTCTGCAAAAAATTTTGGTGAAATGAAAAACCTAATAAAAGCAGGAAAGGGAGACGACAATAATAGAAATAGAAAATAAGCTCAGTACAGCCATCTATCGGACTCGACGCGAAACAAAAGTGTCTACATTAAAATAATTTATCAAAATCGTCTCTAAAATTACCTCATACGGTACAGATGCATTTTACACATCCCCGTTTTATACTCTAAACTTTTCGATTTTATAGACTCCAGTTGGTGATAAGAAAGATAATATGGTTTCTCCGAAATAGGTTGAATTAAAAATGAATTAATTGTTCTAAATGTAATTCAGTAATGAAAAATTAAAGAAAAAACACAACATAATTTAAAAATGACAAATAAAAAACTTTTCAAGGTATTAATATAAGTTATTATGTCTTAGTTCTTTATTATCACATTCTAGTTCGAGATATTTGTGAATCACGGATACAAAGGCTCTTTTTAAAAAAGGAGATCTGATTCCTCATCGTTATTGATTACTAGATGCCATGCAATACAAAACTTCATATCTACGTATTGTTACGAGAATTTTAAATATACCTATTTTGGATTGCGGACGAGGCTTTTAATACCTATATTTTGACGCCAAATTTGATGGCTTGGCGACATATTTGGCGTGACCAGATGTTTCTAAAACCTTCAAACTCCAAAAACATTTTAAAATGTCTGCGGGCTTTTAATATGTCGCTCTGTTGTTGTTGTTGTTGTTGTTGCCACTCATCTCCATGGTGTAGAAAAGGCTACACTAGGTCTAATTAAACCTGTAGCAATAATCCCTGTAGCAATATGTGTGTGAGATCCACTTTATAAATCTCGGTTTATTATGCAAAACAATTATTTAAATTTTATTTTGTCACCGTGAACTGAACGATTTTGAAAACGATGTTTATTATGATGAGTATATTTATTTGTACGTTGTGGCAACAAGCCAGTTCTCATTCTGTAAGTTTTTGTTAACAGTTTTTTTTAAGATAAAGGGAGCATCTTGTGATGTCTATGTAGCTTTTGAAAATGGGCTTAGTTCACCCGAAAGTTGACGATATCTGTTCTTTTATCTTTATTTGTTTTATATTGAATTGTGCTGTCTAAAGAATAAATATTTAAAAGACATTCTCAAGTTTTGATTTCAAAGTCCTGTTTAGAGACGAATCTTTTGGAATCACCACGGCAAGATAGAGATCCCGTTATGAACCTGGAAAATTTCAGGTAAGAGATATTTACTCTTACAATTTGATATCTGTTTTTGGAAGTAGAAAACCAAAAATGTGACTGGTTTAAGGTACCATGCAGTTTCACTCTGAGAATGGTAAGACGAGGACTGAGACTGACTTAATCCCAAGAATGTGTCCTCATAATCCTCATAATTCAGAAGCAGGAACCCAGTAGAAGACCTCCAGGCTTGGCTTGTCATTCTAAAGGTATTGTTTCATCACTTGGAGAATATTACGGCAGCGAACCTATTTTATGTGCTCCAGCCGCTATTAAGGAACACGGCCGATCTTAGATCGGCTAGAGTGTCGATCCCATTACCCTTCAATTACGAGATCGCTGCTTTTATCGGCTGAGCTATCGCAGCTGATACCGCTCAGTTCGTCGGCTTTTCGTATTCTGTTAGTAGATTTCAGAGTCAAAAGACGTTCTGCTTTGTCTCGTCAAGCATTAGTGAATTAGTGCTCACATCATATGAGTGTTTTTGTGTTTGCTGTACACTGAATTGTACCAACGTACTGAGTTATTTTATACTATCTTTTCTGAACTAGACTGTTTTGGAGTGTTTTTTGTGGACTGAGCTGTAAATTATTTGTTACTAAATCAGTGTGTCTTCTGTTACCTTATCCAAAGTCCAATCAATTGTCAAAATGAAGAGAGAAGTACGCAGCAAACTGGTTTCAGGAGTGAGATTGAATGCTGAAGACAAAAGCTATGGCCAAAGCAGAAGATAATAAATTCCAGCAACTCTTCGCATTCACGTGAAACATGAAAGAAGATGAGAAGAGATTAAGGAAGGCCAAGAAAAATTTGATGATGGGAAAACTACTATTGTGTTGTGCAGTTGTTTTTGATCCCCCAGTCAGTTAGACCAATTTCCGTAAGTCCATAAACATGCTGAAAGTCTAAAAACAGAATAACTTTTGACAAAACCTTATCTGCCTTAATGTCAATACAGTTTAAAATATATTCGGACGATACCAGTCTCAACTCTGTGCAAAACCTAAAAGACTTTTGTCCCTTATACATACGAGAGACACACCTGGTGTTTACTAACTGGCAAAAGTGTGCTAAGTTAGTTTGCTAGCTTTTAAGTCCCTAGAATAGCAAGGTACCACCACCAGGACGCTGCTCGAGTACCATTCATGTACAGGAGGAATATTTCAGAGATTGATATACAATTTATTACACTCTGCAAATACCTGATTCTAAAATGGAAGGCCTTTTTGGTTGTTAAACGAAGCAGCTTTAACCAATGTCTGTTATCTTATTTCCACCAATTCTTACTTGAGACAGAATCCACTACAAAAGAATCCCAAAATTAGTTGCGAACCTATGCATCAATTTCAGAATTGAAGTACCAGCTCTGTCTCCAACATTTCTTCAGTTGCTTAGGTGTTGGATTGAAGAGTTGCTACCAGTCAGAATCCGTATGTGCTCAAAATCAGGCTCAGCAATATTCGCAACATAACTTAATCTTTTTACAATAGCAATGAGTTCTGATTTTAATGCAGAACATTAATCTGAATTACAGATTTTATGTAGACTGGTACTGCAAACTTGTTTAATGCTAAGGTGAACCATTGTAGAGAAAGTATGGGAAAATGAAGAAGAGCTGTGTAAAAATGAAATAGAAATGAGATTTGCGGAAGGGAATTTCAAAGAAAGCAATTTAGAAGTTCAAAGTTCATTGAAAGACAAATTTGATGCAACCAAACAGAACCTAGGACAAGAAATTAAAATGAAACTAAGGGAAGAATTCAAGAAATCAGACCTCCTGGTGCATTTGTGAACGCTACTGAGAGCAAGTTTAAGAATATCCGTCAACCAGAAATAGTACAAAGTCACCAAAGCATTCATCAAATTATCCACTTATAACGGAAAGACATCCTGGCAAATCTGTAAGACATAGTTCCTTCGCTGACGCAAATGGCTAAGATTTTAGCTCACTAATTACCTGCATCTCTGCTAACTGAGACTACAGATGTCTTGCAAATTATACCTCAAGACCAACTACTAAATTTTGAAGCCCTTTAAAACGTCTTTTAGTTACAAATAGAAAAGTTTCAAGAATTATAGTTATCTCCAGTTAGAATGTCTCCAACAGAGACCTAACGAAACATTTCAAGAACTTGTAGGAAATGTCGAGAATTTTTCTCATCAGCTTTTTCTGACTGTTCCCCTGAAGTACGAGAAATACTGTATCGCTAACATTTTTTTCGATGGTGAGAAAGATATAGAGATCCATAAAGTGCTTCGTCTAGCTGAATTCAAAGAATTTAAATCAGGGTTAGTGTATGCTATAAAAATTGAAGATGCTCAACAAGCTACATGAAAACATTGATATTTTATAAGAGGTGCAGAAGTACAAAATTACTCGGATTTTGAGTTAACAAAAGTGTTGACAGAAATAAAGAAAATGAATGACGTTTCCCAGATTTCTTCTAGAACAAATACTGAAAATGGTCTTTATATTGAAGCCGTGCCAAATGATTGTGGATATTGGCAATAACTTGACTATTATCCTTCAAGATGTTGCTCGTCAGCTTAACAGGAAGATTATTTGGACCCCACCCCATGCTACCTTTCAGAAAGTGACAGGAGACAAAATTCCAAATGTTGGCAAAATCTTGGTGGTTAAAGACTGTTTTACAAAGGGACCCAAGTTTGCCAGACTCCTGACCTAGAAGCCACTGCTGTTGTTAAACAAACTGTGTTTCTAGGTATGGAATATCGCTTCAGATATACAAATTAATCAAAGGACTAATTTCCCTTCTGCTGTCTTTCAAGGTACTAGATGTGAGTACTAGATGTCGACAAAACCTAAACGATTCCCAAAATCCAAAATCCGATGGCTTGTCTCCCAAAATCCGATGGCTTGGTGGAGATGTTCAGCCAAACAATTCTGAATAATCTCTTCCTCCTTGTTTCAAAGAAGCAAATACACTAGGATTGAAAATTACCTATGTTTCTACTCGCCTGCAGAAGTGTCGTTTTGAGATATAACAAGGTAAATATAATTTTACATAAAAACATCTTTTGTTGATAAAGTACTTTATTGTAATTTCATTTTAAATTTCAAAGAAAAGATACTGTATTGGATAGAGTAAAGAGCCTCCAATCCGGACATTTTTCCAGAATCAATTAAAAATTTAAGGATTCAAATAAGTTTTTGTTATTTATTTTTGTATGCACACAATATTGTCAATTTTGCATTTTGTCTTTTTTAAAGTTTTCCATACTTTATTTGTTTGTTTTCGCCCCTCCAGTCAGACATTAAACTTCAAGACGTTTCATTCGCTTTCTTTGCCTCCTAGCAATTTGGGGACCACAAGTTCGCGGAGTGTGAGGCTCTCTACTGTACACAAGAAATATTTTAACATTTTCTTTACAATAATTGGGACTACAATAGGAGAAATGGAAGATACAATAGGATAGATAAACTAGGCTCGTTCATTTTTAAAAGGCATATAAAAATTAATCTCAAAACCGTAGTACACTCATGTCCAAAATTATCTTTATATTCTCAAAAATAATGATAGTCAATGAAATATCCAACGAATGTGACACATATTTGCAAAATCATTACCCAATCAAAAGTAATGAAATCGTTACCGATATGAAAATCGGTGCATACGCTATCCAAAATTAAACCAAATCTGCTTAAAGTCAATATCTGTGGGAATTTCTGCAACACAGCGTTAAAGCTTCGAAGTATCATTTGGAATAATTTCTGAACTGTCAACTCATAGACCTTTTAGAAGCAGGGTAACCAATCAGAGATGAAGCTTTGCATAAAGCAAGAATGTATGTAGCACAGTGTCTGATTTCAGTGCGTAAGAACTCATATCGATTTGTTACAGCTTCGATTTATCGTTTGGAATAACCTCTGAAGTGGCGACTCATAGACCGTTTAGAAATAGGACAGCCAGTCAGGGATGCAGCTTTGCGTAAAATAAGAATATAAATAGCACAGCCTCTGATTTCGGTGTGTAAGAACTCATATTGGTTTGTTACAGCTTCGACGTATCATTTGGAATAATTTCTGAAGTGGCGACTCATAGACCTTTTAGAAGCAGGGTAACCAATCAGAGATGCAGCTTTGCCTTAAAGTGAGAATGTATGCAGCACAGTGTCTGATTTAAGTGTGTAAGAACTCATATCGGTTTGTTATGGCTTCGATGTATCATTTGGAATAATCTCTGAACTGGCGACTCATAGACCTTTTAGAAGCAGGTAACTAATCAGAGATGCAGCTTTGCCTTAAAGTGAGAATGTATGCAGCACAGTGTCTGATTTCAGTGTGTAAGAACTCATATCAGTTTGTTATGGCTTCGATGTATCATTTGGAATAATCCGTCTGGAATAATCATAGACCGTTTAGAAGCAGGACAGCCAGTCATAGAAGCAGCTTTGCGTAAAGTGAATGTGAGGGAATTTCTGTAACATAGCGCTTTATATCATTGTGTAAGCACTCATATCGGTTTGCTATGACTTCGAAGTATCATATAGAAGATTCTGTGAAGTAGTGACTAAAATGCCATTTAGAATCAGATCAGTCAATCGCGGAAGCAGTTTTGTGTAAAGTAAATATCTGCTAGAATTTCTGCAGCACAAGATTTGGTACTATTATGTAAGTGCTCAAATTGGACTCAAATTGGAAGTGGTGACTCATAGACTACTTGGAAACATGATAGCCAATCTCGGAAACAACTTTGGGTAAAGTGAATTTTTTCAGCACAGCATTTGATATCATTAAGGACTCAAATCGGTTTGTTATAACTTCCAAGTATAATTTAGAAGATTCTGTGAAGTGGAGACTGATATGCTGTTTAGAAGCAGGGTAGCCAATCATGGAAGCAGTTTCGCATAAAGTGAATATCCAAAGGAATTTAGTAGCACAGAGTTTGATTTATATGTATAGGACTGAAATCGGTTTCTTATGTCTTCGAAGTATCATTTGGAAGAATTGGTGATTTTTAGATCATTTAGAAGCAGGGCAGCCAATCATGAAAGCAGTTTTGCACAAAGTGAATATCTGATGGAATATCTGGATCACATCGCTTGATATCATCTATAAGGACTCAAATCGGTTTGTTGAGACTTTGAAGTATCATTTATAAGAATTTTTAAGAGGTGACTTGTAGGCCGTTTCTAAGCAACGTAGCAACCTCATGTCTGAATATTTAAAGACAGACAATCTCAACATTATTAAAACAATTGACAAGCATCTGAATTGTAAGAAGTCCTGGACACAGTCGTAAACTAATGACAACTGCTGCTAAAGTCCAAGAACTAACAATAACACCCCGTCGTAACAGTAAATCTATCTACTGGTCTCAAAATAAAGTCAGAGATTGCAGACACCACTGGAACTGCTGAAAGTGAACAGTATACAGAAGGCTTAATGAAAAAAGTCGTTATGCCGGAAAGTAAAAGGTCGGTGTATAACTGCCTTCACAAAAATGAGAGATTGCTTCAATTGGTGCAAAGGACAGCAGAACTGGAGCGAAAACAACTGGTACCATTTTTGCCTTGCTGATGAACGGAAGTGTAGTTCTGCAAGTGATTATAAAACAGTTTACATCATTAGGGTGTCAGGAACATAAAATTAATCCCCGAAGGTTATGGAACGTGACTGTTTTGTTAATGAAGGTGGGATGGTATGTGAAGGAATCATAATCTATGGACTTATAGCCCTACACGTTTTCAACAACGCATTTGTGACTATCCAGAGATATCGGAATGACAACTTAGACTTATGTAAGACTATCAGAGGTGCATATGGATTTGACTTTTTCCTTATGAATGATACCGCTTTTCCATATCGAGCAAACTTCCGAGACATGTTCTTTGGAAGTGGAAACGACATTGAACAATTACCTTAGCTTGCAAAGTATCATGATATCAAACCAATAGAAAACTTAGGAAACTACCTTAGAAGAACAATTTCTAGTAGATGTCTTCCTCTTACAGATGCAAATGTTCTACCTCAGAAAAGCAATTTCTCGTAAACATATTCCTCCTAGAGATGCAAATATTCTTACTTTGTAGAGCAATTTCACTTATACATACTCCTCCTAAAGATGTAAAGGCTCTATTTTAGAAGAGCACATTCACGTAGACATCCTCCTCCTAGAGATGCAAATGCTCTGCCTTAGAAGAGCAATTTCTTGTAGACCTACTCCTCCTAGAGATGTAAATGTTCTACCTATGCTGATGCTGAGGATACCGTTATTTTATTCATGTAAAGATAATTTTGAACATGAGTGTATATTACAGTCTCTTGACATTCCTCTAACTTATGAACTTGTTCAATTTTCGGTTAATATTACTGCTTCGCAGACCAAACATAATTTGTTTTAAGAATAAACCTGTAAAGTAGTTTTTTGTCTGAATATCTAAAGCAATGACAACTTCAATAGAAACTGTATAAAGAGTACAATTGCATTTCTTGGTCTATCAAAATCATTTTCTTCAAGAAAGGCCATCTTTCGTACCTATTATATTGGATTCCCATTAACATATAAAAAATAAATTCCCTGTAACCAGTTAGTATTTAACAAAATTAAACCACTTGATCGAGCGGCGAATTCTCGATTTTTTAGAAACATCGAGTGAAATACATTTAATATAAAATTATTTGGTATACACTTTTCTAAATTACCAATAAATAAATAAACTAGGAAAAGATAGCATCAGAGACAATTTACCGTTCAATCATGTGGTATAATTTTTAAAGAGTTTTTTAACTCTTTCGTGGGCCATTTATTTATCTTTTATATTCTTCCCTGTTTATGTTTATCATCAATTAAACAGTAGCACTTAAGGAAACGTATTTTATTTGTCAAATTTTGTGTTTACATTTAAATTCTAGGCTGGGAAGTATATTTTCCCTGTAACCATTGACGGTCAGACAGAAATTTCAATTTAATGAGCATCATTTTCCCTGGAAAGATAAAAAGCCAGTTGCAATGCCCAAGGGTACATCAGATTTTGCACACATGTAGAGGTTCCTTTTTATTTGGCCCTCAGTGATACATTTCCTACATCGTCTACAGTTGAAAACCAGATTTGGTGTAGATCTATCATATGCCTCGTTTACATGTACCAAAAAGCAACGCAAATGCAGGGCAAATTTTTCCCTTTTCAAGATTTATTCCTAGCTACGGTAAAATTGAAGAGTAGGAAAATTCCATCTTTCTACCAGGGTAATTAAAGAGTTTAACCTTCATTCAAATAATCCTTTGCGTATGCTGACGCTAGATTATAAAATGGCCGACTTAGTGGCGAGCGGTAGGTTTTCATGCAGGGTGTGCAGAGAACATGGATTTTCCAATAAATCTTTAATTATTGAGACATCTGAGTTCTCCATTCTGGAACGGGTTATTTATTATGAATATAAATTTAAAGATTACAATAAATAAAATATTTACCTGCGAGTAGTCGAGTTATAACTATAAAAACAGCTAAACTTATGAGAATTCTACTAGCACTGAAGCAAAAATCATGTCTTTTGTTGTATGGTATTATGGCTTCGAAAAAGCAACGCTTCGGGCTTCTACGAAAAACTTATATGTTCAGCAAACGTAGCACCACATAGCGCCCGCCGCTGCGGTGCCTCATTCGGATGCTCATTGGTGCCGACAAACCGAACGTCTATTCCACGTGCAGAGGATTTCACTGCACGCTGGCACAATAGAGCGAACTGTTTCTTGTTCGGTCAGTGGATTAAATTATATTTATTAATTGTTTTTAACATTTGAAAATCATATATTCTGCGAAAAACATCTTGACAATTTTTAAAAACAAAACCAGGGATATGGTGTTACATAATATAACTTATATACTGTCTGTAAGACACAATGAATGGTAAAATTTGGACTGTTCTGTTAAAATTCGTTTCTTTAAAACAAAACAACATTGTTTTTCAGCTAATTATTTCAATAAATATAATACATCACCGAAATTAATTTACCACACTAAAACATTTCACTTTATATTGATGAAATATTTCTTTTATATTTCCATGAAAACAAAATCTTACAATATATAAATTTAAACATTAACCGTCTGCAAAATCGTATGGCCAGTTAATCAGTTAAAAAACCAAAATCGCTTCAGCACTAAGTCCCCGCTCTAATACAACGCTTAATAAACCGTACCTTCGGATGATTCTGAATGCCAAGTGCAGGAAAAATAGCTGCACTTGCATCAGTGCCATAGTATGCTGTTCTTCTCCAGTAGCCCATACATATAAAGCGTAATTTTCAATTTAGTGCGCAGTGCGTACACATCAGAACTTCCTATGTTCGTTTGTGCGCTACGTGGTGCAGCACCTAGTACCACACGCACTGCGGGAATACAAGCAAGCAAATCAACATAATATTTGAATATATTATAAATAATATTTATTATATACCATATAAAGATAGGTAGACATAGGTGCAGAAAATTATTATATCTCATAAATTTTGCCAGAGTGTGCAGTGCACACCCTGCACATATGGACCGCACGCCACTGGGCCGACTCCACTGCTGCAAAAAGTACAGTAATAAAAAATGCATTTGAAAAACTTTTCACAAATTTCAATTTCAATTGATAAGGACTAGCTAATGGATTGAATTAATTCCTACATCCTCCTCCTTAATCTTCTTTTAATATATTCCTCATAATTTATTGAATTTTTTCAGTCATTCATTAAAACTAGTGAAAACAAACTTAGCTAATGTATATTGTCTCCACCAACAGCCCAATACCCGGAATGATGGGATTGCTCTTACGTATGATCACATGACTCTTCGACGGAGGTTGAAATCATTGTTCATGTAAACGGGTAATTTAAACCGTTTTTACCCGGCAAAATGGAGAGAACTTTACTGGTACATGTAAACGTGGCTGTACTGACTGAGTAGACATCAACCGGAAATCAACACATCTTTGTTTGAAAGCTAGCAAGACGGTCTTCCATTTTTCTTGAATATCCATCTTTTAACTGATTATCTATACTACACAAGATGCCATTTGCTCTTTTGTGGGTTATATGCTTTCCGGACGCTTATTTCACAAGACCTTGTAGGTGACAAGTAATCTTCCCAAAGCCCACGAAAGGGTTAAATGTCAGCCGACCAGAGGTTAACATTGAACGGCAGGAATCAGGTACATCTTGGGATATCAAAGCAGTGCAATCGTTCATGGAATATAGATATGTGGAGATTATCTAATAAAAGTCTCTCACCAAATGCAAGAACCTTTCTTACAAAATCTGGAAGACGCTGGAAAATCCTAAGCTATTTCTATTCATAGAAGGAAGCCGTTGTCTATTTTGCTGTCGTTTGCTTAGGCCGAAATTCTAAAAATAAAGCTTTTTACTACAGTTCCAAGTTTCAGAATTATCTCATAATTTTTTTCTATTATTTATTTGAGAGGTGAATTACAGTAGCACCTTGATTATCGGAGATAATACGTAAGTGGGATATATGTATGTATTATATCAAAATTATTACACCTAAAATATATATGTGAAATTAACCTTTTTTTTCCCTTTCTCAGTCTTTAATACTTAATTTCCCAGCATTAAAATGTCAGATTTAACCCGTTTAAGTTCACGATTAATATTTCTTTAGAATTTGATTGAATTAGGTTATAAATGTTATCTATGAAACTTATAAATATGGTTTGGTTTGGTTTGGTTTGGTGTGCTACGGTCTACTTTTTGCAACACGAGGGTTAATGAGACCGGGACCTACTGTTTAAAGCCTATTCCGAACAGCTACGAACATGCATGCCTCAGTGGGACTCGAACCCACGAACTCCGGTTCCGAAGGTCAGTTCCCTAACCATTCGACCATCGTTCGGCTGTAGCTAGAAGTACCACGCTGTTAGAAGAAAGTAGAAATTTAAAAATGTCTTTCTTAGTTAAATTAGGAACATTTTATTTACTATACGAAATTACGAAATATATGTTATAATTCCAATCATTGATGTCAAATTCTCTGCTGGAAGCCATAATGATATTTTTATAATGCCTAGTAAAATTTTTATACAAGTATGAAAGTATAAATAAAAAATAAGTTACAATATTTCCTCGCAAATAAACACATTACACAAATTGCAATAATCACCTAGAAATATTGTGCGCGTGCTCCAATTCGGAAACTGGACTGATCCCAACATAAAGATGTAATGTATACCATAATACTCTTTCTTATAAATACACTTCCAGAGTAAAAAAAAACAATAAACAAGAATCTATAAGTATGAAATCGTATTGGTTCATGTGTGAGCCAGGAGCGCAGTTGCGTTCCTGACATTTTAAGCCAGTGTGTTGAGGAACTCGATCTCGCTTCTTGGCACTCAAAGGGCTAAAGTTTCAGAACGTTGGACTCTGATTTATTTAATGGAGCCAAAACTACTCTACGATTAGGATTCTAATTGCCCAGTAAACCCAAGCAATAGGAGTTGAATTTCTTGTGTAATTGGTGAAGTAACTCAGCTGGTTAAGTATTCATGTATATATATACATACATACATATATATATATATATATGTATGTATATATGTATATATATGTGTATATATATATGTATATATTTGTATACATATACATATATACATATACATATATATACATATATACATATATATATACATATATACATATATATATACATATATACATATATATATATATACATATA
>CM063499.1:65808301-65815801 GCA_032207245.1 Pardosa pseudoannulata
CCCGACTGACGTAAGTACAACAGGGAAAGGTATGACCCCCTTGTACATAGGTTTGGTTCCTGTTTGAGAAAAAACAACGAAGCAGCCAGATACTTGAAAGAGAGGACTGCTTTTGTAAATGGCCGTTGGCAACAAATTCATTTTTATCGAGAGATAATTTTCTTTTGGATGCGGTTATCCTTCATATGTTTATTTATAAATCTTCACTTTACATATTTCAATCTAAAGTGTTTCTTATAAGGGAATCAGCTGATTATATATATATATATATATATATATATATATATATATATATATATATATATATATATATACTGACATTTTTATCCTAAAAATTAACCAAAGCAATTATGTCTATCTTGAAAAAATTTCGGGCTATTCTATCCTTTTCTGGCATCCTTTTCTATCAACCTTGGAAATATCTTTGTTTTCCCTGTTGATTTATCGACTTCGCTCCGCCAAACTACCGATTACAAAAGTAAATTAAAATAGATCCTGATGCTTAAACTACGTCATCGGCGCCCTCCACTTGACTTGTAATCAAACTCTGATTGGTTGGCTCAAACAGCTATTTAACTGAGAAGTAATTCCCGCGTCCTTTTGCATTACTCTTTTTAACCCCTAACCTAAATTGACCACTGGGGCTACAGTTTAAGCCCTCAGAGAAGGGGTCTAAAAATAATAACTCTACATTGCCCTAGAGGACAATTTAGAAAATTTCCAAACAAAAAGGAGATGCACGCTGTCGGAGGCAGATTTTCCCACAGATTTTGACTGAGATGTTGACCTAGGTGTAAAGGGTCTTTTACATAGAACTTCATGCTAGCTGACCCTTCAGTTTGTCCTGTCCCTATGGTGAAGTGGGAACCCGTCCTCCAACGTTATCTTAATAAAGGTCTTTAGCTGAAATGGTGTCATTTTTATGGGCCATAACTGCAACTACCCATAGTGAAGCCCTTCTTATTACATATACCGTGTGGCCATAATTAAACTGACAGTGCTCACAGTGTTCTGTAGCACGATCTATTTGCGAGAATGACGCCACATTTTGTAGGAAGCTTAAACAAGACGGGGAACGACGAATTTCGCAAAAAACAAATTAGTTCCAAAAATCACCGATACGGGAATATTTAGCGCTGTGTCATAGAAAATAGAGTGTTAACTCTTTAAGGACGACAAGAGCAGATGATTTTACTACCCTTAAGTCCTAAAGTTTTCAGCAGGTGAAAATGTAAAATGGACTGTCCCATTCTCCTATATATATATATATATACACACACATATATATATATATATATACATATATATATATATACATATATATATATACATATATATATACATATATATATATATATATATATATATACATATATAAATATATATATATATATATATATATACATATATAAATATATATATATATATATATATATATACATATATAAATATATATAATCGGAAATAATATCAAGACGGAATCCTTCGTCCCCCGTCTTGTTTAATCTTCCTACAAAATGTGGCGTCATTCTCGCAAATAGATCGCGCTACAGAACACTGTGAGCACTGCCAGTTTAATTATGGCCACACGGTATATAAATGATTTGGTCCTGAATCTAATAGTCAAATAATTTACATTACTGTGATATTAAGTTATATTACTTATTAAGATTGTAAGGAACTACTATTTTTACTACTGTCGTAGAAGCTGTTCGAATAGATAAGTGTTGTGTTCAAAAGTTGTTGCTCCGCTCGCTGTTGAGAATTTAGTAAGTTGGGACTCATTCAAGAGTTCTAAAATTCTACTTGTGGAGTATTATGCTTGACAATTGAATGTCATGCTGTACCCTGAATATTGAAAACAGACAATTCGTACAAGATATTTGTTTTCTAATAAATTAAAGAGGCAAGAATAATTTTATAAATTTCAGCCAGACAAAGCTATGATATCCTATTATTTCTGCTCTTTGATCAAGAGGTTCCTTCAAAAAAATGATGAGCTCAAAGGAAGTCTAAAAAATATAATATCCCTGCATCATTTAACACTAGTGTTTTATTAGTCGTCACTTAAGTTACTATTCTACAACGCTAGACACTGTTTATGCTAAAAATTCAGATTTATATCTTGATTATTTGTAGTAATAATTTAACGTGACGAAGGCAAATATTTCATCAAAACGATATTTATCAAAATCTGTAAATGTTCTTTATCCTCACAATGAATTATTAAACTCTATTGTTCTGAAGTAATTTTAGCGAAAAGATTTCCTTAATGAGGGCGTTGTTTTCTAGGATGTTTGTTCATTAGATCCATATTTAAGCTTTTGGGATTTAATGGAGTGGCAGATTATTTCTAACACATAGTATCTTCTTGTAAAATAAAATTGAATTATTTTTGTAACACGATTTCAAATTCATCCATAAGTTTGAAATCACACAATGAAAGGTCGATCAGAATTTTGAGTGGATAATAATGTTAAAGCCCAAGTTCATTAGATCTGTATTTAAGCTTTTGGGGTTTAATGGGAGTGGCAGATTATTTCTAACACATAGTATTTTCTTGTAAAATAAAATTGAATTATTTTTGTAACATGATTTCAAATTCATCTATAAGTTTGAAATCACACAGTGAAAGGTAGATCAGAATGTTGAGTGGATAATAATGTAAAGCCCAAGTTCATTAGATCTATATTTAAGCTTTTGTGGTTTAATGGGAGTGGCAGATTATCTCTAACACATAGCATCTTCATGTAAAATAAAATTGAATTATTTTTGAAACACGATTTCAAATTTACCCATATGTTTGAAATCACACAATGAAAGGTCGATCAGAATTTTGAGTGGATAATAATGTAAAGCCCAAGTTTATTAGATTTATATTTAAGATTTTGGGGTTTAATGGGAGTGGCAGATTATTTTTAACACATAGCACCTTCTTGTAAAATAAAATAGAATTATTTTAGTAACACGATTTCAAATTCACCCATAAATTTGAATTCATGCAATGAAAGGACGATCAGAATGTTGAGTGGATAATAATGTAAAGCCCAAGTTCATTAGATCTGTATAAGCTTTTGGGGTTTAATGGGATTGGCAAATTATTTCTAACACATAGCTTCTCCTTGTAAAATAAAATTGAATTATTTTTGTAACAGGATTTCAAATTCACCCATAAGTTTGATATCACACAATGAAAGGTCGATCAGAATGTTGAGTGGGTAATAATGTAAAGCCCAAGTTCATTAGATATGTATTTAATCTTTTGGAGTTTAATGGGAGTGGCAGATTATTTCTAACACATAATATTTTCTAGTAAAATAAAATTGAATTATTTTTGTAACACGATTTCAAATTCATCTATAAGTTTGAAATCACACAATGAAAGGCCGATCAATCCGAATAGAATGTTGAGTGGATAGTAATGTAAAGCCCAATTTTTCCCAGAGCAAATTGAGAAGGTGCATTTGAAGATTAAAACCCGAATGATCTCGGGCTGTTTGGCAAGGAAAGCTTACAGGAGTCAACATCAGTGTGATCGACACCTGCTGCTTTTATAATTGTTATTGGTTAAGTCTTAGCGTAGTGATGTCACGTCGTGGTAACTACAAATCACCATCTGCTCTAAAGAATGATATAGATTCGATCTCTCGGTCAAACACTTGCACAACGCATTTGCAGCTATTGGTTTAACAGAAAATTTAATCTAGAACATAATACAAAATGAACTTAAACATTGCGTACGTATTAGCATACACCTCCAGTACATAATCTACAAGGAATTTTTAAAATCCCTTGCCTGAAATCTACAAAATTGATGATTTAAAAAACAAAATCTAATTTCAACTTAAAAGGGAATGACGAAACTGAATTCAAGCAGAATCCTGCAAAAATGTTTTTCTGTCAAGGAAACCTTATAGGAGTCGACATCAGTTTAATCGACACCTGCTGCTTTTTTAATTGTTATTGGCTAAGTATCGGCTTAGTGACGTCACGGCGTAGGAACTACAAATCACCATCTGCTATTAAGAATGATATAGATTTCATCGCTTGGTCAAACTCCTGCTCAACGTCATTTGCAGCTATTGGTTTAGCAGAAAATTTAATCTAGAGCATAACACAAAATGAACTTAAACATTGTGTACGTATTAGCATACACCTCCTGTACATAATCTACAAGGAATTTTTTTAAATCCTTTACCTAAAATCTACAAAACTGATGATTTAAAAAAAATCAAATTTCAACTTAAAAGAGAATGACGAAACTGAATCCAAGCAGAATCCTGCAAAAATGTTTTTCTGTCAAGCTTCTTGTAGATCACTTCTTTCGATTGCTTGTCTACGTTATCTCTATTGCTCTCTGTGAGACATTTTCCCCTGATAAAGAACATGCTTGTATTTTTACTAAACAAATCCAAATGCTAACTGCAACTCAACTCTTTTAAAGAAAAACATTGCCAGTAAGATATAGTTTCTTATGCATTTTATCATGAATCATATCTACACTAAAATCAATTTTACTTTGTTCATTTACGCAGGAAAGATATGTTCTATAGATAAGACGGAATAGGTATCAGAATTAAGGTTCTTTAAAGGGACACAGTACCTTCCGAATCTTAAAATCATTATTATAAGTCACCTTTTCCTCAAATGCTTACTCACCCCCTCTCATCTGGAATGGTAACTTAGTGAATTTGTCACTCAGTCAAACTTCGATAAACCTTTCTGTGAAAACCATCCAACGTATATTTGAATTTATTCCTAGATCATACAGAAAGTTTAGTTTGTTATTTTAATTGTAATTGTGTGCTGGGGTAGTTTTTCCTTACCATTTTATTTACAAGTGGCTGGAAGTTACTGTTTTCGGTTTTTTTTGTGTCTTTTAGTCCCAAATTTTTAAGAAATTCCTGACGAAATTAATGGTGTATTTTATCTTTTATTATGTCAGAATGTATTTTGTTTTGTTATTTTAATTGTAATTGTGTATATTTTGTTTGTTATTTTAATTATACTTGTTTGTTGGGGTTGGTTTTTTTTCGTACCATTTTGTTTACAAGTAGCTAAAAGTTACTATTTTCGGTTTTACTGCCTTTTAATGCCAAAAGTTTTAAATTCCAGTCGAAATTAATAGTGTATTTTATTTTTTATTATGTCAGAATGTATTTTGTTTTGCTTCCTTTTAGTAAATTAATAATAAATTTTTAAAGTAATCTTTTATTTTTAATTTTTCGATAGGCTCACGCCCTTCACTGGGGTAGTTTTTTCCGTACCATTTTGTTTACAAGTGGCTGGAAGTTACCATTTTTGGTTTTAGTGCCAAAAGTTTTAAGAAATTCCGGTCGAAATTGATGGTGTATTTTATTTTTTATTATGTCATAATGTATTTTGTTTTGCTTCCTTTTAGTAAATAATAATAATTTTTTAAATAATCTTTTATTTTTAATTTTTCGATAGGCCCACGCCCTTCATTGGGGTAGTTTTTCAGTACCATTTTGTTTACAACTGGCTGGAAGTTACTATTTCCGGTTTTAGTGCCAAAATTAAGAAATTCCTGTCGACATTAATGGTGTATTTTATTTTTTATTATGTCATAATGTATTTTGTTTTGCTTCCTTTTAGTAAATTAATAATAATTTTTTTAAAATAATCTTTTATATTTTAATTTTTCGATAGGCTCACGCCCTTCACTGGGGTATTTTTTTCTGTACCATTTTGTATACAAGTGGCTGGAAGTTACTATTTTCGGTTTTAGTGCCTTTTAATGCCAAAAGTTTTAAGAAATTGCAGTCGAAATTAATGGTGTATTTTATTTTTTTATTATGTCATAATGTATTTTGTTTTGCTTCCTTTTAGTAAATTAATAATAATTTTTTAAAATAATCTTTTATTTTTAATTTTTCGATAGGTTCACGCCCTTTACTGGGGTAGTTTTTTCTGTACCATTTTGTTTGCAAGTGGCTGGAAGTTACTATTTCCGGTTTTAGTGCCAAAATTAAGAAATTCCTGTCGACATTAATGGTGTATTTTATTTTTTATTATGTCAGATTGTATTTTGTTTCGCTCCCTTTTAGTAAATTAATAATAATTTTTTAAAATAATCTTTTATTTTTAATTTTTCGATAGGTTCACGCCCTTTACTGGGGTAGTTTTTTCTGTACCATTTTGTTTGCAAGTGGCTGGAAGATACTATTTTCGGTTTTACTGCCTTTTAATGCCAAAAGTTTTAAGAAATTCCAGTCGAAATTAATGGTGTATTTTATTTTTTATTATGTCAGAATTTATTTTGTTTTTCTCCCTTTTAGTAAATTAATAATAAATTTTTTAAATAATCTTTTATTTTTAATTTTTCGATATGCTCACGCCCTTGACGCAGTGTTATCACGCCTCCCCCTAGGCGGACTTTCCCCTCAGTTTGAGAGTTACTACTTAAGTATATTAAATTTATCGTATAAAAACAGAAAGAAACACCCCTGGACATACACTGCACATGTGATGCTGGGATCGAAATATTTTCTGGCAGATCAAACATGTTATTATTTAAATTCAAAAGAACAGTAATTCATCAAAATTCTAATGCTTTTGTAACAACAGTGGATAATAAATTATCATCGCATTCACTAAAAGTTTGGTTGCTATTCAATCAGCAAAAGGAGATTGCTCAGCTTAAAAAAATTAAATTTCAATGATTGTTTATACACCTTTTTATAAAGTGAGTTAGAAAAGAAACAAAAACGAATCAATGTTTTTCTACTCTATTGTAAAGCGCGTATCTAAAGCTCATGAAATATATTTCTATTACTAAAATTCATTCCACGCCTTGTTTTGGTCCACTATTCGTTTGATTCAAGTTTAGGGAGTGATCTAAAAGTAAAGGGACAAACAAATAAGACACAGTTGACAGTAAAAAAATTCGGAAATATCGAATAATAATTGCATTATCGGGGTTCTTGACACTCAAATAATATTCTCTATGTATCCATTAATGCTTAAGAGCAGTTTAAAATAGTTTGTATTTTTTTTCTCAGAATGAAGATATATTCACAGTTTAGTCGTTTGGATCGATGTATTTCGAGATTTCTTCGGAAGGTCACTTTGCAGTAAAAAATTAGTTATCGCAAAGTGTTTTTATAAATGTCATTCTACGATGTTGAAAATGGTTATTCACTCGTAAGGACTTCGTTGTTCTCAGGAATAAATTAGATTTAAGATGATTATTCCAAATTTGTTGTCAGGAGTAATTGTGACTTCGTTGTAGCCAGGAATACAGATTGGGGCAGATGATAGAAACTTATAATACCATGTCACTCAAAGTTAACATTGTCTCCTCGTGTACTCACAGAGTCGTCAACAAAAGGACCTTGTCCTCAGACAGAAACATAAATACTGATGATCAGAGGACATGCAGGTTGTCACAGGACTTTGACCTGGAGCAGGCCTTCTTGAGTATCTTCTTAAGGAAGCCCTTGGCCTTGCAGGAGCACCTGGAGCCGGAAGAAGAAGCTC
>CM063499.1:65820801-65825801 GCA_032207245.1 Pardosa pseudoannulata
AAAGTCTTCTTTTCAGTATGAAATTTGTTTAGAAAAATGCCTCTGTAACTTATATCAACAAAGCTTTCAGGTGATACCACCTCTAAAAATTTATTATTTTGTCAATCATATTCATTACTAACTGGAGTCTAAACACGTATTGTCAATACTGGGAAAGTAATAAATACAAGCCTGTCCCAAAAGTCTTCTTTTCAGTATGAAATTTGTTTAGAAAAATGTCTCTGTAACTTATATCAACAAAGCTTTCGGGTGATACCACCTCTAAAAATTTATTATTTTGTCAATCATATTCATTACTAACTTGAGTCTAAACACGTATCGTCAATACTGGGAAAGTAATAAATACAAGCCTGTCCCAAAAGTCTTCTTTTCAGTATGAAATTTGTTTAGAAAAATGCCTCTGTAACTTATATCAACAAAGCTTTCGGGTGATACCACCTCTAAAAATTTATTATTTTGTCAATCATATTCATTACTAACTTGAGTTTAAACACGTATTGTCAATACTGGGAAAGTAATAAATACAAGCCTGTCCCAAACGTCTTCTTTTCAGTATGAAATTTGTTTAGAAAAATGCCTCTGTAACTTATATCAACAAAGCTTTCGGGTGATACCACCTCTAAAAATTTATTATTTTGTCAATCATATTCATTACTAACTTGAGTTTAAACACGTATTGTCAATACTGGGAAAGTAATAAATACAAGCCTGTCCCAAACGTCTTCTTTTCAGTATGAAATTTGTTTAGAAAAATGCCTCTGTAACATATATCAACAAAGCTTTCGGGTGATACCACCTCTAAAAATTTATTATTTTGTCAATCATATTCATTACTAACTGGAGTCTAAACACGTATTGTCAATACTGGGAAAGTAATAAATACAAGCCTGTCCCAAAAGTCTTCTTTTCAGTATGAAATTTGTTTAGAAAAATGTCTCTGTAACTTATATCAACAAAGCTTTCGGGTGATACCACCTCTAAAAATTTATTATTTTGTCAATCATATTCATTACTAACTTGAGTCTAAACACGTATTGTCAATACTGGGAAAGTAATAAATACAAGCCTGTCCCAAACGTCTTCTTTTCAGTATGAAATTTGTTTAGAAAAATGCCTCTGTAACTTATATCAACAAAGCTTTCGGGTGATACCACCTCTAAAAATTTATTATTTTGTCAATCATATTCATTACTAACTGGAGTCTAAACACGTATTGTCAATACTTGGAAAGTAATAAATACAAGCCTGTCCCAAAAGTATGAGAAAAATTACATAAATAAATAATCATATAATGATAAACAATTATATCAAAGAATTCTTTAGTAATATAATTAATAAATATTCTGCTTGTACTAGACACTTGAGAAATATATACATCTACAAAAAAGATCTGTCCTATAAAATAAACCAAGTAAGTCTGTTCACAATGTCCTCCAAGATCTCAATCAGTACCTCTGGAGGTATTGATTGAGAACAGCAAGACAACATCTTGCCACATATAAATCGCATGTATCAGTGGCGTGCGGTAGGTGCTCATGCAGGGTGTGCGGAGAGCTACAACAACAATAATAATTAAAACCCTAAAAATGTACATTAAACACTTCTTTAACGTTTTAGTATTCATTTGTACACAAAATTCATACGTCTATCCGTATTGCTAATGAAATAACGAAAAGCTCATATTTCCAAGAAAAACTTATATTTTCAGCAAACGTAGCACCACAAGGCGCCCGCCTCTGCGGTGCCTCATCCGGATGCTCATTGGTGCTGACAAACCAAAAGTCTATTCCACGTGCAGAGGATTTTACTGCACGCTGGCACAATAGCACGAACTGTTTCTCGTTCGATCAGTGGATTAAGTTATATTTATTAATTTTTTTTTAACATTTGAAATTCATATATTCTGCGAAAAACATCTTGACAATTTTTAAAAACAAAACTAGGGATATGGTGTTACATAATATAACTTATATCCTGTCTGTAAGACACAATGAATGGTAAAATTTGGACTGTTCTATTAAAATTCGTTTCTTTAAAACAAAACAACATTGTTTTTCAGCGAATTATTTCAATAAATATAATACATCACCGAAATTAATTTAAAACACTGAAACATTTCCCTTTATATTGATGAAATACTTTTTTTATATTTTCATGAAAACCAAATCTTACCATATATAAATTTAAACATTAACCGTCTGCAAAATCGTATGGCCAGTTAATCAGTTAAAAAATCAAAATCGCTTCAGCACGTAAGTCCCGCTCTAATACAACGCTCAATAAACCGTACCTTTCGATGATTCTGAATGCCAAGTGCAGGAAAAATAGCTGCACTTGCCTCAGCGCCATAGTATGATGTGCTTCTCCAGTAGTCCATACATATAAAGAGTGATTTTCTATTAGTGCGCAGTGCGTACATATACAAATTTCTTATGTTTATTTGCTTTTGAACGCGCTATGTGATGCAGCACCTAGTACCGCACGCACTGTAAGAATTCAAGCAAGAAAAGTAACATAATATTTGAATATATTATAAATAATATTTATTATATACCATATAAAGTTAGGTATACATAGGTGCAGAAAATTATTGTCTCACATAATTTTGCTAGGGTGTACAGTGCACACTCTGCACATATGGACCGCACGCCACTGCTATGTAAACACCTGTGATACCATAAATCACACAATTTTTGAAACACTATAGAATTCCTATTCATCCCGTAATCGATGTAATTTCATAACAATATATACTTGTATCATTTCAGTGAAATTTTATTTGAAATTTCCTTTCATGTTATTACTTTGTACTACTTTCATAAATTCCATCAGCTTTCCCTACTTTGTTTCGAAACAATGAGATAGAACACATATATAGGAATTAAATTTGCGTAATAAATGTTTGAAATTTATACAAACAAAGATTCCTTTATATTTATTGCGCCTGTTTTTACAGATCAGAAAGAGATAAATACACTGATAAAACATCGAAAACGAACGCTCGAGTATCAGGCAAACATGATGTCGCCAAACAAAATTCCCTTACGTAGGGATTAACTCTGCAAACACGACACAATAACGAGAGTTGTGCATTTATTATCTCGCATCATCAGCGTTTGGGGAAAATTCCCCAAAGAAATCAAATGCCGGGATTATCAAAGCCGCAGCTCGAAATGTTTCCGCTAAGATTATTTTGTAGCGAATTTATGCTGTGTGTATGTGCTGTAAATATAGCAAAAGCGTAATGGATGCAATTTAAATTACATGCTGTCGACATGCCTTTTTGGTCGGCATACCGTGAAAAACAAATGAAGCTTCTTTTTAATAATTTGGGCGATAACTAAATTCCATTATGTTGGCGATGGCTTCGGCGTTCATTTTCATCAGGAAGTTGGCGATGGTTTCAGCGCTTCATTTTCAACTAGAAGTTGGCGGTATTTAGCCAAAATTCTCATGAGATTCCATATTTTCCAGAATGTGTTCGTTGTTTTCGATAGGTGGCTGAACTATAGGAGAAGGAAGCCCGGTTGGTTAGTTGAGTACAGTTCATGTTTCTTTTTTCTGTCCCCTAATTTTTTGTAGTATTCACGTTTTTCAATCATTTAGGCACTATTTTGTCGCCCAATGGACAGAGAATTCTAAGTTTTTGCGATTCCCTGGCCTTGTATTGAAAATTACAATTAGGATGTTACCACACATAAAGTAAATACTCAAAGAGAGACTACTTCGGCCTAGATTTGCGCGCTCCTGGTGTCAGATCATCTGAACTAATTGGGGTTTGGCTGTGGTCAAGACCCTTGGCAATGAGGCGATTTAGATCTGATATATAATTGTTTTCATTCATAAAATAAGTAAAATGTTCAATCTATCTGACCTCATCACATCGTTAGAGATAAGAGGACCATAATTTGATTATTGTAGTCTTGTACGGGGGTCTGATTCCAGTAAATAAGAATCCTGTCTCCGTACTTGACATTAAATAAGAATGTACCTTTGTGGAGTATTTATGAGTCCCTGCAGGCCCAATTGAGGTGATAAGGTTACTCACTGGTGGTCTCAGGCGGGTTTGCTGAGACCAATGACTTTCTGGCAACTATCCCGATTGGAAGTCATGAAGAAGGAGGGGACTAATTCAAGACAATAAAATATAAAAAATCTAAGAAACGGAGAATTGGAAAAGGCCCCAGGGAGTTGAAAAACAGAGGATTGTGAGAACAAATAGAAAACCAGGGAGTTGGATTAGAAACCCAGTTTGGTTCGGAGGTCCCAGAATGAAGTTCGTTTCATAAAAGGAAGTTGCTCGATACTCCAGCCAAGTCCGCCAGAAAGTTTCCTGCGCATATAGTGGCCGCACCACAGAGATAGGAGAAAGCCCAAGATCAACGGTTGATGTAAACATTGCCTCTCATATTCAACCAGAAGTGTTCCAGGACCAACACTTTAGACCCACAAAGGTACCCATTTTTTTGCATTAAATTTTGAAATCGAGATATTCCTCTCTCTATACTTACAAGATTTTTTCTAAGTGTATATAAAATCTGTCAGAAGTAATTTGAATATTGACTAAGCTTAATTATGACTTATTATTTTTTTTTGTAAATAGATGTATAAATGTCTTTTTTTTTAAAATAAATCTATTTTTTTATATTAAGCTATTCTCAGTATATTATTTTAATATTTGATCCTTTTTTTAATTCTGTATATGCTCAGAATGTGGTTAAATTGTAGTAAAAACAATATTAACACAACGCAAATTTAAAATAAATTCCACTATACATTTGATACATTGTTAATAAATATATACGAGGACTACACGACATTAGCAATGATCTGCTGCTATATCCTAACATTGAAGGTCGTAATCTGTTGGGATTCTTAATAGTTACCAGAAATTATTCCCTGTGTAAATTTCATAATTGATATTCAGTCTCTGCACAAATAGTGTCAATATTACATAAAAATAATTAATCAAAGAAATTAGAAGACTATAAAGTAAATAT
>CM063499.1:65840801-65842652 GCA_032207245.1 Pardosa pseudoannulata
ATCAGCAAAATACTTACACGTGTATATTTACAGCCACTTCCTTTCAGTTATATTTTTGGACTTGAAAGTTATGAAGTGATGAAGAGCCAATTTCATTTCGTTTTTCTTTTCCAATTGAATTTATCTTCCGAAAGAACGATCACTTAATAAATTGCCAACAGCTGTCTGTGTTCAGGTGACGTGAACGACCGCTTCTCAATGGAGTTCACTATCTTACACCGTTCGCTCAAAGATGTGCCGAAAAATTCAGTTTCTTCATCATAGGACGGAGATATGAGTTAAAATCAACGTAAAATGTTAACACTTCTGATTTTAATGCGTCATTTTTTTTTTCTGCTAGCGGTTAATTTTTACGTTTAGAGTGATAAAATATTGCAAAGAACTGTAACATTTTATTCTCGCGTTGGATATTAAAAGAACTACAACTTCTACTTCGGACGGAAAAGGTTTTCCGGTTTTGATTTGTTTTATTGAAAACGTGGGTGTTCCGCTGTAAGGTGAACTAGTGTGAAGTCAAAAATTTTTGGGTAATTAAAGTGTTTTAAAATTGAATATTGGAGATATATGTTAAAGTTAGGATTTTTTTGCTTGTCAATAAATATTAAGTATAACAATTCATGACTAGACTATGAAATTATTTTATGACGTAACTTTATGTATACATATAGACACACACACACACATATATATATATATATATATATATATATATATATTATATATACTTCTATATATATATGACACATTTGTTGTCTGTTTTTTTCTTCAATAATAACTCAAGAACCAAACAACCAAATAACATGAAATTTGGTACACACACACACACACACACACACATATATATATATATATATATATATACATATGTATATATGCATATATATACATATATATATAATCATATATATATATATATATATATATATATATATATATATATATATATATACATATATATATATATATATATGTATATATGTATATATATATATATATATATATATATATATATATATATATATATATATATATATATATATATATATATATATATATATATATATGTACAAATTATTACTCCCAAATATATATCTAAAATTCTCCCTCTCATTTTTAGTACCTAATTTTCCAGCCGTAAAGTGTTAAATGTAATTGAAGTTTCTTCGACATATATTCTTTTTACCACTCTCTGAAAACAAACGCTTTAATAAATGCTTATTTTCTGTTCACTGGTAGCACTTTTTACTGTCTCAAGGATATAGAAGGTTTCGCTTCCCCGATAGCTAAATTTCTATATGTCGTATATATATATATATATATATATATATATATATATATATATATATATATATATACATATATATATATATATATATATATATATATATAATATATATATATATATATATATATATATATATATATATATATATATAATATATATATATATATATATATATATATATATATGTATATGTATATTTGAAGATTTTGAAAGAAATATACAATCATGTAAGCAGTGAATACTCATTTATTTTTACACGTTTTAAATCGGTTACCGCAGTAGCTCCGTCTGCGAAGGCAACGCTCTCGTAAATGGTGGGTTGCGGAATCGGAGCTGGAGCTGACTTAAGATCTGCCGTGTTCACTAAAGGTGAATGGGGTACGTGAAATATGTTCGTGGTCGTACCTCAATGTATGTATTAATTTAGTAACCCATCGTCAATTTTGTTTTCCATTTTTCACGAGTGTGTGTTAAAGCATAATAACAGCAGTTTACTTTTTATTTTGTTTCATTATTTTTAAAAAGAACCGTTGTAGCGCATGTTAAATAAGTTCATGGTCTCAATG
>CM063499.1:65842752-65847752 GCA_032207245.1 Pardosa pseudoannulata
CATTATTATATTGAATAACATTTTTTTAAACAATGTTTTATTTTTAAAAACCAGGCTGTTTACTCCCCATTATAGACAGCTTGAGGTATAAAGTTTATAATAGAAAACTAATAGCAAATATATTTTAAAAATTTAAAAAAAAAAGATGAAAATAAAAAAAATTAAGTAAAAATAAAAATTAATTTTAAAAATTGTCAAAAATGTAAATAAAATATTAGAAATGAAGCAAACAATCTAAAGCTCATTTCTTAGCAAAAAATAATTTTATAAACTTAAAACGACAAAAAATAACAAAAATGAAATTTAAAAATTTAAAATACAAGCAAAAAAAAAAAAATAAAATAAAAATAAAAAAAAAGGCGAAAATAGAAAATTAAATTAAAATATTGTCAAAAATGTAAATAAATACAAAAACTGTCCAAGATCATACAAAATCACTTGATTACTTTTAGTTAATATATTAGTAAATAGAGGCCGCAAGTGAGACTATCTCGATCCACTCATAGATCTTTTGACCACTGCGGAATGTAATTGGTTTAAAGATGTGGGTTCAAGGAAAACCTTAGTTTAAAAATAATAAAAGAAATTTAAAAATAATAAAACAGCTTTAGGAAAAAGAATTTAAAAGAGAAAGCAAAAAATATAAAATGAATTAGACATATAGAAAAATTAGGTTGCGTCGGGGACAGAACCTTCAACTCGACTGTTACGAAAATGAAACAGGCAGAGACTTTAACCATCATGCCACGCTTTTACATGAAGGATGTCCTTATTAAAGCATATGACAATTGAACTAAAAGAGTATATAAATTTAAATATTACGCTTCGCCCTTGTCATCCTATTAAGAATGATTTTAGTATAAAAATTTATTTGATTTTACTTTAAACATGAACTGGTGAGAACTCTTTCTATTTACTGACCGTATGTTAGTTGCCAGCTTTAGATTATCTTGTCATATTACATGATAGGATGAAGAGCAGAGGTTTTAATATTGACAGTGATTATTTGGTGGTATATATATGAATGGTATCGAAAATGATAAAATTAATCACCTGCTTTTAACGGGGGGGGGGAATAAGGCTTGAAATAATAGCATTAAACGCTAGAAAAGGGGGGAAGGCTTAAATTTAGAACTCGCTTTGAATTTTGCTAACCCTAACTCATAAAAAATTCAATATGGATGCCTGGATCCGTTCCAGGTACAACCGCTTCAAAAATTTGCCGACAGACACCTTAGGCTATTATTATATAGGGGATGATATAATGAATAAACAAACATCAGCACCCTCTATGCAACCGAGCCTCTGTGCAACTGGCACACTGACTCTTATATAGTCAGACAGCATACAGATATTCTGCATGTTTACAATGGTGTACTGAGACAAATAAAACTCCAATTATAAAACTTTACAAATGTGAATAAAGATCAATTAATTCATATTACAACATGTCAAAATACGTTACAATAAATTATATACAAAACACTTTATGATGACTAAAATTAACAAAACATTTACGAAGATGCGTATGGCTTCAATCGTAGGTAAACTGCATAATCATCACACTGGCTTCTACTAGTAGTTTCATGAGAAACGGAAACAGAAAAGTACTAGTGAAAATCAGAACAGGACAACTGAATTAACTATGACTTCTACTAGTAGTTTCATGCGAAACTGAAACAGAAAAGTACTAGTGAACATCAAAACAGGACATCTGAATTAAATCTGGCTTCTACAATTAGTTTCAGGTGAAACTGAAACAAAACTAGTGTACATCAAAACAGTACTAGTGAACATCAAAACAGGACAACTGAATTAAATCTGGCTTCTACAAGTAGTTTCATGCGAAACTAAACCAGAAAAGTACTAGTAAATATCGAAACAGGACAACTGAATTAAATCTGTCTTCTACAAGTAGTTTCGTGCGAAACTAAAAAAGAAGAGTACTACTAGTACTAGTGAACATCAAAACAGGATAATTGAATTAAATCTGGCTTCTACAAATTGTTTCATGCGAAGCTGAAACAGAAAAGTACTAGTGAACATCAAAACAGGACAACTGAATTAAATCTGGCTTCTACAAGTAGTTTCATGCGAAACTGAAAAACAAAAGTACTAGTGAATATCGAAACAGGACAACTGCATTAAATCTGGCTTTTACTAGTAGTTTCATGCGAAACTGAAACAGAAAAGTACTAGCGAACATCAAAACAGGAAATCGAGAAGCAATCTACATGTGATGACAATAATTCTATGGTTCAAGTTAAAATATCCAAAAGTTGGTTACTCAAACAAAACTACTAAAGATAAATCGAACCGAAATATATTAATATTTTTTTGGTCCAGTTCCGGTTTTCGTTCCTACCAAAATAACGGTTTTTTCGGTTTTCGGTTTTTGATTTAGTTTCGGTTTGAAGCCCTGATTAAAATATTTCACATTCTCCTGTATTTTATATATATTTCTATATATTTTATTACTTTTAAGTTTATTCTTCGATTAACTTTTACTATACAATAAAAGTTCTCACATAAAATTGGATTAAAATTTCCATTTCTCTAAATAGAAAAAACTATAATAATATGATAAGTAAAAAGTTTTCCATGCTCTTATATATATATATATATATATATATATATATATATATATATTCTATCGCAATAAAATTTTCATCTCTAAATGTTCGGTATCGAAATTTACTTCTACTTTGTGACCCAATTTCATTTTCTCCTCCAAAAGTCGTTGAAAGGAATTTCAGAAAAGAAAAGTTAAAAGAAGATGGCAACTCCAAAATCTGTGAAAGTAGTTTTGGAATGAGATAAATTTAAGGAAGTTTTATTGCGAAGGTTTTACGTCACTCCGTCAGAACGCTCCGTAGTGACAATATGACATGTAAAAAAACTTAACTATTTATATGTAATTAGCATATAGCCCGTCATATGACGGTATCGGTAAAATATTTAATTTTCCAGAATTGTAAAGTATTCCATGAGGCAGGTTAAGAAAAAAATGTTTGTTTTTCGGCTGAGAATTATCTTGCAACAACCAATAATCGACGATTATATTTAAAATTATCACATATGTAATTACTCTATTATTTAAGCCAAATATAAAATAAAATTATTTACGTAATATCTAAGTTCAGTGATAAAACGTATGAAAATAATGCAGACGGTATTTAGATAATTTAATATAAGAAATGATTCAATGAGATGGTTAAAGGAATGACGTCATAAAATAAAATTCTTTACGTAATATCTAAGTTCATTGATGAAACGTATGAAAATAATGCAGACGATATTTAAATAATTTAAAATAATTAATGATTAAATGAAATTATTAAAGGAATGACGTCATATTGCCAGAAGAAAAATGTTAGTCTTACCACTTTATTATGATACAAATTGATAAATTTAATTGCCTGCTCTTAAAAGGGGAAAATAGTGCTTGAAATAATGGCATTAAACTCTCGAAAAGGGAGGGGAAGGGGTGGATTTCGAACGTTTTACAGACGACAGTATTTGTCGCTGTGATATGAAGCATGTTTATACCAATTTATTTTAGAACCAGATCGATACATTAGAAGATAAAAATAACTAGCTTTAAATTTTGCTAACCCTAACTCCTCAAGAATCCTATATGTATGCCTCTATCCATTCCAGGTTCAACCGCTTCATAAATTCGAGTAAAGGCGGACAGGTAACTTAGGCTATTAATATATAGGGGATGATATTTTTACACCAAATTATTTAAATTATAATTGTATTAAAATAAATTTTTGGCGATTCTATCCATAGAATTGAAAACTTTTGCAAAACATATTATTTTCTCTTCTCATTGTGGTTACTTTGGTGACTTTGCATGCACAAAAATAAATTCCAGCTTAGTTCAGATATTCTTATGTAACTAACTCCTTATAGCAACTTAGTCTTGCTTCTTACTGTAATAAAATATATAATAATTTTTTCTTTAATATTAGTGAACAGATGTACTTTCTCAAGATGGTCTGTACGTGCATATACAACTATGGATTAAATATCCAAGAAGAATTTAAGTGCAGCTGTTGACTTCGAGTTTTAGTGAGGACCCCTGCGGAGGGGTTTTAGCTCACGGAGTGTAACAAGTATAACGACCAGGCAGGGATGTTGCAGTTAGATATTTGGTGGGGGCTAAGCAATAATGTTAACTTTCACCAAAGGCACCATTTTAATGCCCACCTGCACACACTTAAGTGGATGCAGATGCGGAAAATTTTGACCAACAAGGGATTTGGACAAAGAAAAAAAGGTGAACCGAAGTGTAAATTTATGGAAGAAAAGTAATATTAATTCAATACAGCACTGGATTGGTCATATAAAAAATTATTGAATTCAGTAGTTCATTTAATTACTTTAAATTTCTGAAGTAGCCAAAATGACTGCTTTTTGGCGATATAGGTAAAATACAAATATGTATCAGATATAAAAAGTTAGGATGTAAATAAAACCATTAATAAATAATTTTATATCATGTATAAAAAAATCTCAAAATTCTATTAAATTATATCATTATAAATATATTTTTTTTCTAACTCATATTAAAAAGTAGTGAAAATGAATTTTAGGAGCAATCTAGTATAAATAAAAAACTTACTTTCACTTAACAAATCGATTAACTCCTTGTAACACTACTGTTGTTAATATTTGCCTATTTTTTCTTATATATATCATTAGATGACACCTAAGAAGACGATGATAGAGATAAACGATTCATTGTAATTGTAAAAAAAATTGTAACACTTCTGTTGATTATTATTTGGCCATTTTTTCTTATATATCGTTAGATGACAGCTAGGTTGACGATGATAGAGATAAATGATATTTTTTTGTCTGCAGGTATCCGTCATTTATTTCTCGGGGGTTTAGGAGACTTCATTATGACTCATATTGTTTCTTTTCACCATAAAAAAAGAAGTAACTTACAGAAGGAATTTTTAATAACTCTCTATTTAAAAAAAATCTAT
>CM063499.1:65862752-65865252 GCA_032207245.1 Pardosa pseudoannulata
TGCAATATAAGAGTTGGTCGTTTCTTCTTAGGCGTAATTGCAATAGAGTATTATATTATAACAGCATATGGACCCTTAAAACAACGTATGGGAGACGTGATCGTACTGCTGTGCCTAAAATGAGAACCTCGTATCACACACGTGATGATTCTGTCTGGCCAAAAGTGAAAAGCTCGTATCAGACATGTTATTGTTTATGGGGGATAAAGTTTTTGTTTTTGCGTTATTGTTTGTTACAGTTGCAATATAAGCGTTTGTCCTTTATTCTTATGCGTAAATGCAATAGAGTATTATAATATAACAGCATATGGACCCTTAAAACAACGTATGGGAGACGTGATCATACTGCTGTGCCTAAAATGAGAAAATCGTATCACACACGTGATGATTCTTTCTGGCCAAAAGTGAAAAGCTCGTATCAGACATGTTATTGTTTATGGGGGATAAAGTTTTTGTCTTTTCGTTATTGTTTGTTACAGTTGCAATATAAGAGTTGGTTGTTTTTTCTTAGGCGTAATTGCAATAGAGTATTATAATATAACAGCATATGGACCCTTAAAACAACGTATGGGAGACGTGATCATACTGCTGTGCCTAAAATGAGAAAATCGTATCACACACGTGATGATTCTTTCTGGCCAAAAGTGAAAAGCTCGTATCAGACATGTTATTGTTTTTAGGAGATAAAGTGTTTGTTTTTGAGTTATTGTTTGTTACAGTTGCAATATAAGCGTTGGTCCTTTATTCTTAGGCGTAATTGCAATAGAGTATTATAATATAACAGCATATGGACCCTTAAAACAACGTATGGGAGACGTGATCGTACTGCTGTGCCTAAAATGAGAACCTCGTATCACACACGTGATTATTCTGTCTGGCCAAAAGTGAAAAGCTCGTATCAGACATGTTATTGTTTTTAGGAGATAAAGTGTTTGTTTTTGAGTTATTGTTTGTTACAGTTGCAATATAAGAGTTGGTTGTTTTTTCTTAGGCGTAATTGCAATAGAGTATTATATTATATCAGCATATGGGCCCTTAAAACAACGTATGGGAGACGTGATCATACTGCTGTGCCTAAAATGAGAAAATCGTATCACACACGTGATGATTCTTTCTGGCCAAAAGTGAAAAGCTCGTATCAGACATGTTATTGTTTTTAGGAGATAAAGTGTTTGTTTTTGAGTTATTGTTTGTTACAGTTGCAATATAAGCGTAGCGTTGGTCCTTTATTCTTAGGCGTAAATGCAATAGAGTATTATAATATAACAGCATATGGACCCTTAAAACAACGTATGGGAGACGTGATCGTACTGCTGTGCCTAAAATGAGAACCTCGTATCACACACGTGATGATTTTGTTTAGCCAAAAGTGAAAAGATCACGTTATGGGGATCAGTTCTGATCCCTTGTGTCATGTCTGCCGACTTCAGGAGAATACCATTTGACACACTTTGTGTGTTTTGGAATTTTTCTCGTCTCTTAGGTTTGAGTTCCTTGGTCTTCACCCCCTTGACCATTTGGAGCTGCAAGACAGCTGCCTGCTGAGCTTTGATTCAGGCCTATTCTCTTAGACGCTTTTGGGTTGTAATTTTCTTCTTGGGTTTGTGTACAACATAGCTCTGGTTGCAGTGCCATGCTCTTGGGGTACTCCCTCCCCAGGAGCTGTCCTAAAAGGCGAATTCATGCATAAAGCGAGAAAACGTCTTAAACGGAAAGAGGGCATCGCTTCTTTAGAACTTTTTCCCTTTATGAGGTGGAACAATTAAGTTCCCTTTGATTAAATTTTCTAAGAAATGTTTCAAAGAAATTGAATGGTATCTGGAATCTGAACCCCCAACTTTAAAAATAATGTGAATAAATCGCTTTTCTGTTTAAACCAAAATTCGAATTTTCGAAGCTTATTTGAAATCGCTCAAGGGCAAACGAAAAATAGGTAGCGTAACGAAATTTTACAATTGTCTTTTTGTTTGAAATGGTGAATTAAAATCTTCTTTTCTATACAGAGTGTAAAGTTAACACCCATCCACGCATATAGGTGTGTAAGAGCTTAAACGACAATTCCACTTTACAAAGCGAACTAAAGTGCAAGGCTCCATTTCTTTTCATATTCGATGACGAGGCAGTTCCAGACACGAATCGGATCAATAGACACTTATAGAGATAGAAAGGGATCCCAATTCGCTGACACAGGGGAAGATTAATTAGAAAAAATAGGATGTGGACATCACATGACTTCCTAGTACGTCTATTATATCATACATCTTCATTTAATTACAAAATTTTGACGTTCCAAAGCAAATAGTTTTTGATTTATTATCACAAACGAGAAATTTCAGTATAACGTAAATTATCGCAAGTTATATTGAATTTTTTTGTTATGCAGATTGCAGATTGCAATGAAAAGAGAAGGAGCACAACAAAAGGGTTTTAATAGTCCTAAATCCAAAATTTTAACATTTTACAGCTAATCGTTTTCATGTTATGTCCATACAACGAAATA
>CM063499.1:65877752-65880252 GCA_032207245.1 Pardosa pseudoannulata
CCATATTTTGCAAATTGTTAACCGTTCCTTCTAGCACCAGTCAAAATGACGGGATGAAGTTTTTCCTTCTATTTCTCACGCTCATGATATTTCCGTACTGGAGTTTTCAAAAGTAAGTCTATTATATTATTTAGTTTTTTTTCATTTTTTTGTAATAATTCTCTGATCGATTTAGGCTAATTTTTTTTAATTAGGTCTTTTTAGAATTCCCATTCAAGCCATATTTTGCAAATTGATAACCGTTCTTTCTATCACCAGTCAAAATAACTGGATGAAGTTTTCAATTCTATATCTGACGTCCGTGATATTTCTGAGCTGGAGTTCTCAAAAGTAAGTGTATTATATTATTGATTTTTTTTTATTTCTCTGTAATAATTCTCTGATCGATTTAGGCTATTTTTTAATTAGGTCTTTTCAGAATTCCCATTTAAGCCATATTTTGCAAATTGTTAACCGTTCTTTCTAGCACCCGACAAAATGACGGGATAAAGTTTTTCCTTCTAATTCTCACGCCCGTGATATTTACGGGCGGGAGTTTTCGAAAGTAAGTCTATTATATTATTGAGTTTTTTCATTTCTTTGTAATAATTCTCTGATCGACTTAGGCTATTATTCCTTTTTTCAATTAGGTCTTTTCAGAATTCCCATTTAAGCCACATTTTGCAAATTGTTAACCGTTCCTTCTAGCACCCGTCAAAATGACGGGATGAAGTTTTTCCTTCTATTTCTCACGCCCGTGATATTTCCGGGCTGCAGTTTTTAAAAATTAATCTACTATATTATTGAGTTACTTTTCATTTCTTTGTTATAAATCTCTGATCGACTTAGGCTTTTTTAATTATGTCTTTTCAGAATTCCCATTTAAGCCATATTTTGCAAATTATTCACCCCTTCCTTCTAGCACCCGTCAAAATGACGGGATGAAGTTTTTCCTTCTATTTCTCACGCTCGTGATATTTCCGGGCTGGAGTTTTCAAAAGTAAGTCTATTATATTATTGAGTTTCTTTTATTTCTTTGTAATAATTCTCTGATGGACTTAGGCTTTTTTTTTAATTAGGTCTTTTCGACCTAACACATCACAATTCACAATTCCCATTTAAGCTACAGTATGCAAATGGTTAATCGTTCCTTCTAGAACTCTTCAAAATTACGGGATGAAGTTTTTCCTTCTATTTCTCACGCCCGTGATATTTCCAGGCTGCAGTTTTCAAAAGTAAGTCTATTATATTATTGATTTTTTTTCATTTCTTTGTAATAATTCTCTGATCGACTTAGGCTATTTTTTAATTAGGTCTTTTCAGAATTCAAATTTAAGCCATATTTTGCAAATTGTTAACCGTTCCTTCTAGATCCTAACTAACCACCTCCAGAGGTGTAGTTTGAGAACTTAGAAATCTTTGCGGTCACTATTTAATCTACCCAAACTCCATGGTGGATCTTAATCTGGCTCGATCATGCTACCCCGTATTGACCGATAAAACTGCAAAATGTATTTAAAATTGTGATCAGGTGATTTAGATCAGTAATATAATTGATTCATTCATACAAGAAGTAAAATGCTCGGGATCTAAATCTGACCTCATCACATCTTTGTAAAAAGACAGAGGATCATAAATTTATATTTTACGGATATTGTTGTCTTGTACGGTGGTCTCGGACGGGGTTCTGATCCCAATCCCAGATTAGAATCCCGTCTCCGTACTTGACATTAAATAAGAATGTACCTTTGTGGAGTATTTATGAGTCCCTAAGGGACAGTGCCCAATTAGAGGGGATAAGGTTTTTCACGTTGGCGGTCCCAAGGCGGGGTTTAAGCAGACCAACGAGATTCTTACAACTACCCCGATTGGAGGATAAGACGGAAGAGTGGACAAGGATGAAATTAATTAAATAAGAAAGATCGAAAAAAAGAAAAGGGGAAGAGGTTCGATAGTCGAGACGAGGGGAGAGTCCTACAGAAGGTGTTCGATAAGCTAGACTAGGAGAGAGTCCGACAGAAGGTGTTCGATAGTCCAGACGAGGAGAGAAGTCCGACGGAACGAGTTCGAGAGTCCAACCAAGTCCGACAGGAAGGATTCCTGTATCAAATAGCACGGCCATACCCCCAAACACTCAGGAGGGAGAACCTGACCAGTCCGACGAAAGATCCATATATACCCATCAACCAGCAGTGTTCCTGACACACCATTTTTACTCCCCAAAAGTACCCCCCC
Organism: Pardosa pseudoannulata; assembly: GCA_032207245.1. Lineage (NCBI taxonomy): Eukaryota > Metazoa > Arthropoda > Arachnida > Araneae > Lycosidae > Pardosa > Pardosa pseudoannulata. The sequence continues at coordinate 65,879,967 of CM063499.1, forward strand.
TTTGATTACATTTTGAAATTGAGATTAGGTCCTCTCTCTATTTACAAAATTACTTAAGTATTAAAAAATTGTCAGAACTAATTTAGAAGATGTTGATAAAGCTTATTTTATGAAAATTAGCATCAGTTCTGTATGTACATAGATGTATATATATTATAATAAATTTACTTTCTTATATTAAGCTAGTTTTGGATGCTGTTAATTTAGCTTTTAGTTTATCTTCATATTTATGTCTGTAGTTTCTCAGAACCTGTGGTTAAATTTAGTACAAAAATACTTTTACACA
>CM063499.1:65890252-65895252 GCA_032207245.1 Pardosa pseudoannulata
TTCTCAGCCAAAAAACAATACATTTTTTTACATGAATCATAGAGCGCTTTACAATTCTGGAAAATTAAAAATGTTACTGATCCCATCATATGTCGGCTATATGCTAGAATAGAATATTTTACACCATTTCTCAGTTGTCCTAGGAGAACAGTATCTTTTTTTACAATAATAAAACTGTTGCCTTTATAGGTTTTGAGCTATAGTAATTGATGAAAATTAACCCTGACCTCCCAAAGTGTGCGGATTCATTTCAGTCGCTTGGGAACCAAGTGACTAGTTATATTATGCTACTTATTTATATGTGTTAAGTTTAAATATTTAATAAATCACAATCACTCATGAAATGAGGTTTTTGGCCTCATCTCGAAGTGGAATTTCGGGTGGTTATTGCCGCCCTGAAGTTGTTTAACCTCGCGACGAGAATGACAACGAAAAGAAAGACACTTGAAAATCAAATTATTGTAGTTTGTTCATCTCGTCAATTGAACTGTCAAACGAAAACCTTTGAGGAAATTTCTCCAATATCTTTCTCAAATTCCTTACATCTGCTTATACAGTTTTAGGTGCCAGCCAATTAGTGATCACTACATGTCACATGAATGGTGTAACTTCATCGTCACAGCTTAATTTTTAGATACACTACCGGAAGGATTCTACTAGGGAGCATTCGAGAACATTCGCTAGGAATCCGTGAAAAGAATTACTAGAAAAACAGAATCTGAACCGAAAGGGATAAAAATATTATTACAATCATATACATATACATATATATATATATATATATATATATATATATAATGCAGAATAATTTTCTTTTATATTTGGCTTAAATCATAGATTAGGTATATATGGGATAATTTTAAATTGAATCATCGATTATCTTTTATTGCAATGAAAATTTTATCACCGGATGAACAAGAAATTCTTTTCATAAAAGTCTAGGAGTCTATTTCAGGGACTAATAAATATCTAGCGTTTAAGTTATATACCTTTGTAAATTAAGAAGTTTGTTCATTTGTGTGTTAGTTTTTTATGCATAACCACACGGTTTGCAATCGATATGCTAAATTTCGGACATCATTCATACATACCGCCAAATAATCACTGTCATTATTAAAACCTCTGCTGTCTATCCTATCACGTGATATGACAAGATAAATTAAAGTTGGCAACTAGCATGCGGTCAATAAACCGATTAAATACATCAATTTATCACATAATAAATAGGTAAAAATAGTATTTTTACCTATTATTGATCGTGTACCAGATAATTCTCAGCCAAAAAACAAACCATTTTTTTTACCTGCCTCATAAAGTACTTTACAATTCTGGATAATAAAAACATTTACTGATTCCGTCATATGACGGGCTAGTAAACAATAAGTATTAAAATAGTAAAAATACAGTATAGATAAAATTTATATACAGATTATGCTAAATTTTAAGTATGCAACTGTATGGAGAACAATTTAAATTTTCTTAATATCATACTGAAACTTAACATAAAATATGAGTACTTGTTTTATAAAAGCAATGAAAAGGCAATAAAAGTGATAAACTATGAGGGTTAAAATATTTAAAGCAGAATAGAAAACTTTTATACACGAATCCCTGGGGTACCCTAAACCGCAGTAAAGCCAGAATTTACACAAGGAAGGAGGGAATGTGGCGTAGAGATAATGTAAACACTCAAGCGAAAGAAATTATCTCCAAAAATTTTGGTAAAAAAACTTTACAGGCTCATGCTAAGATTCAGCTTTTTCATTTCTCTTTTAAGTTGTGCTTGGATTTTTTTTTTATGTTAGGCATTCTGTAAATTTCTGGTTTGGGAAAACTGTTTGTAAGTCATATATTTGTAATTTATGCTAATACGTACACACTATTTAAGTTAATTTTTTATTACGTTCCAGATTAAATTTTCTGTTAAACAGATATCAGCAAATGGAGTTAAAAATTCAACTAAAAGACCGAGTCTACATTGTTCTTCAGAGCATACGTAATTTCTAGTTCCCATGCTGTGAAATCACTACTCCAAGACATAGAAAATATCCAACAGAACAGCAATAGGTGTTAATCGAACAGTCGGTGACTGCTGTAAAAAGATTTCCCGGCCGAAGATCGTGAGATCATTCTGGTTTTAACCTTGGAGTGTGCCTTACTCAGTTAATCTTTTAGAACTGTTAATGTCTTACAGCTCGTCTAAGTATTAATATCTAGCAGAACAACGCTCTATCGAATACAAATCAACAATGTCTTAGATGAGTTAATGTCTAGTAGGTCGTCTAAGTTTTGTCTTCTACCAGAACAACGCTCGATCGGATATATTTGAACAATGTCTTAGATCAGTTAATGCCTAACAGCTCCTCCAAGTTCTGTCTTACCGCAAAAGAATACTCGATTGCATACATTTCAACAATTTCTTAGATGTGTTAATGTGTAGTAGCTCGTCTAAGTTTTGTCTTCTAGACGAAAAACGCTCGATCGGATACATTTCAATAATGTCTTAAACGAGTTAATGTCTAACAGCTCCTGTAAGTTCTGTCTTACCGCAGAAGAATACTCGATTTCATACATTTCAACAATTTCTTAGATGTGTTAGTGTCTAGTAGCTCATCTAAGTTTTGTCTTCTGGCAGAACAACGCTCGATCGGATACATTTTAATAATGTCTTAGACGAATTAATGTCTAACAGCTTCTCTAAGTTCTGTCTTACAGCAGAAGAATACTCGATTGCACACACTTCAACAATTTCTTAGATGTGTTAATATCTATTAGCTCGTCTAAGTATTGTGTTCTATCAGAACAACTCTCGATCGGATACATTTTATGTCTTAGACGAATTAATGTCTAACAGCTTCTCTAAGTTCTGTCTTACAGCAGAACAACGCTCGATCGCATTAATTTCAACAATATCTTAGACAATTTAGTGACTAAAGGCTCCTCTAAGTCCTGTCTTACAGCAGAACAACGCTTAATCGCATAAATTTCAGCAATGTCTTAGACGAGTTAATATCTAGCAGCTCATCTTAGTATTGTCTTCTGGCACAACAACGCTCGATCTGATACAATTTAACAATGTGTTAGACGAGTTAATGTCTAACAGCTCCTCTAAGTTCTGTCTTACAGCAGAACAAAGCTCGATCGCATAATTTTCAGCAATGTCTTAGATGAGTTAATATCTAGCAGCTCATCTAAGTATTGTCTTCTAGCAGAACAACGCTCGATCTGATACATTTTAACAATGTGTTAGATGTCTAACACCTCCTCTAGGTTCTGTATTACAGCAGAACAACACTCGATCACATAAATCAACAATGTCTTAGACGAGTTAATGTCTAACAGCTCCTCTAAGTTCTGTCTTAACAGCCCAAATCTCGGTAGCATACATTTCAACAATGTCTTGGAAGTGTTATGTCTATTAGCTCGTTTAAGTTTTGTCTTCTAGCAGAACAACGTTCCGTCGGATACAGTTTGACAATATCTTAGATTTATTAATGTCTTGCAGCTCGTCTAAGTTTTGTATTTTAACAAAACAGCGTATAGCAGCATAGAGTTCGACTGTGTGTTAGTTGGCTATATCCAATTGCAAAAATATCGTGTTGTTCTATCCAGCAACGCTTTCCTTCCTCTCTACTTATTTTGTGTCATGAACTCACGAATCTATCGTTATCTATGCTTTATTTCCTGTTTAGTTGTTTTATTATATCGCTCACTGATATTCATGTTCACTGAAAGAAATCTCAAAATTGAAGTGCTAGGATTATATAATCCTTTTGCTCCAAGTCATTAACGTCATGACCTGACAAGTGGAACTCAAAATTCTTTCAGGTGCCTCTAATTTTTTTTCAACTTATATGGCCATTAATCTTGATAATAAGGCAAATTTTAAAAATGCGTAAGAAAGGATTTTAGGCATATATCCCCACTTTTAAAAGTTATGAATGGCAGTTGTCATAGGGGACATTTTAGTATATTAGAATTGGTGTTTTTATAAGTTAAATTCTAAACTATTTAAACGTTTTTAAGCTATTTTTATGTTTATTTTCTAGAAAATTGATATAAATAAGAATACTGACATATAGCGCGATGGACAGGTTGGTTGGTTGGGAGCACTACGTTCTACTTTGTCGCAACACGAGGGCTAATGAGACCGGGACCTACTGCTTAAAGCCGATTCCGAATGGGTAGGCACATCCATGCCACAGCGGGACTCGAACCCACGAACTCCGGATTCGAAGGTCAGTGCTCTAACCAATCGGCCATCGTTCGGTACCCGGGATGGCCAGAAGAGTTATATGGTATAGAAGTTAGTTAACGAGAGATTTGCTCATTGAAAGTAGGGAGGAAATATGAAAAAAAACATGAAGATTATGAAAAAATTACTACTCAGAACAGTATAATATAGGAGAAAGTTCTATATTCTTGTTTTTATATATTTGTAACTGTGTTGCACTAACGTAGAAATTTATTAAAATAATAGTGTTAGCAGTAAAATGGAGTGATGATTTTTTTTGCGAGCATAATCCACGTTCTCCACGAACAGTACTCAAATTAGCGAAATGTTCGTGGCTAAAATAGAGAATGTGTTTGAGAAGGCTGGAAATAACACATGGTCTTTGACCGTTCCGGTAAATTGGACAATCCGGTTAACCCACGCTCTACTGAATAAGAGATATTAATTTTGCCGGTAAACGTCAGATAGCAGTATATGCGTTCTATTTTTATATCTGACGAAGTGCAAATAATATGCTAGATAATTCCTAATTTAATAAATATAATTTATCTAAAATTAAAATACCTGTAAATTTTTAATATCTTTTACATGAACACATTGTATGCGAGACACTTACTAGTACATTTTCTGACGATTGATACTTGAGCGCTTGACACGTACTAGTACGTTTTCTAACGATTGATACTTAAGAGCGGGTCACGTACTAGTACGGGTTAGTGTAACAACATGGTTTGTTTATAGGTACAAAAATAACGGTACATACAGG
>CM063499.1:65900252-65905252 GCA_032207245.1 Pardosa pseudoannulata
ATATATATATATATATATATATATATATTTTCTTATCTACACTTTATCTTCTCTTTACAGTAGAAGATAAAGTTTAGGAGAAGATAAACTTTACTCTCTTTGAATTTTGTTAACCTTAACTCTTCAAGAATACAATATGGAGGCCTTCATAAATTCGAGGACAAACGGACAGATAACTTACTCTATTATTATATAGGGGATTTACACATACATAATATACAAATATATATATTGTGTGAGTGTGTGTTTGCATGTAGAGATAATATTTATATTATTTTACATGTAAGCATAAATAAATATAAATTATATACATATATACACTTATTTATATTCATTTATTTATAATTATATGTATATACATATAGAAATAAATATATTTTCACACACAAATGTATGAATATATATATACGAATATTTATTGACATTTATATGTAGATATTATTATGTATAAATATATATTTATACATTTTCACTCTCTGTATATATATATATATATATATATATATATATATATATATATATATATATATATATATATATATATATATATATATATATATATATATATATATATATATATATATATATATATATATATATATATATATATATATATATATATATATACATATATATATATATATATACATAATATATATATATATATATATATATATATATATATATATATATATATATATATATATATATATATATATATATATATATATATATATATATATATATATATATACATACATTTATATATATATATACACACACACACACACACACATATATAGATAGATAGATAGATAGATAGCCTTTTAATATTCCTGCAAGGATACGTAGTCAGTTTAAAAAAAGGCAAAAGTGATTCATCTTTTAAGTATTAATCCTAGAATTTATAAGGGACCTCCCTTTCGAATTTTAGATATAAATTACCATTAGGCAGAATAATCAAAGAAATTTTCAGTTAAAAAAAGACAGAATTTTAAGAAAAGACGCAGAGATTTATGACAATGAATATAATTCTCAATTATTATATACAGCAAAAGTTTGACTTTCTACGGCTAGAAGTTTTTGACCTAAGCTGCAGACCGTAAATGATCTGAATTTCAAGTGATTGGCCGTTTAGATCTCCGATTTTTACTGTCCCTGCAGAGATTTCTAATCCGTTCCAAAGAATGCGAAATCTATTTCTCTTTAAAGTATTGGTTCGCGAAATTACATCACAACTTACGATTTATGGGAATTTCGTTTCGATTTTTGTCTCAAACACTATTCGACTGAATAATCGAAGGACAGTTCTAGGCCCAATAGAGACTGCAATTGAAGAAAAAATGTTTTTGGATTCAGGGATTCATAAACAATGAATATAATGCCCAAACATTATACTCTACTACAAAAGTTTTCGACCTTCTACGAGTTTTCAAGTTATATTCCGCAGAGTAATTGCTCTCACATTCAAGTGACTTCTCACTTTCAAGTGAGTGTTTTCATCTTCACATTTCATTAACCCATGAGAGATTTCTTGTCCGTATAAGTCCGTTCTAGTCCATAATAATGCAAAACCGATTCTTCTTCCAAGTATTGATCTCCGAATTTGCATCACACTTTATAATAAATGTGACCTTCCTTACAAATTTCACCTCCTAAGTACTAGTAGGCGGAATAATTGAAAGAAACTTCTAAGCTAAATAAAGGCCGAAATAAAAGAAAAAAAAAGTTTAAATGCGGTGGTTCATAAACAAAAAATATAATAATAATAATAAGAAAAAATTCTGCAGAGAGGGGATAATTCTCCTGGGATAATCTCTGCAGAGAGGCAGCAGAGATTATCCCAGGAGAGAGGTCCGTTTAAGAGACATCAAAGTGAGTATTCTTTTAAGTACTGATCCTTGAATTTATATCAGAATTTATGATATAAGTGACCTACGTTCCGATTTTTCTCTCAAAAGTACCATTAAACAAAACAATTGAACTATAATGAAACTATAATGAAAAAAATCAGCATTTTACGGCTTATAGGGGTATGACGCATACCGTAATTAATCTGAATTTCAAGTGACTAGTCGTTTAGAGCTTCGCCTTTTATTATCACTGCAGAGATTTTAGTCCATTCAAAGAATGGATAAGTGTTTTCTCTTTTAATTGTAAATCCGCGAAATTACATTACAACTTATGATATAAAGGATTTTCGTTTCGATTTTTTCTCCAAAGTACTATTAGGCTGAATTATCAAAGGAAATATCTGAGCTCAGTAAAAACCTAAATTCAATTAAATAAAAGGTTCGATACAGAGATTCATTCGCTATGAACAAAACGGCAAAACATTATACAGTCCATTCAGGCATATTTAACCTTTTACAGTTAACAGCTTTTAAATTATGCCCCCGCAGCTTAAATGTTCTGAATAATCGTATAATCGAATGAAATTTCTACTCTCAATAGAGACTGAAATTGGAGAAAGAATGTGTTTGGATTTAGGGATTCATGAACAATGAGTATAATGCCAAAACATTATATTCTACTACAAAAGTTTTTGACCTTCTACTGCTAACAGTTTTTAGATTATATCCCTTAGAGTAATTGTTCTCAATTTCAAGTGACTTGTCACTTTCAAGTGAGTGTTTTCATATTTACCTTTCATTAACCCATGAGAGATTTCTAGTCCGTTCAAAATAATGCAAAACCGATTCTTCCTCCAAGTATTGATCTGCGAATTTGCATTACACTTTATAATAAATGTGACCTCCGTTCACCTCCTAAGTACTAGGAAGCGGAATAATTGAAAGAAACTTCTAAGCTTAATAAAGGCCTAAATAAAAGAAAATAAAAGTTTAGATGTGGTGGTTCATACACAAAAAATATAATAATAATAAGAAGAAGAAGAAAATTGACTTTGTACTGCTAACAGATTTTCGGTTATGCCCCAAAGCAAAATTGCCTTGTATTTCAAGTGAATAGTCGAATTTAACTTCTCCCAGCAGAGAGGTCCGTTTAAGAGACACCAAAGTGATTATTCCTTTAAGTATTTTTCCTTCAATTCACATGAGAATTTATGATATAAGTGAGCTCCGTTCCGATTTTCATCTCAAAAGTACCATTAAACAAAATAATCGAAGGAAACATCTGTTCTTTATAAAAACCGAAATTGGAGAAAAGAAAATTTCGATCCACGGATTCAAACCCAAAATCTATAATGAAAAAATCAGCCTTTTACGGCTAACAGTTTTTGAGTTATGCCCCACAGCGTAATTAATCTGAATTTCAAGTGACTGGTCGTTAAGAACTTCGCTTTTTATTACCCCTGCAGAGATTTCTAGTCCGTTCAAAAGAATGCAAAAGCGATTCTTCCTCCAGTATTGATCTGCGAATTTACATCAAAAACTATGATATAACTCCGTTTTGATTTTCAGCTCCTAAGTACCATTAGGCGAAAAAAAACGAAAAAAGCTTCTAAGCTCAATAAAGATCCAAAATTTAAGAAAAGAAATGTTTTGATGCTGTAATTCATAAAACAATACCTATAATTCCAAAACATTACATGTACTACGAAAAAGTTTCGACCTTCTGCGGCTGACAGATTTTGGGGTATGACTCATAGCGTAATTAATCTGAATTTCAAGTGACTGGTCGTTAAGAACTTCGCTTTTTATTACCCCTGCAGAGATTTCTAGTCCGTTCAAAAGAATATAAAAGCGATTCTTCCTCCAGTATTGATCTGCGAATTTGCATCAAAATTTATGATATAACTCTGCTTTGATTTTCAGCTCCAAAATACCATTAGACGAAAAAAAAACGAAATGAGCTTCTAAGCTCATTAAAGATCCAAAATTTAAGAAAAGAAATATTTTGATGAAGTAATTCATAAACAATGAATATAATCCCCAAACATTACAAAGTACTACAAAAAATTTTCGACCTTCTACGGCTGACAGATTTTGGGGTATGACGCATAGCGTAAATACTCTGAATTTCAAGTGACTGGTCGTTTAGAGCTTCACCTTTTATTATCCCTGCAGAGATTTCTAGTCCGTTCCAAAGGATATAAAGTGTTTTCTCCTTTAAGTATTGATCAGCGAAAATACATCACAACTTATGATATAAATGATTTTCGTTTCGATTTTTTTCTCCAAAGTACTATTATGCGGAAACATTGAAGGAAATTTCTGAGCTCAATAAAAACCAAACTTTAAGTAAATAAAAGTTTCGATACATAGATACATTTACTATGAATAAACCACTAAATAATTATACAGTCCATTCAGGCATTTTCGTTCTTTTACGGATGACAGCTTTTAAATTATGCCCCACAGTGAAAACGTTCTGAATTTCAAGTGTCTGGCCGTTTAGAGATTCGCTTTTATCCCTGCATTAAAAGAATGCAAAATGAATTTCTCCCCCAAGTATTGATTCGCAGATTAACATCACAACTTATGATAAGTGACCTCCGTTTAGATTTTCATCTCCAAAACACTATTAAGCGGAATAATCGAAGGAAATTTCTGAGCTTAATAAAACGGAAGTAGAAGGAAAAAAAAAGCTTTGATTCAGAAATTTATACACACTAAGTATAATGACCAAACATTATACAGCACTACGAAATTTTTCAACCTAATATGGCTAATAGGCTTTGAGCTTTACCGCACACAATAATTTCCTGTGAATTTCAAGTGACTAGTTGTTTTGAGCTTCACGTTTTATTAGCCTAGTATAGATTTCTAGTACTTTTACATGAATGCAAAAGTGATTTATCCTTTAATACTACGAAATTTTTCAACCTCCTACTGCTAACAGTTTTTGAGCTTTGCCGCCCACAATAATTGCATCTGAATATAAAGTGACCAGTTGTTTTGAGCTTCGCTTTTTATTATCCGAGTAAAGATTTCTAGTACGTTTACATGAATGCAAAAGCGATTTATCCTTCAATTATTAATCTATGAATTTACATTAGAATTTATGATATGATCGCTGTTTCAATTTTTTGATCCAAA
>CM063499.1:65910252-65912752 GCA_032207245.1 Pardosa pseudoannulata
TTGTCCCTACTTCGTCGCGGCTTTCGAATCAAAAATATCTCCACGATAGACCCGCCCCCTAAGGAGGGGGCTGCAGAATGTCAACAGTGTGTAAGATCACGCGTCACAGAGGCAGTATTGTCGAAACAGTTCAACCGACGCAAAATGAATGCGGGTGGGACACTGAAACACTCTTCGCAGATTCCACAAATGTACGCTCTTTTTCTTTTTAGCTATTTCTGACAAGGAAGAAAGCGGTGGGAGAATTAAAGAAAACTGCTCTCCTCTTTCTATCCCATTTCACAGTTGTCTCGGTTTCATTAATTTCTGCACGTGATTTCTTTAAAAAACTGCCCGATGTCCAGCATGTTTTGGATCCGGTTATGACGACCTTGATTTCCTGAAATAAAAAAAAAATTAAGTTTATATATTTATATATGAGAAATGATTCATTGCATTTATATATTTTTTAATTTTAATATAACCATCATAATTTATACAATTTTGTTCAATGAATTTTTTACCAAGTAAGTTAATTCTCTTTAATTTATAACTAACCACAGGCAGAGTAAAAACAATATGTATGGTGAATACAATATGGTATTTAACCGCTTTTCTGGTTATCCCGAGTTATCTCGGGTTCGTATATATTGCGGTTAACTACTATCCCGAGAAAACTCGGGCGAAACAGAATTTGTCAATGCGATTTGCTTTATCACGGTTTTACTCTACCTGGAAGAAATGGAAGGAAATAATCAGCTTTGATGGGTAGTTTGCTAAGTTTTGTTGATTTCGCGGTTTTTTTGGCGGGGCTGGTCACGTGTTTTCCACTGATTGAAAATCTGATTTCAGAAAATCATCGTGACGAGTTTTCTACCACATCAGGAAGATTCAGCATTAGTTCTTTACCACTCAGGTTAATCTCAAGGCATTTTCCAGCTACTGAAAAAAAAAATCAAATGCAACGCTTCAGTGTACGCTGTGATGTCGTAAAACAGATTCATTGAACTAATGCTTAAAATTTTCCCATTAACCAGCAAGATTTTTTATAGATTAATTCAAACATTAAGGTATTCATCTACTTTGGGAGAACTTTTTCTTTCAACGTAGAAACTAGTTCACGTTTTTACATTTTTAGATTTACTTTTTATATTATCATATATAATTGCCCTTAAAAATTTATTCCCGGAGAAGTTTTTATAAACATTCTAATAAATAAAGAAAATTTAGTAAAAAAAATCGGGTTTTTTCAAGAGGTCTAATTTTTTAATAAATTATATTATTTCAATATTTTTGAAGCAACACATTTCTTATACACTGGACTAGTGAATCATCTAAAATCTTTGCTTAATTTACATTTGGTAAAAAATTTTGGTCCTTCAAAATTATACACATTGGATTTTTCACGAATTTTTATTACCATTATATCTAACTATGAGTGTAACATCACTAAAAATTATCCGAATTTAAAGCTTTTAGGTCATTCACTAGTAAATACTATCAAAAGCATTCATAATAATTTACAACAAAATATTTTAAGAACATATTGAGAAATCACATTTCAAGTTTCAACATTTTATTAAAAACACCGTTCTGAGAAAAACGCATCTGAAGTTTATGAAAGCAACTTTAACTGTTGAAAAATTAAAATACATGCTTAAAAATCAGTACACTTTCTTGCTTCAAAACTTTCTAATTACCAAGTTGCTAATTATTAAAAATACTAGAAAAATGTTTAAACTAATCATCATGAAAATTTAAAAAATTTTTTCAAAAAAAAAAAAAAAGTTCTTTAAAAGGCCTTAAATTTACAACTTCCGGTTCCGAAGTCGCTACTTCAGTTTTGTTTTGACAGCTGTCACTGATGTTTAAATAACTGTAACTTTTCTTTAAAATACCAAAACAAAAGCAGATTTAGAAGCCTAAAAAATTAATATATTAAAAAATTAAAATACATGTTTAAAATTTCCCACATTTTCTTCCTTCAAAACTTTCTAATTACCAAGTTGCTAATTATTAAAAATACTAGAAAAATGTTTAAACTAATCATCATGAAAATTTAAAAAGTTTTGTCCAAAAAATGCTGTTTAAAAGGCTTTAAATTTACAACTTCCGGTTCCGAAGTCGCTACTTCAGTTTTGTTTTGACAGCTGTCACTGGTGTTTAAACATCTGTAACTTTTCTTTAAAATACCAAAACAAAAGCCGATTTAGAAGCCTAAAAAATTAATATATTAAAAAATTAAAATACATGTTTAAAATTTCCCACATTTTCTTCCTTCAAAACTTTCTAATTACCAAGTTGCTAATTATTAAAAATACTAGAAAAATGTTTAAACTAATCATGATGAAAATTTAAAAAGGTTTGTCCAAAAAATGCTGTTTAAAAGGCTTTAAATTCACAACTTCCGGTTCCAAACTCGCTACTTCCGTTTTGTTTTGACAGCTGTCACTGATGTTTAAACATCTGTAACTTTTCTTTAAAATACCAAAACAAAAGCCGATTTAGAAGCCTAAAAAAT
>CM063499.1:65920252-65922752 GCA_032207245.1 Pardosa pseudoannulata
ATTTTCTAGAAAAGAATTAGTATTTCAATTCTCCAATATATATATATATATATATATATATATATATATATAGATATATAGATATATAGATATATAGATATATATATATATATATATATATATATATAGATATATATATATATATATATATATATATATATATATATATAGATATATATAGATATATATATATATATACATATATATATACATATATATATATATATATATAGATATATATAGATATATATAGATAGATATATAGATAGATATATAGATATATATATATATAGATAGATAGATAGATATATATATATATATATATATATATATATATATATATATATTTATATATATATATAGATATATAGATAGACAGATATATAGATATATAGATAGATAGATAGATAGATAGATAGATAGATAGATAGATAGATAGATAGATAGATATAGATATACTTAAACTATGCAAAAAATAAGCAATTTTTAAAGAGATCTAGGTTTACAAATTGAGCAGTCAGAGGGTTAAACGTAGAAACTAGTTCATGTATTTACATTTTCAGATTTATTTTTTATATTATCATTGAGAATTGCACTTAAAAAATTTATTCCTGGAGAAGTTTTTATAAAATTTCTAATAAATGAAGAAAATTTAGTAAAATAATTGTTTTTTTTTAAAGGTCTAATTTTTTATTAAATTAAATTATTTCAATATTTTTTGATGCAACACCTAATGAAATCATCCGTAGTTACCTAACTACGACCACTGTATTCAATCAAATAAAAGGAGGCCTCGAACCACAATGCTCCCCTACAATTAACAATAGTTTAATTCACCTTAATTACTTTTAATCTTCACTTAAAAACATCGCTTCTGTTACTTGTATATTTTAAGCTATCTTTTAAAATTCTTTTACGATCCTACCAATAGGCCTTTTCGTTTTTTATACTCTTGAGTCATATATCTTAAATTATTAATCATTTCACTTAAAAATTAAGGTCCGTCTCACCAAAGTCGTTTAACGTTAACCGGGATTAATCTCTGTTTAAACGGAGAATTGCGTTCCACCATTGTTTGGCGCCATGGGTTAATCGCGATTAGCCTTTAAGGTATCCGTCTACGTTAGGAGAACTTTTTTCATTAAACGTAGAAACTAGTTCATGTTTTTACATTTTTAGGTTTATTTTTTATATTTTCATAGAGAATTGCACTCAAAAAATTATTCCTAGAGAAATTTTTATAAATTTCTAATAAATGAAGAAAATTTAGTAAAATAATTGGTTTATTTCAAAAGGTATAATTTTTTAATAAATTAAATTATTTCAATATTTTTTATGCAACAGATTTCTCATACCCTAGACTAGTGAAACACCTAAAATCTTTGCTTAATTTACATTTGGCAAAATATTTTGGTCCTTCAAAATCATACACATTGAATATTTAACGAATTTTCATTACCATTATATGTAACTATGAGTGTAACATCATAAAAAATTATCCAAATTTAAAGCTTACTATTGTTACATTTATAATATCATGAAAGAGATTAATTTAAACTAGTTTTAATAAATTTATGAAAAAGGAACAGTAACTTCGGCTATAATAATGGGGATAACCATGACTCACCATAAATACAATTAGAGTGATTTAGATGAGCGATCGGGAAAATTTAAAACTTCAAGGACCACTACATATATAATTTTTATTTCGCAGACCACCAATTATATGAATTTAATACGAAAAAGGCAGTAAACATATTAAAGAATAATAATCAATAACTTTTGCATTGGAATGCTTGAGAGATGTCGCAAAGAAAATCGAACTAGAGAATATTTCCCAAATCCATCGCAGTTGCTGCATTTTTTTTGGTGTCATATTCATTGTAATTGTAACTTTTTTTGTTAACTGTAATATTTATGTAACTGTTTGGAACGAGATTTTTCAGTATGTGTTGTTCTATGAATAAAAAGTTGAATGAAATACGAAAGCGACTTGTAAATTTTCGTGTTTTAAGAAACAGAATAGTTTTTAAGATAAGATTTATTTCTGAGAGCCATTTTCACCGAAGCCATTAGAGTTTTGATACGCTGCTAGCGTAAATGCGTCAGTTTTCGTTTAAAGGATAACGTATTATTTGGCAACAGGTCACGACTGCCTCGCCAAAAATCATTTATAGCATAAACACTAATAATAACCCCTTGGGCACTCTGTGCAACTAAAATTGTGAAATGGACAAAGACCACTTTGCAAAGTGTCCATCTTTGAAAGGAGAAAACCTCTACAATAGATATTTGGTATCAAGACAGACCATGCAATCTACACCCAGAGATTGATTTTCTTTTGTTTGTAATGTTTTTTATATTTTATTGTTATAGATGTTTTAAGGTATCCGTCTACGTTCGGAGAACTTTTTTCATTAAAAGTAGAAACTAGTTCATGTTTTTACATTTTTAGATTTATTTTTTATATTATCATAGAGAATTGCACTCAAAAAATTTA
>CM063499.1:65935252-65940252 GCA_032207245.1 Pardosa pseudoannulata
CCGTAAAGCATTCTTCTCTAATGTTTGAAGAACACGTGCCATTAAGCCGGTATCTGCGTTCTATCTATTGAAGAAATTATGAGCGACACGCTCTTATGCAAAAGACAGTAATGACCATTCATTTTTATTAAAATAAGTTGTTTATTTATGGCATATTGAATTCCAAAGTACGTTACTTTTTTTGGCACATTTATTAGTTTTATATTGTTTTATGGATTCTTCATAGAAAAACTCCTTAAATCCTTGACTTCCAAATGAGGATAATTTTTTTTAATCTGACGTTGCCATGGAAATCTTTCGGTAAATTTTGTAGTAGCTATTTGAAGAATGTGTCTAGGAATTTTAAGAGTATTGTAATGGGATTAGTAACAAGAGAATCATCCCAGATAGCATGTAAAGTTGTGAAAATGTTATCATTTCCCTATCAGTTACTTGCACTTCTAAAGTTTACATTTTAACTTTGTTGTAACATTAGAAATAAAACTTTACATCGTGTAACCTTACCACAGTGTTAACGCTTTCCTTTTATTGATAATCTTTATTATGTAACATTGATACAATTACTGGCACTTATAAAGTTTACATTTTAACTTTGTTGTAACATTAGAAATAAAACTTTACATCTTGTAATCTTACAGCAATGTTCACGTCCTTTTATTGATAATCTTTACATTGTAAAATTGATACAATTACTTGCACTTCTAAAGTTAGCATTTTAACTTTGTTATAACATTAGAAATAAAACTTTACATCTTGTAATCTTACAGCAATGTTCAAGCTTTCCTTTTATTTATAATCTTTACATTGTAACATTGATACAATTAATTACACTTCTAATGTTTACATTTTAACTTTGTTGTAACATTAGAAATAAAACTTTACATCTTGTAACCGTACCGCACTGTTCACGCTTTTTTTTATTGATAAACTTTACGTTGTAACATTGATACAATTACTTGCACTTCTAAAGTTTACATTTTAACTTTGTTATAACATTAGAAGTAAAACTTTACATCTTGTAACCTTACCGCAATGTTCACGCTTTCCTTTTTATTGATAATCTTTACATTGTAACATTGATACAATTAATTGCACTTCTAATGTTTACATTTTAAATTTGTTGTAACATTAGAAATAAAAATTTACATCTTGTAACCGTACCGCACTGTTCACGCTTTTTTTATTGATAATCTTTACGTTGTAAAATTGATACAATTACTTGCACTTCTAAAGTTAGCATTTTAACTTTGTTATAACATTAGAAATAAAACTTTACATCTTGTAATCTTACAGCAATGTTCAAGCTTTCCTTTTATTTATAATCTTTATATTGTAACATTGATACAATTAATTACACTTCTAAAGTTTACATTTTACCTTTGTTGTAACATTAGAAATAAAACTTTACATCTTGTAACCTTACCGCAATGTTCACGCTTTCCTTTTATTCATAAACTTTACATTGTAACATTGATACAATTAATTACACTTCTAAAGTTTACATTTTACCTTTGTTATAACATTAGAAATAAAACTTTACATGTTGTAACCTTACCGCAATGTTCACTCTTTTCTTTTATTGATAATCTTTACATTGTAACATTGATACAATTACTTGCACTTCTAAAGTTTACATTTTAACTTTGTTATAACATTAGAAATATAACTTTACATCGTGTAACCTTACCGCAATGTTCACTCTTTTCTTTTATTGATAATCTGTACATTGTAACTTGATAAAATTACTTGCTCTTCTAAAGTTTACATTTTAACTTTGTTATAACATTAGAAATAAAACTTTACATGTTGTAACCTTGCCGCAATGTTCAAGCTTTCCTTTTATTGATAATCTTTACGTTGTAACATTGATACAATTACTTGCACTTCTAAAGTTTACATTTTAACTTTGTTGTAACATTAGAAATAAAACTTTACATCTTGTAACCTTACCGCAATGTTCACGCTTTCCTTTTATTGATAATCTTTACATTGTAACATTGATACAATTACTTGCACTTCTAAAGTTTACATTTTAACTTTGTTGTAACATTAGAAATAAAACTTTACATCTTGTAACCTTATCGCAATGTTAACGCTTTCCTTTTATTGATAATCTTTACATTGCAACATTGATACAATTACTTGCACTTTTAAAGTTTACATTTTAACTTTGGTACAACATTAGAAATAAAACTTTACATGTTGTAACCTTACCGCAATGTTCACGCTTTCCTTTTATTGATAATCTTTACATTGCAACATTGATACAATTACTTGCACTTTTAAAGTTTACATTTTAACTTGTTATAATTTTAGAAATAAAACTTTACATCGTGTAATCTTACCGAAATGTTCACGCTTTCCTTTTATTGATAATCTTTACATTGTAACATTGATACAATTACTTGCACTTCTAAAGTTTACATTTTAACTTTGTTATAACATTAGAAATAAAACTTTACATCTTGTAACCTTACCGCAATGTTTACGCTTTCCTTATATTGATAATCTTTACGTTGTAACATTGATACAATTACTTGCACTTCTAATGTTTACATTTTAACTTTATTATAACATTAGAATTAAAACTTTACATCGTGTAACCTTACCGCAATGTTCACGCTTTCCTTTTATTGATAATCTTTACATTGTAACATTGATAAAATTACTTGCTCTTCTAAAGTTTACATTTTAACTTTGTTATAACATTAGAAATAAAACTTTACATGTTGTAACCTTGCCGCAATGTTCAAGCTTTCCTTTTATTGATAATCTTTACATTGTAACATTGATAGAAGGTTTGTACAATATTTAACAAATAAAACCTTTTCTTACTTAAGCTTTTTATGTTGCGAAAAGATTAAAATAATCCTTCTATAAAAGTAAAAGGTTTTGTTAAGCTTTTCACTAAATTTGAAAATGAAACTGAAAAAAACTAGTTTTCGTAAAGTATTTATATTTTTAATCTCCTTTTTTTTAATTAGGTGAACTAGTGTTTTAATACTGAATTTATTTTTATTAGTATATCATACGTTATTTTTAAATGTATTAGTTCTACATCTGTCACGTTCATTTTATTTCCATATGAGTGTAAATAACAATTGTTTGGAGTGCCTACTCTTTTTACCTCGGGTCGACATGTTTTTTACGAACTATGATATATATGTAGAAACTACCAGCTGCCCTTAATTCGCTGAATAAGTGGGAAAATTCTTTCTGTCTTCGGTCTTGGGTTTGCCTCTGCTCGAGAACAGTGATTTTTGTGTCTTTCTCTTGTGTGACGTTGCCTAGTAAAGATATCCGCTTTAGCAGATCTGAAATAAAGTTTTAAGGTATCTGTCAACTTTCATAGAACTTTTTTCTTTAATCGTAGAAACTAGTTCATGTATTTTACATTTTTATATTTATTTTTTATATTATCATAGACAATTGCACTTAAAAAATTATTTATGGAGAAGTTTTTATAAAATTTCTAATAAATGAAGAACATTTAGTAAAAAAATTGGGTTTTTTCACAAGGTTATTTATTTTAATAAAGTAATTTTAATAAAGTAATATTTTAATAAAGTAAATTATTTCAATATTTATTGATGCAACACATTTCTTATACACTGGACTAGTGAATCACCTTTGCTTAATTTACATTTGGTAAAAAATTTTGGTCCTTCAAAATCATACACATTGAATTTTTAACGAATTTTCATTACCTTTATATCTAACTATGAGTGTAACATCATTAAAAATTATTCAAATTTAAAGCTTTTAGGTCATTCACTAGTAAATGCTATCCAAAGCATTCATAATAATTTTCAACAAAATATTTTAAGAACTTTTTGAGAAATCACATTTCAAATTTCAACATTTTATTACAAAGACCGTTCTGAGAAAAACGCATTTCAAGTTTATGAAAGCAACTTTAACTATTAAAGAATTATAATACACATTAAAAATTCCCATACTTTCTTGCTTCAAACCTTTCTAATTTCCAAGTTGCTAATTATTAAAAGTACTAGAAAAATATTTAAACTAATCTTCATGAAAATTTAAAAAGTTTTGTCCAAAAAAATGCTCTTTAAAATGCTTTAAATTCACAACTTCCGGTTCTGAAATCGCTGCTTCCGCTTTGTTTTGACTGCTGTCACTGATGTTTAAACAGCTGTAACTTTTCTTTAAAATGCCGTAGAGACAAAACAAAAACAGATTTAGAAGCTTAAAAGTTGAAATTTCACAATAGAGAAATAAAAATATTATGACTTTTGGCAAAAAATGACGTTTATAACGTAGACAGATACCTTAATTAGACTTGTGCCGTTGTCTTCAATGTCGGCCAACTGCATTTTTATTACTGTTAGCAGATTTAAGCTTTTCTTTGCCCAGTAGCTCAACAAGTAAAAAGAATAGGGGGATACATAATTATTGTGACTAGAGGAAATAATTGCATTTATATATATATATATATATATATATATATATATACATAACTCATCACTATCGAAAAGAGTTAATTTTATTCGAGGGGGACTACACAGATTTCATTAAATTAAAAATCTATACAATGTATGGTAATCCTACATAAAGCGGATTTTGTGTCAACTTTTCCCATTTGTGCATAATATCAAACAAATTCCTAAGAAAATGCCGTCCAATATTTCCATTTCTTTTCAAAAAATCACGTAAACGTAAAGGCTCGAATTTTTACGAGATTTTGCTTAAGAAGCGGAGAATATTTTATACGCTTATCGGGAGAGAACACTTACTCCTCTTTCTTATTTTCTCGAAAAGTAGAGGCAAATTTTTCATACCTTTTCTTAAGACGCTTACGAAATAGTCACGCTTCAAATATAAATATATTGTTTTCGAACACTTCTACCTAGGTTTTCTTCCAACAGCATTCCCTTGGGAATGCTGTTATCTGTTATAGAAAATTTGATTTTTAAATGCAATCAAAAAATCAAATTGTTAAAATATTTAACACTGTATACTTCATTTGTGAAATTAAA
>CM063499.1:65950252-65957752 GCA_032207245.1 Pardosa pseudoannulata
AGAATAATTCTATATCTTCTGCTGAAAATGTTTTGTTAGTATCAAGGTATTTTGCTACTGAATTTTTCCAGATTTTTCAGAAAAGATTCTGACTCGGTTTTCTCAAAATTCTTCCTTTTATATTCTGCCATTCTTATTTCGTGAGAAAATATCAGTAAAACTACAGATCCTTGACTAAATTTATAATTTCCTCAAACGATATTTATGTCTGGTTGAGTAAATATGTAAATCCACTTAGCATGAGAACTATCTCCGGAAAATCTCGTTTAATGACCAATAAAAACATCGCTTACATATTTGCAATAAGTAATCTATAGATCAGGGAATCCACTCTTGATGCATATGACACCAGTTTAAATCACAGTTAATGGCGTGTGATCGCTGATCTACCGATTCCCTGATCCGATCTTTGATTCTGAATACCCCGATTTTGGTGAATATGACCCTAAGTCAAAGTTTAACCCGGGAATGCTCTCGCTGGGTATAATATGTCCATCGTCTCACTAAGGGCCATTTTCACCACGATTTTAATACTCGGATCTAACCGCGAATCAGCATTTTCGTATTCTTCAACGAGAATCCGCGGATTTCAGCTCATTTTAATCCCCTGTTTTTGATCCCCCGAATTTGGAGGATTAATTCACTAATCCACTGATACTACAGTTTACGCATGCGCTCTACGTTGAAAACAAACATGGCTGATATATTTTCAGATTTAGAAGATCTCGACGTTTTACAAATGTTACAAATAACAGAAAGCCGTAGGAAAAGATTTGTGCATCCAGATAGAACAAATGATTTCGATTGTTTGGATAATGTGGACTTTCTGTCGCGTTAGCGTTTTAATAAATGTACAGCTGAATCATTAATTCGAATGGTGGATGACACGATTTCACTTCGGAAAAGAATAATTCTCTATCTTCCGCTGAAAATTTTTTGTTAGCGTCAAGGTATTTTGTTACTGTATCTTTCCAGATTTTTCAGAAAAGATTCTGCCTCGGTTTCATCCAAATTCTTCCTTTTATGTTCTTTCATTCTTATTTCTTGAGAAAATATCAGTAAAACTACAGATCCTTGACTAAATTTATAATTTCCTCAATCGATATTTATGTCTGATTGAGTAAATATGTAAATCAACTTAACATGAGAACTATCCCCGGAGAATCTTGTTTATTGACCAATCAAAACATCGCTTACATTAATCTATAGATCAGGGAATCCACTCATGGTGTACATGACACCAGTTTAAGTCAGTTAACGGCGTGTAATCGCTGGTTTACCGATTTCCTGATCCGTTCTTTGATCCTGCATACCCTGATTTTAGTGAATATGGTCCTAAAGAACACAGACATAGCCGGAATTAAGGTAGGCTTCATGTTCTATATTCACCCCGATTTTGATACTCGGATCTAACCGAGAATCAGCATTTTCGTATTCTTCAACGAGAATCCGTGGCTTTCAGATTATTTTTAATCCCCTGTTTCTGATCCCCGGAATTTGGAGTATTAATTGCCTAATCCAAGGATACTACATTTTACTCATGCGCTCTGCGTTGAAAACAAACATGGCTGATATATTTCCAGATTTAGAAAATCTCGAAGTTTTACAAATGTTGGAAATAACAAAAAAGATTTGTACATCTAGATAGAACAAATGATTTGGATTGTTTGGATGATGTGGACTTTCGGTCGCCATATCATTTTAAATAAATATACAACTGAATCATTAATTCAAATGGTAGAAGACACGACTTCACTTCGGAAAAGAATAATTCTTTATCTTCTGCTGAAAAAATTTTGTTAGCATTAAGGTATTTTGCTACTGGATTTTTCCAGATTTTTCAGAAAAGATTCTGCCTCGGTTTCCTCAAAATTCTTCCTTTTATATTCTTCCATTCTTATTTCGTGAGAAAATATCAGTAAAACTACAGATCCTTGACTAAATTTATAATTTCCTCAAACGATATTTATGTCTGGTTGAGTAAATATGTAAATCAACTTAGCATGAGAACTATCTCCGGAAAATCTCGTTTAATGACCAATAAAAACATCGCTTACATATTTGCAATAAGTAATCTATAGATCAGGGAATCCACTCATGATGCATATGACACCAGTTTAAATCACAGTTAACGGCGTGTGATCGCTGATCTACCGATTCCCTGATCCGATCTTTGATCCTGAATACCCCGATTTTGGTGAATATGACCTTAAGTCAAAGTTTAACCCGGGAATACTCTCGCTGGGTATAATATGTCCATCGTCTCACTAAGGGCCATATTCACTACGAGTTTAATACTCGGATTTAACCGCGAATCAGCATTTTCGTGTTCTTCAACGAGAATCCGCGGCTTTCAGCTCATTTTAATCCCCTGTTTCTGATCCCCCGAATTTGGAGGATTAATTCGCTAATCCACGAATACTACAGTTTACGCATGCGCTCTACGTTGAAAACAAACATGGCTGATATATTTTCAGATTTAGAAGATCTCGAAGTTTTAGAAATGTTGGAAATAACAGAAAGTCACAGGAAAAAATTTGTGCATCCAGATAGAACAAATTATTTGGATTGTTTGGATGGCGTGGACTTTCGGTAGCGTTATCGTTTTAATAAATATACAGCTGAATCATTAATTCGAATGGTGGATGACACGATTTCACTTCGGAAAAGAATAATTCTCTATCTTCCGCTGAAAATTTTTTGTTAGCGTCAAGGTATTTTGTTACTGTATCTTTCCAGATTTTTCAGAAAAGATTCTGCCTCGGTTTCATCCAAATTCTTCCTTTTATGTTCTTTCATTCTTATTTCTTGAGAAAATATCAGTAAAACTACAGATCCTTGACTAAATTTATAATTTCCTCAATCGATATTTATGTCTGATTGAGTAAATATGTAAATCAACTTAACATGAGAACTATCCCCGGAGAATCTTGTTTATTGACCAATCAAAACATCGCTTACATATTTGCAATAATTAATCTATAGATCAGGGGATCCACTCATGGTGCATATGACACCAGTTTAAGTCACAGTTAACGGCGTGTGATCGCTGATCTACCGATTAACTGATCCGTTCTTTGATTCTGGATGCCCTTATTTTGGTGAATATGGCCCTAAAGAACACAGACATAGCCGGATGTAAGGTAGGCTTCTTAGAGATAACAAGCAAGTGAAAGAAGTGAAGCCCAAGAACCTTGTTAGAAAAACAACTTTACAGGATGCCGTTCGGATTCAGCTTCTTTACTTCTCTTTTAAGTTGGATTTGGGTTTTATTATTTTTAATTATTGATTTTGCAGATTACAGGTATGGGTTTTTAGAAATTAATCGTAGATTATATATTTGTATTATATGCTAATACTACACAGCATTTCGTTTCTTTTATGTTCCTCATTGAATTTTGTGTAAAACGGATAGCTGCAAATGGCCTTTATCATTAATGCGATAGAATCTATATTTCCTGCAAAGCGGATGTGATTTGTAGATCCCACGCTGTGACGTCATTACTCCAAGTCATAGCCATTATTTAATAAAACATCAGTGGGTGCTCATTTAGTAGATGTTGATAAAACAACTGGTGACTCCTATAAGAAAACTTCTCTACCGAATAGCGCAATATCATTCGAATTTAACCTTCGAGTTCGCCTTCCAAAGGATTACTTTACACTATGTTCTATGCGCGATCATGGTGGTGATAATTTATAAGAGATATGTTTTTTAATTTGAACTTCCGACGGCACAGTCAAAGTACAAAATTATTTTTACATCGGCGCTTTTAGCCCTACAGTCTACAAAAAGGAGAGAAGCAGAGCGAATTCTATCGAACTATAAATCAGGTGTTAAATTATCTGAGTGTTGTGCGTCACTCTTCAAATACAGCAAGGAAATTTTTTAAAGTCAGTCATAACAACTATAGAAAGTATCACATCTCCCAGCGAGAATTTTCAAGGGCCGACGGTGTACTATCTGTAAATTAGGAATGTCTTTTACCGTGTGATGCAGAAATTTTTTTCAATTGGATGTAATGAAAAAAATTGTAATTTAGAAGATTATCTCTTAAGAGAACACAAAATAATATTAAAAAATATTTGAAATCAGTAATAACTCTAAATTGAACAAAAAATAAAAAAATATGTAACAATTTAAAAATTTGATTTGAAAATAATATTTTTTTTAATTATTGGTAATGTAAGGCTTTATTTTGAATTCCTGAAATTTGGGGATTGGGTTTGTATAATTTGGTTCAGTGATTTAGCGGCAGTGAATATTCTTAAAATTTATTTTCTTACTTGAAATATTTTGAAATATTATAGTATTTTTTAACAATTAAATGAAATATCTGTTTGAAAATATCTATAGTAAAGTGAAGTAAAATCCTAGGATTGAAAAAATGTTTTGAGTATAGTTTTGAAAAAAGATCTTTGAAAGACATAGTAAAATTGGAATTATAATATTATTATATATAAAATTGTTTTGTCCGAGTGTTTGAAATAAAACTGTTTTAAATAAAACGGTTTGTAATAGAGTAGTTTAAAACGGGTCCTATTCTATATAAAGCCGCCCTGCCTTCAGTCTGGGTACTTAATTTTCTAATTATATTTATTTTAATAAGTCTCAAAACGCTTACAGCTTAAAAAATTTTCAATTTTTTTTTAAATAATAATTTATAAAGTGAGATGTTTTACGCATTTTCTTAAAAAAAACATAAAAATTTTTAGTTTTTTTTAGTTTAAAAGATATGATTAACAATAGAAACAAAAACGCGAGTGAGTTTTGTACTTGGATTTTATACTTGGCACTTGTTTATATGTTATTTTAAGCTGATTTTTTTCTCAGAACACAAATTTTTAGTTAATCAAATTTTTAATTGTTGCTCGCAAGATTTCTGAAAACAGTTGCACAAAATTTTCAACTGACTTATGCTTCAACTGACTGATATTTTTTGTAATTAAACTAAAATTATTGCTATTGAGAGTAATATTTTTGTTTTAGACAGGAAAGTACTTGTCAAAATGCCCCCCAAAAGGGATAAAATTATAAACATGGTGTAAAAATATAAAATATGTTTACACCTATGGGGGTTTTTAGTTAGGTTCTATTTTATAAGTATATTCTTTATTAAAAAAATTAAATATTTATGTATTATTTCTTGTAAACATGCATGCAAGTGAGAACTGTTTTAATGAACAAAAAATTCAAGTTATAAATATATATTTTTAAAAAATATTTTTTATTATTTTTATAAGAATTTAAGATTAGTTTAAAGAGATATAAACAGATTTCTAAAAAAATGTCAGGCATTTTAGATTGAAGTCAAACAAATTATGCAAAGTTGAAAAGTAGTTACAAAACCATATAACCCTTATGTTTAACAATCTAGGGGGGGGGGGGGGGGGGGGGGGGGGGGGGGGGGGGGGGGGGGGGGGGGGGGGGGGGGGGGGGGGGGGGGGGGGGGGGGGGGGGGGGGGGGGGGGGGGGGGGGGGGGGGGGGGGGGGGGGAGACCTACTGAATTTCAATTAAAGTTTTTACATTATATTACCTAACAATACACTGTCTACCAAGAAGTATTTGGACACCTATGCAAATGATGATATCTGCTGTCCTGAGGTACGTCACGCCCTCCGCCGGTATACATCGTGTAGGAAACAGCATCGGCATTAGTCACATGCACGATGCCGTGCCGTTCGGAGTTCGCTGATTTCGAGACAGGTACAATTATCGGGTGTCACAAATGTGGTCGATCCTTAAGGGACATATCTAGCTATCTGAAGTACCCAAAATCGGCAGTGGCCTATGTGATTAAGAAGTGGAAGGTGAGCGGTGATTGTCGGAATGTGCCCCGAGTCGGCAGACCAACGAAACTGGGAGATAGAGACCGACGAGTGCTGTCCAGAGAAATTCGGAAGAACCGCACCCAACCGATGGCCCTCATCCGCGAGAAGTTTCAACAGGCATCCGGGAGTATTGTTTCAATGAATACCATCCGTAAGGAAGCACATCTGCTTGGTTTTCATGGTCGTACTGCTGTCCATAAGCCTTTGATAACAAATTCCAACGCGCTGCTTGGTTAATGTGATGCAAAGCACATCGAAATTGAATCATAGATAAGTGGAAATGGGTACTTTGGAGAGACGAATCAAAGTTCACTCTTTACCATTCGGATGGCAGGGTCTGGATCTGGCGTCTGCCTGGAGAAAGTCTCTTGCCAGAAAGCATTGTGACAAAAGTCAAGATCGGAGGAGGTGGAACTATGGTCTGGGGAGGTTTCTCCTGGTATGGACTGGGACCCTTGGTCCCCATTCGTAGTAAGCTCAACGCCGATTTCTACTGCACTATTTTGCATGACAATGTGCTTCCTACGTTGTGGCAGTTTTACTGGTTGGACCCATGTTACTTTCAGGACGACAATTCCAATTGTCATGTTTCGAGGTTAACCAAAGCTTGGTATGGTACCAATGGAGCTCATGGACTGGCCTGCCCAGACAGCAGACCAGAACCCTATCGAAAACCTCTGGGACGATTTGAACCGCCGAATTAAGGGGTGCACTACCCGACCAAAATTGGTGAAGGAACTTGTATGTCTACTCCAAGGCGAGTGGAAGACAATACCATTAGCTGTAATACAAAGAATTCTGGAGAGTATGCCCCGGAGGGTTCACGCTGTAATTGCCTCTCATGGAGTCTCTACCAACTATTGATTTTGAATAAAGTTAGTTTTTCTTTTTTATCACAGGTGTCCAAATACTTATTGGTAGACAGTGTATAAGCAAATAACTAAGTATCGTATCATAAACAATTAAGTTTAATTTTCATCATGAAATATAATCTAAAGAAATAAAATAAAATTGTATTTGTGATTTATCCTATCACAGCCAGATCCCAGAAAGCGAAATAATCATCTACCTATAATATATTACTCACGTGACATAAACATTAAACACTTTTAAAAACGGTATGTCCTTGAGCTACAGAATAAGATGAGCTTTCTAAGAATTGCATGAAAAAAATGGTGTAAATGGATTTTAAATGAAAAACATATACAAAATTAAACTTGTTGAAACAAGTCAAGCAATTATAATCGAAAAGTCAGAAAAACTGGATTACCTGGCAATCCATTTTAAACGCTGTCAGATATATTAAGTTATTTGAAAGATTTTAATTACCTTATCACTTCGTTAAAAGGAAAAACGTCATCAAAACAGAGTAGCAAAACTCTATTTAGATTTTAAAAAGAACTATATTTTAACACGCCTCCAACATCCGAACCGAACTTTTACACAGTTGACCTGCAAACTTTTCTGCAGATTGGATCAGACATATCTAGCAAACAGACGTGCACACAGATGAGGCTATTTCTAGCTAATGTAGAGAAATAAGAAACGTTAGTTGAGCTGTAACGAGGGAAAAACTAATAAACGGTGTTCGGTATTTACTACCGTTAACTGCGCCGTAAAAGCTATTTTGCGCCCTCAACACAGCAAGGGAAATACATAAATACGCG
>CM063499.1:65960252-65972752 GCA_032207245.1 Pardosa pseudoannulata
TATATATATATTATATATAATATATATATATAATATATATATATATATATATATACAGAATGCAGAGAATCCAAATTGGCTGTAATCGTAAGTAAAAACGTAGCAGAATGAGAAGATAAAGAAGTTTAGAACAGAAAATTTTATTGCTAATTCCTATTCTTTATAAAATCAAATCATTTTAATTTACCTCTTTATTCAGATAATCTTTAGTCTTCCTTATTTTTTAGAACTATACTTTACTAGATATAAAATTTTTACGGAACAATTCATATCCATATTTAATAGCACTTTGAATATTATGTAACTATTGCATATATATATCATTAGATATTCAGAAAAAATAGGTATTATTAACATAAGCTTCGATTAATCGAATCTCGGAAAACTAAGGCTCTACTTTATCCAATTTCATTACTTCTAAACCTTTAGTCTCCAATATCATTAAACTTTAAAATAATAAAGATAGATATCCGGAGGACAAAAGAAAAATATTTTTGCGAAGTTTACAAATAAAAACATTCGGTCATTATTGGAATTTTTCGTCTTTCTATTTGAAGACAAACATTTTCCAATAATTGATCCAAAAGCTTTATTTCAATCTAACGAGGCTAGCGCAATTTCTCAAAGATAAAATTCTTTACAAAAAATTATTAATTTCAAGTCAGTGTTATTAAAAGAAGTAAAGAAAACTGCAGTTCTCCCAATGTAAAATATTATTTCGGTTTGAGTTACCAAAGGAAAATAACAGGGAGTTTAATAGTTCATTTATTTGCCCTTCTAATGAACTATAACGGGCTAATATATATATAATTGGCGATCCAAAAGTCAGGACGAATTTTAAAATTGAATAATTCAAACGTACGTAAGCGTACACGTGTGTATTAAATGAACTAGTAGAGGAAATGTATTTATAAGTGTGCGTGACAAATCACGCATTTAGTTCACTAACTCAGACACCGAATTTCTTGGTGTTATTTTGCAGCTATCGGATAAATTCAAATCTTACCTATAAAAATGAGTAACCCCCTATGGTTAGGGTGATGGAATAATGTGGCGCATTGGGGGACGACTAGAAGGACGTCTAGAAGTCTCAAGTCCAAATTTGTAGAGAGTCTCATTTAACGCCCAGCATCATGTGCAACTTATGGAAACAGTTTCAGGCTACCGGATCCATCGAGAGAAAGCGTAAGTCGTCTAAAAGCCACGAGCCGAACGATGGCCGAATGGTTAGGGTGCTGGCCTTCGGAACCGGAATTCGTGAATTCGAATGCCACTGTGGCATGGATGTTCGTAGCCGTTCGGAATCGGCTTTAAGAAATAGGTCCCGGTCTCATTAGCCCTCGTGTTGCATAAAGTAGACCGTAGTGCTCCAAACCAAACCAAACCAATCCAAAAGCCATGACAGCAGAAATGATCGCCATTTCTCCATTATAGCCATGTGTTACAGCTTCTCCGTTCTTACGTAACTTTTTTGCTGTCACGAGAACCCATGTTTGAAGGTTGACTGTCTCCAGAAGACTTTGTAAGACAGGGCAATATTCAAAAAGACTTGCTGTTTGTATCCCGCTCGTTTCTGTGAACAGGATAGTCCGTTGAACATGGTGCAGGGAGCATAGAGATTGGAGTATGGATCCACCGTTCTCTTCATTGATGAATCCCAATTCATCCTAACCACCGATTAGTGGCGTACGTTCATGTGGGGAGAACAGGGATCCGCTACCTGTCCTCTAATTTCTGCGGCAATGATCATTATGGTTAAGGAGGTTATACAATCCAAAGTCAGCCCAACCTCAATGAAGGTTTGTAACCTCAATGTGAGGTATAGTGATGACGTCTTGAAGCCCTATGTTTGCCTTTTCAAGGGTGTAGTTGGCACTCAGTTCATTTTAATGGACAATAACGCGAAGCCACGTCGAGCTCTTCTGGTCTGCGAATTTCTAGAAAGTGAGGATAATTACAGGACGGATTGTCCGAGCAGATTTTTAGACCTGAACTCAATAGAGAATGTCTGACACGCTCTGGTGAGAGTAATCGCAAGTTGCACCCGTACACTCCTGCGAGAACCATCCGGGGCCGAAAAACAACATTGTTAAATGTGTGCTACGAATTGCCTCAGGCATTCATTAAATGTTATAAATCAAGTATGAAATACAGCTTCGAAGCCTGTGTATGTAGTCGTAAGAGGGGAACATACCCCCTATTATGCCACTTATTTTGTTTTATTCTAAAACCACTATTTCAAATCTTCCGACTCCAACGAATGTTACGTATAGTGATGAGTATGTATTATATCTTTTGAATCGTTATTTGTTTTGTATTCTATCAATGTATATAGATATCAAATTTCATTAAAATGGATCCAGTAGTTCTAGAGATAACTGACCAAATCTGAAATTCCTCTTATTTTTGAAAATGAGTGTTTATGGCATACTGTTACACATCCGATCCAATGTGCTTACTGTTCCTTTGTAGAATTACAAAGTTCCAATTTTCCGGTTTTTTGCTTTCTGTATTTCAACTACAGTCTTCATCCTTTTTGCTCCATATTTACAGCCGAAGTAATTGACATATACGAAGCTTTAAGGTATATTTCTTCCACCGATAAAAGATTCTTTATAATATACTCTGACACAATGAGTGTCTTGGAGAGCCTGAAATTTGATTCCAGTACTCACAGCTACGTTTCTCTGGCTATCCAGCTGCACAGAAAACTTTCCCTGTAGAGGTACAAACTTTTCTGTTGGAACATACTTTACTTTCTGTTAGGAACATACTTTTCTGTTGGGTTCGTAGTCACGTCGGCATTTCTGGTAACGAGAGAGTCGACACCTTAGCGAGACAGACAACTATATCTTACACTGCTGCTGTGGCTTATAGTGACATAAAAAAGCCATTTCCTTTAGCACAAACGTCAACTGGAATGCCGAATGGAAGTTGGAAACTCAAAACAAGCGTCACTTCCTTAGACCATCGATCTCCTTTTGGCCATGATTCCAAAATCACAAGTTAGAAGGCATTTTCACTCGTCTTTGTATCGGTCATACTAGTTTGGTTTGGTTTGGAGCGGTACGGTCTACTGTTTTGCACACGAGGGCTAATGAGACCGGGACCTACTGCTTGAAGCCGATTCCGAACGGCTATGAACATCCATGCCATAGTGGGATTCGAACCCACGAACTTCAGTACCGACGATCAGCTCCCTAACCAATCGGCCATCGTTCTCGGTTATACTAGACTCACATATAAACATCTAACATTGGCTTAACCTACTCCACAGGGTTCTTTCTATCATACTCATCTCACTATTCATCACATTTTAACTACATGTACGGCTTTTACACGATTTTACAATATATATTTTAAAACTTTTCATCCTTGTTTGAGTGAACTTTTGGGTAAGACCCTCCACCCAAAACTATTTGAATTTCTCATCCGCATATAACCCATATTGTACCACACCAACTAAATATTTTTGAAAATTTTTAAAACTTTATCCATAACATTACTATGGTGTAACTAAGCATATAAAACCAAAATTTTAAAAATAAATTTTAATTTTTTAAGTAATTATCTGTCCTATAAATAGGCCAACGGTTCAATACACTACTAAAATTTAACAAATAACACTTACATTGCTTTAGGCTGATTCATAGGTGAACTTTGGGAAAGCATTCAAAGCAAAGTTCAACATTACATTTTAAGCACACTGTTGTTGCTTTTCTTTTGCAGTTCTTGAACTGGCATTTTTGGTAAGGGGTAATAGAAAAAGGATATCCGTTGTGGGATGCTAATACCCAAAATTTATATCCAAATTTTACAGGTTTATTTTTCATGAATATATCGCAACTGTGCGTTCCAAAATATTTTACCATTCATTCCTCGATGGTGAGATTTTCGGAAAATATACCAAATTGCTTCAAGGTTGTGCTGATTTTGTCATAAAAAGGTCGAATTTTATAATAATGATCTTGCAGATCAATTGAAAAATCATAGTTAAAATGGATAAAGTGTTTGGTGTCATAATACCCTTTTCTGGACCTAGGTTTACTTACTAATGTAGTGCCAATGTCTGGAGTACTACAAGTAACCTCTACTATGTTTGAAAAAAAAATAATAATAAATATAAAATTAAAAATGAAAAAATGACAATTTTTAAGGGGTTGCTAAAAATAAATTTTATAATACAATATATTTTGATTTCTCAGTTTTTTTTTTTTGTTACTATGATAAAGTGTGTCTATTTTAAAGGTCTTAAAATAAAATCCACTCAGAAAATATTTATAACTTTATTATTAAACGGAATCCTATTTGCTGTTCCGTTTATAGGACAGCTGTCCAATATGGGTTAATTTAAAAAGTTTTAATATCAATCTTAACGGTGTTTTTTTATTTATATTATTTTATAAATATTTGAGTCGTAGTTACTTCTCTTAAATTATAACTATATATACATATTTCGTTTATAACTTCAATCTTTGTTTGGCGCAGTATATCCTTGCTTGGATCTTGCGCCAAGAAACTCCAACCAACAAACCAACCATCTGTTTTCTGTATTTAAAGTTTATTAAGAAAAGTAAAAAGGAGAACAACATACCTATTTGGTTTTATTTTATATGGTAGTAAAGTTTTGGCTGGATAAAAATAAAACAAACAGATACATGTCCCGACACTTCGAAGACGCAACTTTAGAGATTCTAAAAGAATTTGTCTTTCATTCTTTCGGGCAGTTCTAACAATCGATTAACTCATTAAAACTCTTCAAAAGATTTTCATCTCAAAGTTTTATGGTTAAACAATAATCAATCTTAATGTTTCTATTTGTTACTTGAACTTTCTAGTTAATGTTTCGATAAATTAAGATGCTAAAAGAATATATTTAAGCATGCGATCTGAAAGAAGGTAAAAATTCAATGGGGGAACATTTAACACATTTTAAAATTTATGGTGTTCTGATTTGAAATAAGTATGAATATATTTTTAATGGAGTCAAGATCCCCACCGCCTTTCCTCATATAGCCTTTCTGCAAATTGGATGTTTTTATTTTTATTTTTATATTTTTATTTTTTGGCACCTTGAACTATTTTAGGTCTTTATTAATATTTTAGTATATCTCTCTCTTTATATATATGTCTACCAATAAGTATTTGGGCACCTTTGCAAATTGCGTCTGCCTGGAGAACGTCTCTTGACAGAATGCATTGTGCCAACAGTCAAATTCGGCGGAGGTCGAATTATGGTCTAGGGGTGTTTCTCCTGGTATGGACTGGGACCCTTAGTCGCCATTCATGATAAAGCTCATGCCGATATATTGCATTTTTTATACAATGTGCTTTATACTTTGTATTTTTATGTGTAATTACTTTATATATAATGTCAGTTGTATGTTTAGATTAACCATACTTGGTATGATATATGTATTATATATATATATATATTATATATATAATATATATATAAACATATATATTATCGTCGAATTATATATATATACAAAATATAGGAATGTATGTCTATATATATATATATATATATATATATGTAATACAATATATTATATATATATAATATATATTGTAATTGATATATATATATTTATTTTGAATGAAGTTAGTTTTATATTTTATACAAGTGTCCAAATAATATATATATATATATGTATATTTATATATATTATATATATATATATATTTATATATATATATATATTATATATGTATGTATATTATATATATATATATATATATATATATATATATATATATATATATATATTATATATATATATACATATATATGTTTATATTTTTGTATACATATATATGTGTGTGTGTGCGTACAGATATTTTTATATAAAAATTAAATAACGTTGTATATCTATTTTAAAATAATTTTTGTATTATATCCTTTTCTAGCAATAGTGAATATCTTTGTTTATATATTAATTTGGTGGCATCGCACCGCCAAGTTTCCTGTTTCATAAGTACCTTAAAATAGATCGAAACGCTTTTACTACGTAATTTGCGTCGCGTATCACCAGCAATTAAAACTATTTTTGGCTGGCTCAGACAACTATTTAACTTATATACATGTTTTGCAGACTGACCAAAGTTGGAAATATTTTCAATGAATGTGTATCATTCTGAAACTAAAATATCTTTTATTTCTTTTGTTATGAGTTTATATACTCGACTATGATTAATACTGCATAAAATTCAAGATACTTATTTCCTTATATTATGAGACAAAAAATATATATATATATCATGTCTATATCTATCTATATATCTATCTATCTATATATCTATCTATATTTTCTATATATATATATATATATATATATATTTATATATATATATATATTTATTTATATATATATATATATATTATATATATATATTATATATATATATATTATATATATAATATATATTTATATATATATATATATTTTTATATATATATATACCCGAAATGATAGTTTTTATCACTTTCGGTTCTGATTTTGTTTGTCGGTAATTCCTTTCTAGAAACAATAGCGAATGTTCTCAATGTTCCCCTGCGGATTCCTTCCAGTTGCTTAGCTAAAACCAGATTTCTAACGCTTTAGTTACGTCACTCTCGTGACTTGTAGGGATTGCTTAATGGCTGGTACAAACCACTATAAAAAGGGAATGTACAATGATTGCGGACAGAGAAGTTTTCGACAGGATAGTTTTGGCAGTTTCGTTCGTAAGTGAAAACATGAATAAACGACGGTAGTATAAAATGCCACTTCTCTGTATTTTGTCTTTCTCGTCACACAATTGCAGAGCTGTAATATAAGCTTGTAATATCTCTTCGAGATGAAGCAATAAGCTTTATTTCATATGTATGTACATGTATGTGTGTGTATTTAATTTGCTCCTAAATCTAACAGTAAAATT
The DNA here is from genome assembly GCA_032207245.1 of Pardosa pseudoannulata. Lineage (NCBI taxonomy): Eukaryota > Metazoa > Arthropoda > Arachnida > Araneae > Lycosidae > Pardosa > Pardosa pseudoannulata. The sequence goes on from CM063499.1 coordinate 65,967,177, forward strand.
ATAAATTAAATCAATAGAATAGATGTAAAAACTAACTTTATTTTTTGTTATAAACTGACGTGTATATGTATTATAAATTTTTCAAAATAAGTTATTTTATTTTAATTTTTATAATTATGTTAGCAATTTCTTAAGGTCTGGGTAAACTTAATAACTCAACTAAACTTCTCACACAATGCAATTAAAATATTGGTGTTTTGTACTAACCAGTTAACTAGCTTAAGATAACCACCATCCATTAAAACTCCTTAGGAGAGTTACACAACAATGTTAAATTTAGCTAATTTTTCTTTTGTGATACGAAGGTTGGTATAAAAACACTACTTAGAGAATTATTTCATGAAAAAGAAATGTTGTTTTATTGTGGTAGCAAAGATTTCCTGGATTTACTGAGGAACAGATCCCATTTGCTGTTTTAGGTTAGGCATGGTAGGGTTATTTATTAACATACCAGAAAATAAATAAGTAACATTCTAAGTTAAAAGAAGACCACAGAAAATAGAAACCAATTAAGAGATAGTCAAAATGAATATTTAAATTTTTAAAATTAATATTTTAATGTACGTATGTATAGAACGAATAGGTAAAATTCCAAACTTGATAGAAGACGAGAGAAAATCGAAACCAAATAAGGAATGGTCAGAATGAATGTTTAAATTTTCAAAATTAGTATTTTCATGTACGTACTTAAGGAATAAATAGGTAACATTCTAAAGTTAAGAGAAGACCAGAGAAAATCTAAAGCAACTAAGGGATAGTCAAAATGAATATTTAAATTTTCAAAATTAATATTTTCGTGTACGTACGTATGGAACAAATAGGTAACATTCTAAGGTTAAGAGAAGACCAGAGAAAATCAAAACCAACTAAGGGATAGTCAAAATGAATGTTTAAATTTTCAAAATTAACATTTTCATGTACGTAGGTATGGAATGAATAGGTAACATTCTAAGGTTAATAGGAGACCACAGAAAATCGAAACCAACTAAGGGATAGTCAAAATGAATGTTTAAATTTTCAAAATTAATATTTTCATGTAAGTAAGTATGGAACAAATAGGTAACATTCTAAGGTTAATAGAAGGCCAGAGAAAGTAGAAACCAATTAAGGAATGTTCAAAATGAATGTTTAAATTTTCAAAATTAATATTTTCATATACGTACGTATGTAACGAATAGGTAACATTCTAAGGTTAATAGAAAACCAGAGAAAATCGAAACCAATAAAAGGATGGTCAAAATAAATGTTTAAATTTTCAATATTAATATTCATGTACGTACGTAAGGAACGAATAGGTAACATTCTAAGGTTAATAGAAGACAAGAGAAAATGTTAATCAACTAAGAAATGTTCAAAATGAATATTTAAATTTTCAAAATTAATACTTGTATGTACGTACGTATAGAACAAATAGTTAACATTCTAATGTTAATAGAAGACAAGGGAAAATCGAAACTAACTAAGGGATAGTCAAAATGAATGTTTAAATTTTCAAAATTATTATTTTCATCTACGTACGTATGGAACGAATAGGTAACAATCTAAGTTTAATAGAAGACCAGAGAAAATCGAAACTAAGTAAGGAATGGTCAAAATGAATATTTGAATTTTCAAAATTAATATTTTCATGTACGTATATATAGAATGAACCGGTAACATTCTAAGTTTAATAGAAGACCACAGAAAATCAAAACCAACTAAGGGATAGTCAAAATGAATGTTTAAATTTTCAAAATTATGATTTTCATGTACATACGTATGGAACGAATAGGTAACACTCTAAGATTAATAGAAGACCAGAGAAATCGAAACCAAGTAAGGAATGGTCAAAATGAATATTTGAATTTTCAAAATTAATATTTTCATGTACGTATATATAGAATGAACCGGTAACATTCTAAGTTTAATAGAAGACCACAGAAAATCAAAACCAACTAAGGGATAGTCAAAATAAATATTTAAATTTTCAAAATTAATATTTTCATGTACGTACATATGGAACGAATAGGTAACATTCTAAGGTGAATAGAAGACCAGAGAAAATCGAGACCAACAAAGGAATGGTCAAAATGACTGTTTAAATTTTCAAAATTAATATTTTCATGTACGTATGTATGGAACGAATAGATAACATTCTAAGGTTAATAGAAGACCAGAGAAAATCGAAACCAACTAAGGGATAGTCAAAATGAATGTTTAACTTTTCAAAATTAATAGTTTCATCTACGTACGTATATAACGAATAAATAACATTCTAAGGTTGATAGAAGACCAGAGAAAATCGAAACCAACTAAGGAATGGTTAAAATGAATGTTTAAATTTTCAACATTAATATTTTTATGTACGTACGCAAGGAATCAATAGGTAACATTCTAAGGTTAAGAGAATACCAGAGAAAATCTAAAGCAACTAAGGGATAGTCAAAATGAATATTTAAATTTTCAAAATTAGTATTTTCATGTACATGTTAAAAATTGGTATTTCATGTACATGTATGTGTTTTCATGTATGGAATGAATAGGTAACATTTTAAAGTTAATAGAAGACCAGAAAAAATAGAAACCAATTAAGGAATGGTCAAAATGAATTTTTAAATTTTCAAAATTAGTATTTTCATGTACGTATGTAAGGAACAAATAGGTAACATTCTAAGGTTAATAGAAGATCAGAGAAAATAGAAACCAATTACGGAATGGTCACAATGAATGTTTAAATTTTCAAAATTAATATTTTCATGTACGTACGTATGGAACGAATAGGTAACATTCTAAGGTTAATATAAGAGCAGAGAAAATCAAAACCAACTAAGAGATAGTCAAAATGAATGTTTAACGTTTCAAAATTAATATTTTCATGTACGTCCGTAGAGAATGAATAGGTAACATTCTAAGGTTAATAGAAGACCAGAGAAAATCGAAACGAACTAAGGAATGGTCAAAATGAATGTTTAAATTTTCAAAAATAATATATTTATGTACGTACGTATGGACGGAACTCTGGAACTAGTCAAAATTATTTCAGACACAAACAAAATAATAGTTCCGTTGAAATCTTTCGTGATAACAATACCTCTTTACTTTGTATAAGAGAGTAAAAAAGGTAAAGTAAAGGAAAATTACCCAATTAAATTAGATAAGCAAGAGCAAATTAGCTTCTTTAGTTGCCAAATTATGTTGTAATTAATGGCGTCACTAAAAGTTCGTGTGTCTTACTAATAAAATAAGTTTTTAAACCTTTAAATCTGGCAACAACAGAAAAATAGAATTGTGGTAAAAAGACTTGTTCACGTTTATGGTTTGAAAAGAATTCTTAAGTTTCTACGATACATTATAGATACGTATAGTGAATTAATGCGTTCTTTTCATAAGCTACGCTATTTTATTGATCCAGTTCTAACATCTTTCTCCTGAAGCTAATTAAGTCTTATCAGTTAATTGCAGTTTCGAATGAAAAGCACTTCCGGCGAAAAAAACATTTTTCGGAGCAATTTCAGGTTGACACTCAAACATCAGAATGGGGATTTTTTTTTAATTCAGAGAGTTCTTCCTTTTTGTGTAGATGAGACTTTCTTGGTATTGACACTAAGGATTCTGATTTCCCGCCCTTTCCGGAAATTAATTGCCCATTTCTGAAATTCCCGAAAAATCCGTAACAATTTTTTTAAATGTAAAAATGAGTTATATTTAGTAGATATCAATAATAATTACAATTGAATAATTTTACAAATTAATAAGCTCCAATTTAACTTCTTTTAACGAAGAAAGTGCCTTATCTGAAATAAGCTGATTTACCTTATTACGATTCCTATCAATTACTAATGTCGAAAGAAGGTAATTTATTCGATTTTGAGAGTTTTCTTGGTGGTTGTTTTGTTGTCTTGTCTATGTGAGCTAAATGTCTTGGTGACAATTCTCGAAAGTTCTGGATCTTGAGTACTGTGGATGTTTCTTTTTTCTGTTGGTGAACCAAGTAGGAAGAGAGAGGCAATAATGGTTTTCCAGTTCTAGATGGGATCTGGAGTAAGTGCAGTTTGTTGGCAATTTCTTCAGGTGGGATACGATCTAGTATTGTATAGACATATTTTTATACATTTAAAAAGGATAGTAAGTAGTCTTGAAATTGTAGAAGACAGATTATTAAAGCAATCAAGATCTTGGTCTATTGCCTTTCCAAAATGCTGATTAAAGACCCTTCGTTTGGGAACTACATTTGCATTCTCCAGACGGGACATTGGGAGGTTTATCCAATCCTCGTACCACATTTGCAAGGACATCTGCGCACTATTTCCCTTTCAGAGATATTTCGCTTTGAAACAGTAATTGCGTAACAGAGGATGTTCATCCAAATATAGTGCCTCCTTTGCAAGGATATCTGAAAACTCTTCCGCTTTTAAAGATCTTTCACTTAGGAAGAATTTTTGCACTCTCCGGGTATGATGGTTGGAAGTTGATTTAAACCTCGTGCCTCCTTTTCAAGGACATCTATTTCTCTTTTAGAAATCTTTCTCTTGGCAACAGTGTTTGCATCCTCCAGGTGTGACACTGAAAAGATGATTCAAATCTAGTGCCTCCGCATGTCCACCTGCACTCTCTTTCTCTTGAAAAGATCTTTTGATTAGGAACAGTGTTTACACTCTCCAGGTAATTGAAAGGTTTGATTTAAATCCCATGCCTCTTTGAGGAGGACATCTACGTACTCTTTCCCTTTTAAATATCTTTTGATTGAGAACTGCATTTGCACTTGCCAACGTTGATTTAAACCTCGTGCCTCCTTCGCAAAAGCATCTGCGCACTCTTTTCCTTTTACAGATTTTTCGCTTGGTAACAGCATTTGTATTCTCCAGGCGTAACAGTGGGAGGTTCATCTAAATCTCGTGCCTCCTTTTCAAGGTCATTTGAACCCTCATTCCGTTGAATAACCACATGAGCTGGAATCTACTGGAGAATGCATGGTTTATTGCTCTGACCAAGAAGGATATTAACTTTTTGTGTTAAGCTTGTTTCTCCATTACTAATGGCTTCGACTGCTGATTTTGAATTAAAAAATGACCAGATTTTCCGTTGGGTCATGTGAACACTAAAAGCTAGTCCCACCAAAGTCGAACAGCTAACCGTGATTAAACTCTGTTTAAACGGAGAATTGAGTCTCACCATTGGTTGGCGCCATAGATTAATCAAGGTTAGCTGTTAAACGACTTTGGTGCGACCGACCCTAAGAGAGGTAATATGTAAGAACATTTTAATAGTAGTTAATTCACTAGTAAGATTTGAGGCTATTTGGTAGGAGGTAATTGGATTTTGGTTTTCTTTGGTTTTTGTTTATGAATTGAAAATCATTGGAGACATAAATTATTTGATTTTTTACAACACAATAGTTAAAAATTTCTATTAAAACGAAACAGAAAAAAAAATAAAAATTTATAATAGAAAATAAAAGAACTTAAAAATAGAAGAGAAGTAATAATTTTCCTCTTGCTAGGAGAACCAAAAATTATGTTTATAATTATCTTAGCGTTAAAAATCCAAATTATAGTAGGTGTATTTTCAATAGGCGTTTCAAGGTCACCGATATTCTG
>CM063499.1:65977752-65997752 GCA_032207245.1 Pardosa pseudoannulata
AAGATTTTAATTTCTTTATCCCTATATAAACAAAATGTATGAAATGGAGCTGAAATAGAGTTGCTAGGTTCAATTTATTATTCATGAAATTAAAATTAATAAAATTAAATGAATCTATTAAATATAGACAAAAAGATGTTTTTAAAGCTATGATATGAATTGAGTTAATTAAAAGATTTTAATAGGTTTATCCCATATATAAAAGAAAATTGTATAAAATGGAGCTGAAACACAGTTGCCAGGTCCAATTTATTATTCATGAAATTAAAATTAATAAAATTAAATGAATCTATTAAATATAGACAAAAAGATGTTTTAAAATCTATGATATGAGTTGTGTTACTTAAAAGATTTTAATTGCTTTATCCCATATATAAAAGAAAATTGTATAAAATGGAGCTGAATACAGTATCTAGGTCCAATTTATTATTCATGAAATTAAAATTAATAAAATTAAATGAGTCTAGCAAATATAGACAAAAAGATGCTCTAAAAGCTATGATATGAATTGAGTTACTTAAAAGGTTTTAATTGCTTTATCCCATATATAAAAGAAAATTGTATAAAATGGAGCTGAAATACAGTTGCCAGGTTCAATTTATTATTCATGAAATTAAAATTAATAAAATTAAATGAGCCTAGCAAATAGAAAAAAAGATATTTTAAAAGCTATGATATGAATTGAGTTGCTTAATAGATTTTAATTGATTGGAATTAAAAGATTTTAATTCCTTTATCAATTAAATAATAATATAAAAGAAAATTGTATAAAATGAAGCTGAAATACAGTTGTCAGGTCCAATTTGTTATTCATGAAGTTAAAATTAATAAAATTAAATGAATCTAGTAAATATAGACAAAAGATGTTTTGAAAGCTATGATATGAATTGAGTTACTTAAAAGATTTTAATTCCTTTATCCAGTATATAAAAGAAAATTGTATAAAATGGAGATGAAATACAGTTGCCAGGTTCAATTTATTATTCATGAAATTAAAATTAATAAAATTAAATTAATCTAGTAAATATAGACAAAAAGATGTTTTAAAAGCTATGATATGAATTGAGTTATTTAAATATTTTAAATCCTTTATCCCATTATAAAAGAAAAATGTATAAAATAGAACTGAAATACAGTTGCCAGGTCGAGTTTATTGTTCATGAAATTAAAGTTAATAAAATTAAATGAATCTAGTAAATATAGACAAAAAATTGTTTTAAAATCTATGGTATGAATTGAGTTACTTAAAAGATTTTAATTGCTTTATCCCTATATAAAAGAAAATTGTATAAAATGGAACTGAAATACAGTTACTAGATCCAATTTATTATTCATGAAGTTAAAATTAATAAAATTATATTAATCTAGTAAATATAGACAAAAAAATGTTTTAAAAGCTATGATATGAATTGAGTTGCTTAAAAGATTTTGATTCCTTTATCCCATATATAAAAGAAAATTGTATAAAATGGAGCTGAAATACAGTTGTCAGGTCCAATTTGTTATTCATAAAGTTAAAATTAATAAAATTAAATGAATCTAGTAAATATAGATAAATATAGACTAAAAGATGTTTTAAAATCTATGATATGAATTGAGTTACTTAAAATATTTTAATTGCTTTATCCCATATATAAAAGAAAACTGTATATAAAATATAAAAGGTAAAATATATAAAAGAAAATACAGTTGACAGGTCCAATTTATTATTTATGAAATTAAAATTAATAAAATTAAATGAATCTAGTAAATATAGACAAAAAGTTGTTTTAAAAGCTATGATATGATTTGAGTTACTTAAAAGATTTTAATTGTTTTATCCCATATATAAAAGAAAATGGTATATAGAGTACAAAAGATAAAATATATAAAAGAAAATACAGTTGGCAGGTCCAATTTATTATTCATGATAGTAAACTTAATAAAATTAAATGAATCTAGTAAATATAGACAAAAAAGATGTTTTAAAAGCTATGATATAAACTGACTTACTTAAAAGATTTTAATTCTTTTTACACGAATATAAAAGAATATTGTATAAAATGAAGCTGAAATACAGTTGACAGGTTCAATTTATTATTCATGAAATTAAAATTAATAAAATGAAATAAATCTAGTAAATATAGACAAAAAGATGTTTGAAAAGTTATTATATGAAGTGAGTTACATAAAAAATTTGAATTATTTTACTGTGGGATTAAAAAGAAAATATCTGAAATATCGAAAAAACAGAGTCACCAAACGCCATTTAGATTTTTAAAAAATGTTCTATATCTACACGCTTTATCTCGGAAATATATATTCCCTGCCTTCCAGGGTTTAATTAAATCATCATGAAAAATCCCATCAGCCATTTCGAAAGGCATAACGATCATATAAAGGATAGCACATGTCTAACATTGGAAGCCCTATGTAGAAAATTTGTTCCCACACCTATCTAGCGTCAGGATTTAATGGATGCTAAAGAATGCAACTAAATGGTCGTTCTGCGATATATTAACGTTGTGAAAGCCCAAAATTATCGATTTAGCACGAGAGTCATTTTTTAAAAATAATTCACTGGAAACATTAAAGGATACTGCACTCGGGATTCGAGAATTTTTAAAAATTTGATGAGCGTCTACATCTATTAAATTATACAAGTCTTTTATTTTGATTAAATGATGTTTCATCAAAATTATATCTTTTGTAACGTGCATTACTTTATTTAAAGGACCATAAGAAGTCTGGATTATAACAACGTATTTCTGATGTTATATAAAATTAAACATCCTGTTTAGAATTTATCATTAATAATGTTATAAAAATCATTTATTTTTTTATTAAGCAATACTTTAAAAATATTTTATTTTCCTAGGAGAAAATATAGAAATAATTTTTGAAAGAGAAACTCATATTTTATAAGTAATGGAATAACTTTTTCATTTTCAGTCGATTTATTTTATGTTATAATACATATTTTTTTCATCTTCTTAACAATTTTGAACATTAAATTGTGAGATACCTTTCAAGTGTTAAAATGAAAAAGTTTTTTATCTTCTACAAGATAGAAAAATTATGTTTCGAATCAATTTGAATATTGTACTTTTCATTAAACAGTAATACACAAATAACTAGACACATCATTTATTATCGTATCGTCTTATGTACACAATTTACATCAAGATTATCTTTCTTCAATTCAGTTCCTTGTTCTCTTTTATTAACCAACTCGATTACGATTTTTTCGTTTCGAGGATCGATACATTACATTTGATATGTTAATTTTTTTTCACTTAATTTTATTTCGTTTCATTTTGTATTTTGAAAAATATACTACTTGAAATTATTCCCAATTCGAGCAATTTATTTTATTTTATAGTATGATGTACGATATATTTTTCATCTTAACAGTTATAAATTTTAAATTATAAGATGCCTTTATAGTGTTAGAATGAAAAAGTTTTTTATCTTCTACAAGATAGAAAAATTGTGTTTAGACTCGATTTAATTATTGTACTTTTCTTTAAACTGTAATACACAAATTTTTACACTAATACACAGATAATCTTTTATTATTGTATTATCGTATGTACGCAATTTACATTAAGATCATCTCTCTTCAATTTAGTTCCTTATTCATGTTTCTTAACCAACCCGATAACGATTCTGTCGTTTGAAGAATCGATAGATCCCATTTCATAAGTTAATTTCTTTTTTTTTCCTTTGTTTCTTTTGTTTTCTTTCCTTTTTTCTTTAGTTTCATTTTCGCATTTTTAAATCTATACACTTGAAATTATTCTCAATTTGGGTGATGTATTATATTTTATAGTATGATATACGATATATATTTCATCTTAACAGTTTTAAATTTTAAAATGAAAGATACCTTTAAAGTTTTAGAATGAAAAAGTTTTTTATCTTCTACATGATAGAAAAATTGTATTTTGAATCAATTTCAAATTTGTACTTTTCTTTATACAGTAATACACAAATAACTAGATACATCTTTTATTATCTTATCGTTTGTTCTAAGTACACTTATATACTTTAAGATCACGTTTTTTTTTAGTTTATTTCTGTTTGCCAACCAACCCGATGACGATTATCTCGTTTGGAGGATCGATATATCGCAATTGGTAAATTAATTTATTTTTTCCTTTAAATTTATTTTTCTTTCATTTTGGTATTTTTAAAAATATACCACTTGAAATGATTCTCAATTACAGTGATTCATTTTATTTCATAGCAAAATTAGACTACCCAGTAGGCGTTGTCCTGTTTTAAAGTTGTAAATCCAAAAATTGTAAAACGTTTTTAAACTGGACCATTAATTATAAATTTCACCATTTTGATGGAAAAGTAAGGAAAAAACATTTTAACGTACTTGACGCCACCAAGCGTACTGTCCTCACAAACATAATTAGATTCAATTAAAATTCAAACATCGCCTGTACGGGGATTCTATCCTGGGTCTCCTCAAACCGAAGCCGCGCTGACCACTGCGCCATTGGTACCTTGGCAATGAAGGGTTTCAAGCGGCATTATAATCTCAATAAGCGCAATTCTGGTTTTGGTTTTGGTTTGGTCTACTTTATTTGCAACACGAGGGCTAATGAGACCGGGACCTACAGCTTAAAGCCGATTCCGAACGGCTACGTACTTCCATGCCACAGTGGGATTCGAACCCACGAACTCCGGTACCGAAGGCTAGCACCCTAACCAATCGGCCATCGTTCGGCCAATTCTGGATTTTTAATAAAAAATATATTCTATCTGATCAAATTGTGAATCTAAACCATTCTCGAATCAATTTACATACACAAAATTTCATCAAAATCAGCCCAGCCGTTTAGGAGGAGTTCTATTACAAACACACGGACAGAAGAATTTTATATATAAAAATATAGGATAGACTTTTCAACTTCTTAACAGCTTCCCTTACATTTTTTTTTTTTTTTGAAAAAAAAAGGCAAAAAATCATCACATTTTTTAAATTTTGTTATTAAATACAAGGAATTAAAACAAAGCAAAATATCTAGGTTTTAGGTTGAATTTTTAATTTTTTACAGGTGTAAAGGCATTTAGTTTTAATATTAGTTTCCTATCCCGAGTTATCTCGGGCAAATGAAAAAGTTAAATATTTGTCTTTGTATGATAATTTTTGAAACAAGGGACAACACTAAGTGATACCTGACATTCTGTGCAATAGTATCTAATCTCTTTTCTTATTGGCTTGCCTATGAAATCTGTTTTACGGGGTCACAGAGTACACTGTCTCATTGGAGTTGAAATTTTTGCAGTAGCAGGAATAACATCTGGAAAATGCCATAAAGTTAACCTGAGTAGTAAAGGACTAATACTGGGTCTTCCTGATGTGACAGAAAACTCGTCACTAGGATTTTCTTAAATAAGTTTTCTAATCAATGGAAAACACGTGACCAGTTCCGCCTAAAGGACCGCGAAACCAACAAAACTTGACAAACTACCTATCAAAACTGAATATTTCGTAGCAGAAATAACATCTGGAAAATGCCATAAGGTTAACCTGAGTAGTAAAAGAACTAATACTGGGCCTTCCTGATGTGACAGAAAACTCGTCACTATGATTTTCTGAAATAAGTTTTCTAATCAGTGGAAAACACGTGACCAGTTCCGCCTAAAGGACCGCGAAACCAACAAAACTTGACAAACTACCTATCAAAACTGAATATTTCGTAGCAGAAATAACATCTGGAAAATGCCATAACGTTAACCTGAGTAGTAAAAGAACTAATACTGGGCCTTCCTGATGTGACAGAAAACTCGTCACTATGATTTTCTGAAATAAGTTTTCTAATCAGTGAAAAACACGTCACCAATTCCGCCTAAAGGACCTTGATACCAACAAAACTTGACAAACTACCTATCAAAACTGAATATTTCGTAGCAGAAATAACATCTGGAAAATGCCATAAGGTTAACCTGAGTAGTAAAAGAACTAATACTGGGCCTTCCTGATGTGACAGAAAACTCGTCACTATGATTTTCTGATAAGTTTTCTAATCAATGGAAAACACGTGACCAGTTCCGCCTAAAGGACCGCGAAACCAACAAAAATTTGACAAACTACCTATCAAAACTGAATATTTCGTAGCAGAAATAACATCTGGAAAATGCCATAACGTTAACCTGAGTAGTAGACTAATATTGGCCTTCCTGATGTGACAGAAAACTCGTCACTATGATTTTCTGAAATAAGTTTTCTAATCAATGGAAAACACGTGACCAGTTCCGCCTAAAGGACCGCGAAACCAACAAAACTTGACAAACTACCTATCAAAACTGAATATTTCGTAGCAGAAATAACATCTGGAAAATGCCATAACGTTAACCTGAGTAGTAAAAGAACTAATACTGGGCCTTCCTGATGTGACAGAAAACTCGTCACTATGATTTTCTGAAATAAGTTTTCTAATCAGTGGAAAACACGTGACCAGTTCCGCCTAAAGGACCGCGAAACCAACAAAACTTGACAAACTACCTATCAAAACTGAATATTTCGTAGCAGAAATAACATCTGGAAAATGCCATAACGTTAACCTGAGTAGTAAAAGAACTAATACTGGGCCTTCCTGATGTGACAGAAAACTCGTCACTATAATTTTCTGGAATAAGTTTTCTAATCAGTGGAAAACACGTCACCAGTTCCGCCTAAAGGACCGCGAAACCAACAAAACTTGACAAACTACCTATCAAAACTGAATATTTCGTAGCAGAAATAACATCTGGAAAATGCCATAACGTTAACCTGAGTAGTAAAAGACTAATACTGGGCCTTCCTGATGTGACAGAAAACTCGTCACTATGATTTTCTGAAATAAGTTTTCTAATCTGTGGAAAACACGTGACCAGTTCCGTCTAAAAGACCTTGAAACCAACAAAACTTGGCAAACTACCTATCAAAACTGAATATTTTCTTTAATTTCCTCCAGGCCGAGTAAAACCGTAATAAAACAAATCGTACAGACAAATTCTGATTCATCCGAGTTTTCTCGGAATAATAATTAACTTCAATATATACCAACCCAAGATAACTCGGGATAATCAGGAAAGCGGTTAACAGTTCCACCTAAAAGAACACAAAACAAACAAAACTTTGCAAACTACCTATGAAAATTGAATATTTTCTTTAATTTCCTCCAGGCCGAGTAAAACCGTGATAAAACAAATCGTAAGACAAATTCTGATTATCCCGAGTTTTGTCGGGATAATAATTAACTGCAATATATACCAACCCGAGATAACTCGGGATAATCAGGCAAGCGGTTAACAATTTTAAACTTTATTCAAAGATATTTTTTAAGTTTTAGGATAAAAAAAAAAAGTTATTTATCTTCAATATGTCAGGAAAATGAAGTTCAGATTCAATTTAAATATCAATTTTTCTTTAATTAGTAGCATCTAGTTCCATTTTTATTAGTCTATGTATCGTTCTATGTACACTGTCTAGATCAAAATCATCTCTCTTTAGTTCAGTTCCCTGTTCTCGTTTCTCAACCAGAACGATAACGATTCTCACGTTTAAAGGATCGATACATCACAGCTGGTAAGTTAATTTCTTCTTTGAATTTCTTCTGTTTCATTTTGGTATGTTTTTTCAAAAAGTACCCTTCTTGAAATTATTAAAATGAATAATTTATTCAATTCAGAGTGTTATTGAAATTTCACTGCAGATATATTATTTTGTGCTGAAACTGTTATACGGTGATCCCTCGTTTTTCGCAGTGAATGGGGACCAGAACCTTCCGAAGAAAGCTGAAAAACCGAAGTAGGATTTGCCCATAGGAATTTTCGTGCATGAATAGGAATTTTCGGGACACGAATGTTTTAAATATGTAAACAGTATTTATACTTTAAACATATAAGACAAAATTACAACAGTATGCGTGTGTACTTAAACGTGTCAGTGCTAATTAATAAGGCTCATTACAAAACCTTATAGAGTAATCATTAATCAACATTGCTTTCTGAAAGAGTCTTGTGTTGGTGGCGATGGAGAGGCTCTCACTTGACTCTTAGAAGCTTTAGATTCACTAGGAGAATCTTCTGCTGGAGACACTGACATTAGAGCCGGGGGCTTTACCATGGAGAAAAACATGTTGATGAGTAGTTGTTGTCTTTGTTTTTTCTCTCATTGGTCGATGTTGCACCGGAAACCAATCACGCTCCTTTATGAGAGCCCGTGGTATGTACTCTGAGTCAACTCATCTCTTTGTTTGACATGCAGGATCCTTCTCTCGAAGGAGAGGCTCTCACTTGACTCTTAGAAGCTTTAGACGCACTTGGAGAATCTTCCGCTGGAGACACTGACATTAGAGCCGGGGGCTTTACCTTGGACTGAAACCTGTTGATGAGTAGTTGTTGTCTTTGTTTTTTCTCTCATTGGTCGATGTTGCACCAGAAACCAATCACGCACCTTTATGAGAGCCCGTGGTATGTACTCTGAGTCAACTCATCTCTTTGTTTGACATGCAGGATCCTTCTCTCGAAGGAAAGGCTCTCGCTTGACTCTTAGAAGCTTTAGACTCACTTGGAGAATCTTCCGCTGGAGACACTGACATTAGAGCCGGGGGCTTTACCTTGGAGTGAAACCTGTTGATGGGTAGTTGTTATCTTTGTTTTTTCTCTCATTGGTCGATGTTGCACCAGAAACCAATCACGCTCCTTTATGAGAGCCAGTGGTATGTACTCTGAGTCAACTCATCTCTTTGTTTGACATGCAGGATCCTTCTCTCGAAGGAGAGGCTCTCGCTTGACTCTTAGAAGCTTTAGACTCACTTGGAGAATCTTCTGCTGGAGACACTGACATTAGAGCCGGGGGCTTTACCTTGGACTGAAACCTGTTGATGAGTAGTTGTTGTCTTTGTTTTTTCTCTCATTGGTCGATGTTGCACCAGAAACCAATCACGCTCCTTTATGAGAGCCCGTGGTATGTACTCTGAGTCAACTCATCTCTCTGTTTGACATACACGGATCCTTCTCTCGAAGGAGAGGCTTTCACTTGACTCTTAGAAGCTTTAGACTCACTTGGAGAATCTTCTGCTGGAGACACTGACATTAGAGCTGGGGGCTTTACCTTGTACTGAAACCTGTTGATGAGTAGTAGTTGTCTTTGTTTTTTCTCTCATTGGTCGATGTTGCACCAGAAACCAATCACGCTCCTTTATGAGAGCCAGTGGTATGTACTCTGAGTCAACTCATCTCTTTGTTTGACATGCAGGATCCTTCTCTCGAAGGAGAGGCTCTCGCTTGACTCTTAGAAGCTTTAGACTCACTTGGAGAATCTTCTGCTGGAGACACTGACATTAGAGCCGGGGGCTTTACCTTGGAGAGAAACATGTTGATGGGTAGTTGTTGTCTTTGTTTTTTCTCTCATTGGTCGATGTCGCACCGGAAACCAATCACGCGCCTTTATGAGAGCCCGTGGTATGTACTCTGAGTCAACTCATCTCTTTGTTTGACATGCAGGGATCCTTCTCTCGAAGGAGAGGCTCTCGCTTGACTCTTAGAAGCTTTAGACTCACTTGGAGAATCTTCTGCTGGAGACACTGACATTAGAGCTGGGGGCTTTACCTTATACTGAAACCTGTTGATGAGTAGTAGTTGTCTTTGTTTTTTCTCTCATTGGTCGATGTTGCACCAGAAACCAATCACGCTCCTTTATGAGAGCCAGTGGTATGTACTCTGAGTCAACTCATCTCTTTGTTTGACATGCAGGATCCTTCTCTCGAAGGAAAGGCTCTCGCTTGACTCTTAGAAGCTTTAGACTCACTTGGAGAATCTTCTGCTGGAGACACTGACATTAGAGCCGGGGGCTTTACCTTGGAGAGAAACATGTTGATGGGTAGTTGTTGTCTTTGTTTTTTCTCTCATTGGTCGATGTTGCACCGGAAACCAATCACGCTCCTTTATGAGAGCCAGTGGTATGTACTCTGAGTCAACTCATCTCTTTGTTTGACATGCAGGATCCTTCTCTCGAAGGAAAGGCTCTCGCTTGACTCTTAGAAGCTTTAGACTCACTTGGAGAATCTTCTGCTGGAGACACTGACATTAGAGCTGGGGGCTTTACCTTATACTGAAACCTGTTGATGAGTAGTAGTTGTCTTTGTTTTTTCTCTCATTGGTCGATGTTGCACCAGAAACCAATCACGCACCTTTATGAGAGCCCGTGGTATGTACTCTGAGTCAACTCATCTCTTTGTTTGACATGCAGGATCCTTCTCTCGAAGGAGAGGCTCTCACTTGACTCTTAGAAGCTTTAGACTCACTTGGAGAATCTTCTGCTGGAGACACTGACATTAGAGCAGGGGCTTTACCTTGTTGATGGGTAGTTGTCTTTGTTTTTTCTCTCATTGGTCGATGTCGTACCGGAAACCAATCACGCTCCTTTATGAGAGCCAGTGGTATGTACTCTGAGTCAACTCATCTCTTTGTTTGACATCCAGGGATCCTTCTCTCGAAGGAGAGGATCTCTCTTGACTCTTAGAAGCTTTAGACTCACTTGGAGAATCTTCCGCTGGAGACACTGACATTAGAACCGGGGGGTTTACCTTGGAGTGAAACCTGTTGATGGGTAGTTGTTGTCTTTGTTTTTTCTCTCATTGGTCGATGTTGCACCGGAAACCAATCACGCGCCTTTATGAGAGCGCGTTGTATGTACTGAGTCAACTCATCTCTTTGTTTGACATCCAGGGATCCTTCTCTGGAAGGAAAGGCTCTTGCTTGACTCTTAGAAGCTTTAGACTCACTTGGAGAATCTTCCACTGAAGACACTGACATTAGAGCCGGGGACTTTACCTTGGAGTGAAACCTGTTGATAGGTAGTTGTTATCTTTGTTTTTTCTCTCATTGGTCGATGTTGCACCAGAAACCAATCACGCTCCTTTATGAGAGCCCGTAGTATGTACTCTGAGTCAATTCATCTTTGTTTAACATGCAGGTATCCTTCTTTCTCGCGCATCAACATGAAACAACGTTCCTTTCCTCAATGTGGCTACTGACATGGTTGATTTTTTTCCTTTTTATTTTTTGATGAATATTTTGGAAAAACCCTCGAAGCAGTGAAGCCGCAAAACATGAAGCGCGAAGTGGCGAAGGAACACTGTACTGAAATATTTTTGTGTATAGCTATTAAATTATAGACATTTTGATGGTGACATTAAAATTATCACTTTTCGAACTATTTAATTTAAGCGTTCGTATCAACTGCAACACGCAGAGAAAATTTGATGCATCGCAGAATTAAAGAGTTGAAATAAGTTTCGTTTCTCAAGATCAAACTTTTTTCTCGAGGGCAGATATCGCTTATATTGAAATGTTTTCGCATCAGAGAATAATAAAACAATGTATACTAAAAAAATAGACTGTAAATAGTTTAAATTTCTTTCCTATACCTTCCTGTTGTAGACAAATTGTGTTTTCTATTTAGATTTTTCGTTATATAGGATGCAAATCGGGCTGCAGAACTAGATGTCACAACAGTTCTAAGAAGCCGTGGTACCTCAGTCGGCAAAGACAATGATCTCGTAACTGAGAGGTTGCGGGTTCGGAACCTGAGCTGGCCTAAGATCCGCCGTGTTCGCTAAAGGTGACTCGGGCACGTAAAATAGGTTCGTGGTCACAATGTCCTCCATGTTCTCAATTAATACCTCTGGAGGTGGCAGTCCAAGTCTATGGGTCTTTGCTTGGTCCCTGCTACAAAATTATGCAGACCCATCCAGCATAAGTCGTACTTTCACCCTTGAGGTGCTCGTTGAAACGAGAGGCACACCTTTTCGCCTTAAATCGAGTATCCTCTGGCTCATATCGAGCTTGGTGTGACCAAGTGGCATAAGACAACAACAACAGTTCTAAATGTAAAATTTCTACACTTACAGACTTTCATTCAGGAATGGTGATATTCGATAGTTAAAATTTCCATGAAATGAGAAAAAGTCGCCAATTACCCCTTTATCTAATAGGTTGATGACCATATAAATTTTAACTGGTATCTTTAGTGAGCATTTCTCCTATTACCAGTAACCGATTATACAAGATGGAGGCCCTTAGGCAGCTGAAATCTCAGGTCCTAATAATTTTAAGAATATAATTTTATTACACAGCAATCTTAGGAGCGTAATATTTTTGCACAAAAAATAAAAAAATATCAATACATTAATATCAAATATAAATAAATGATAATTATTAATTATTATGTAGAATAAAATTTTTCAAAATAACTAAATATTTGGGGTTTTTTAACTTTTTGTCCGTGAACTCCTTTAGAACATCTT
The DNA here is from genome assembly GCA_032207245.1 of Pardosa pseudoannulata. NCBI lineage: Eukaryota > Metazoa > Arthropoda > Arachnida > Araneae > Lycosidae > Pardosa > Pardosa pseudoannulata. The sequence continues at coordinate 65,990,046 of CM063499.1, forward strand.
CAAATTCTATTTTCTGCAAGACGTCGATTCTGCAAGAATTCAATGGCCGTAATAGCAAGTGAGTTTAGTTTTTCTTGTGTCATTGAAGATTGGAGACAGTTTTTTAGCACTTTTAACATAGAAAAAATCTTCGTTCACAGTAGTATTTGTTATCATGAGACACATAATATTTAATGCAGTCATACGAGGGTTACCCTGAAATTTTTGAGATACGCGCAGACTACAATTTACAATATTAAAAAAAGGTTAAATTTTAAAATACAAAGTATCTCAACACAGCATACAATTTTTTACTGACTTACTTACTTTTTAGCGTAGAATAAATTTTAAACAGAAGAGAAAATGAAGTTGACGCAAGAACATTTTCGCGCTGTGATTTTCTACGATTTTAAAGCAGGATTAAATCAAAAAGAATGCTTTCAACGATTGCAGTTGGTATTTGGTGGTGAATCTTCATCTCGGGCTACGGTATTCATGGGGTTTAAAGAATTCAGCAGAGGGCACAGTTTTCTTCAGGATGAAGAACACACAAGAAGGCCGCCGTTGGCAGTAATCCCGGATAATGTGTCTGCCATACAAAAAATGTTAATGGATGATAACCGCTGTACCTATCAAATTATACAAAAGGAATTTCTCATTGGATCCGCAGCCATACAAAAAATTATTAATAAAGAATTACATATGAAAAAAGTAGTTAGCAGTTGGGTTCCCCATAATCTAACTGAGCACCAAAAAGGAGAGCGTGTCAGAATCAGTAAATAAACTCTTAAATTGCTAAATGATAGTAGCCACAGCATCATTTCTAAAATTGTAACGGGTGATGAAACGTACGTACCGTTTTCTGACGTTCCAACACGTCAAGAAAACAAAGTATGGATCTTTGAAGATGATCCCACGCCGACAATGGTGAAAAGACAACGCGCACTGAAAAAAGTGGTGTATTCCGTTTTCTTCCGAAGTACGGGATTTGTCAAAGCCAAGGACAGAAGACGGTAACAGCAAACTGGTATACCACTAAATATATTCCTCAAATTCTACAAGAAGTGGATGTTAGGGGATTAATGCTTCACCAAAACAATGCATCTTCACATAGAGTTGGACTGACAGTTGAGTTTCTTAAACAAAAACAAATTAAAGTCATAGAACATTCCCCCTTATTTACCTGATCTAGCTATGTGTGACTTTTGGTTATTCTTTAATCTAAAAAAGAACTTAACCTTCTAAGCGGTTCGCACGTACAATTCCGCCAAATTGATGATGTCTTCAAAGCTGTTGTCATGTACAATTTTCGACTTCCAAAAACGTTCCGAAAATGGATGTAATGTACATTTCTGCCAGTGTTTTCCCTCATGGAGTTTTGAGGTAGGAGGGTCAGGTCGATTGTTTAGGGACTGCACACCTACTCCCTGAGGCACAAAGACGATGATAACTTTTCATGGCTTTGTAAATCTCTATTTCGAAAGTATTTCGTTTGCGGTAACAGGTGTCTCTCTAATTGCACTACTTAAATAGCTTGGATAACTTTTGTAAAAAAATTTAAATCATTCTCTTAAAGAATATTTTTATTTGTACTTTTAGAATCCATTATTTCTTATGGTATGATCTTCGAGACTTGACGAGCTTTATGTGTATTAAAAATTAACAATCTATAATGTCTATATATATATATATATATATATATATATATATATATATATATATATATATATATATATATATATATATATATATATATATATATATATATATATATATATATATATATATATATATATATATATATATATATATATATATATATATATATATATATATATATATATATATATATATATATATAAATATATATATATAGAATATATTTATATATATAATAATATAAAAAAAATATAAATTTATAAATATAAATTTTTAGATTTCATATTTTTCATTTTTTTCTGTATTCTTTTCTTTTTTACATATTTTATGATAAATTTTTAATTTTTTTTTTTTATATATTATAAATGGCTTAGACAATAATTTGATTGTCTACAAATGAATAAAAAAGAGAAACACTTTGGTGACACAATATTACGTATTTTAACGTGTGTTCTCAAAAATCATTCAGAAGAAGAGTTTAGTGGTTATAAATGCATTTTTTCATTGTAAGAAATATGGCTTACATTTAATCTGCTGAAAATTCGTCTACAAAAGTGCATTGATGCTGAGAGACTGCTTTCCATCTAAAATAGTAAGTATAACTTTGAAAACCTAGTTGTATCTCAAAAATTTCTTAGTGACCCTAGTAACATTGTAAAATTTTGATTGCGCCAAGTATTTAAAAAAAGTTTGTATGATCGCGATAGTTGCCTACTCCATCTAATAGGTAATCCGGCACTGCATATCACAGAGCCGTTGGTGGCAATATTAATAACATTCACGAAAAAGTAGAATAAATTTGCGTAGCCCTGTGTCTAATTATTCTTAAAAGACGAGTATTTATAAAGTTTTTATTCTTATTCATCGGTTATACTTCATACTATAACAGTGTCACATCGAGAACACTATATGATGAAGCTCTTAAAATAAACACTTTTACTTAAAAATATTAGTAGCTAATTAACACAAATCAAATCTGCAATATGATCACAAAATTATCGGTAATTCCAGTAATATGAAACAAATAACTGGATATTATCATCCCTTCCTAAAATGGAAATATAAAATAAAAAGAAATTTCCATTTCAGTCAAATTTGAAAAACTATTTTCATAATCCGGGATTACTAACGCAGGGTAGAGCATACATATCGCATAATTTTTTTTAATATTTCTTCCAAATCTCAATTCGAAAATGGACTATTCCCAGGGGAGCTGACTTTTAAGGTTATAACCTATGATAGGAAAAACGGCTGAGAAATTCTATAAATATATATATTCCAGAATAGCTTCGAACAGGTATGTCATGTACTGGGCAAGAATTTTTCTTATCATCGAAAGCAAGGGAGCACGTTTTTAAATAATTTTTTATAGAGGGTTATCACAGTCATGACGAAGAAATGCAAAATTTCAGAAGTTTAGAGAATATTATTTCTTTGGGTGAAGATATTAGGAATTATCAACTGAAATTGAAGAAGATGAAGAAATGGAAGAAGCTGATTCAAAAGAAAATTATTATTTTTAGAAGAGGCACCGTGACAAAATGGATAGCAGAAAAATCTACTTTTAGTAATCATAGATTAGTAATTACGAGCTATCAACAAAAATTAAATCAGGTAAAGAAATCGAATACGCTGATTCAAAAGAAAATTATTAATTTTAGAAAAGACACTGTGAAAAACTGGATAGAAGAAAAATCTACTTCTAGTAATCATAGATTAGTAATTATGAGATATCAACTGAAAATGAATCGGATGAAGAAATAGAAGAAGCTGATTCAAAAGAAAATTATCAGTTTTAGAAAAGACACTGTGAAAAAATGGATAGAAGAAAAATCTACTTTTAGTAACCATACATTAGTAATTATGACCTATCAACAGAAATTAAATCAGGTAAAGAAATGGAATATGTTGATTCAAAAGAAAATTATTAATTTTAGAAGAGACACCGTGAAAAAATGGATAGAAGAAAAATATACTTCTAGTAATCATAGATTAGTAATTATGAGATATCAACTGAAATTGAATCGGTTGAAGAAATGGAAGAAGCTAATTCAAAAGAAAATTATTATTTTTAGTAGAGACACCGTGACAAAATGGATAGAAAAAAAATCTACTTCTAGTAATCATAGATTAGTAATTATGAGCTATCAACTGAAATTGAATCGTATGAAGAAATTAAATACGCTGATTCAAAAGAAAATTATCATTTTTAGAAGAGACACTGTGAAAAAAAGGATAGAAAAAAATTCTACATCTAGTAATCAAAGATTAGTAATTATGAGCTATCAACTGAAATTGAATCGGATGAAGAAATTAAATACGCTGATTCAAAAGAAAACTATTATTTTTATAAGAGACACCGTGACAAAATGGATAGAAGATAAATCTACTTCTAGCAATCATAGATTAGTAATTACGAGCTAGTAATTGAAATTGAATCGGATGAAGAAATGGAATACGCTGATTCAAAAGAAAATTATTATTTTTAGAAGAGACACGGTAAAAAATGGATAGAAAATAAATCTACTTCTAGTAATCATATTTTAATAATTACGAGCTAGTAATTGAAATTGAATCAAATGAAGAAATTAAATACGCTGATTCAAAAGAAAATTATTATTATTAGAAGAGACACCGTGAAAAAATGGATAGAAGATAAATCTACTTCTAGTAATCATACATTAATAATTATGAGCTATCAACTGAAATTGAATCGGGTGAAGATATGAAATACTCTGATTCAAAAGAAAATTATTATTTTTAAAAGAGACACCGTGACAAAATGGATAGAAGAAAAATCTACTTCTAGTAATCACAGATTAGTAATTATCAACTGAAACTAAATCGGGTGAAGAAGTGGAATTAGCTGATTCAATTAAAAGTGACTAATTTAGGAGAGGTACTGGGACAAAATAGAACAAAGAAAAATCTACTTCTAAAGTTCGGATATGTGGGAAAACACAATTACGAAATTCCTTAGAAATACAGGTAAAAATACAGGTTGTTATTTTTCCTTTGTTTCAGCTTGGAATCAGTTCTAAAAACTTATGAAATTATGCACAGTTTAGAAAAATTCACAAACATTTTCATTGATTCATTTAAAGAATATTTTTTTTTTGAGTGAGATGCAAAATATAGTAAAGAGTACTTAAAGGATGTTCTGAAAGCTCAAATAAAAAGGATTGAAAAGCTATATTTTTTTGTGAAACGTATGACAGAAAAATATGTATGGAAGTTATGAATTATATACAGAGAATGAGTAAATTGAATACAAATGACATTTTTAAATACATGTATAAGTGTGTTTTGGTTCCTTTTATGTTTTTATATTTAGTGTATTGTTTTTATAGTAGAAAATAAAACACCCCTAAGTATATGTGAACATCAACATACTATACAAACACCGTAAATTAGTGAAGCAATACAGCTAGTTCATAAATGTAGAACAAAGTTCATATTTTCAATTAACATAAAAAAGTAATTTTTGTACTTTGCCCCGCCTTCAATAGAAAACTATAATCAGCATAGTAAATCAACATAACTTCCTCGCAATTATAAATTCTCCGAAACTTTGACAGGGATTCTGCAAGTGATAACTATTTACTTAATCAAAGCGCCAAATTTGTAATACAAAAATACTTTTGTGAATTACTGAATTCTCAAAGGCAGTTTGCTTGTGAAAATAAATATAAATAAATAGTTTATAAATAAAATAAAATATTGAATTGTTTATATTAGTTTTTACAAGCAATCTGCTCTAATAATTTGATATTCCACACAAAATTTTTTGTTAAAAATTTTAGAAATTATTTTATTATAATTCTATTAAAGTATATAATTTTATAAAATTTTATAAAAATTTTATAATTAAAATAAAATATTCAATTTTATAAAAGTCACCTGCTTCAAATACATTAAGATGCTTTACATATTAGTCACCGTTGTTTTTCCCACTCCTTGCTTGTTCCTGGAGATAAGTTCGTAACAGGTAAAAATATTACATAAATTTGCAATAAAAAACAGTGATAACGAAATGATAAAACAATTTTACTTTTATGAAAATAATAATGAAAATTACTAGAATACAGCCCGTACTTTTATGAAAATTATAAAAATACTTTTATGAAAATTATTAGCTTATAGCCCGTCATATGACGGTATCAATAAATTTTTCACTTTCCAGAATTGTAAAGTACTCTATTAGGCAGGTAATTTTTTTTTCTGAGACTTATCAGGTACACGCTCGATAATTTGAAAGTGAAAAGTGAAAGGACACATAAAAATAAGCGAGAAGAAAGTTTATTGAAAGAAAACATAAAATGTTTATGTGGCCAGGGACATCCGTACAAAATACGTGAACTTAATAAAATAAAAATAATAAAAATCTTACAAAGTTGAAAACGTAGTAAAATTTTATTTTAAAATAAATAAAACAACTTTAGGAATAAGAGTTTTTTTAAAAAACACAGAAAATATTAAATTAATTACACATTTAGAAAAATTTGGCTGCGTCGAGGACAGAAACGTCAAGCCGAAAAGTATGACGATCAAATGGGCAGACACTCTACCGAACGTAACACGCCTACAAACAGTGAAAAAACTATTTAAAGCAAAGGTGGGCAAAAGCCGGATCCATCCCTTTTGCTTACTTTATCCGGCCCGTTGAACAATCCTGCATGCAATTTTTTTAATCTCTTATATGCGATTTTGTTGATATCAACAATATTCGTATGCGTAGTGTACATATAAATAATGAAAAATATATAAATAATAGAGAGTATTATAATCTGACGAAAATCTACACTCGGTATTAAGGATTGCTACAAGTGATTTGGATCCAAATTTTGAAGAAATAATATCAAATGAACATTCCAGATTTCGCGTTTCGCGTTAACTAAAACTATTATATTTTAAGGTTTGATGTTTGTCTGTCCTTTTTATAATTCTATTTACTATTATATTTACAAAATGTAATATAAATATAAAAATGTAATAACTATGATCATATTAAAATAAGTTGTATCGTTAAGATATAAGTAAATATTAAAAAAATATATCTTTCATTAACTGATTTATTTAATGACCATTAATTTAATATAATGGATCACATTTCTTTAAAAATTACGTGACATATTTTACTGGGCACAAATTTTTCGCATATACACCGAAGTAAGACAATTCATTATTACTATTATCTTTTACTAACTGTCAAATTTCTCTGTCCAAATGCTTTAAAATGATACTTATAGTGTTTTTGTCAAAAAAAAAAAAAAAATTCCTTGGGCAGGGAAAAAACTCCACCCAAAACATTCGCGTGTGCACAGCGTACGCCGTATAGTCCTCCGGCCCGGGAGACATTTTGTAAATTTCATTTTGGCCAGCGCTTTAAAGTATTTGCCCACCCCTGAATTAAAGTGTATGAAGGTCGCGTACGTGATAGAATGGACAGCAGAGGTTTTAATATTGACAGTGATTATTTTGTGGTATATATGAATGATATCGGAAATGATAAATTTAGTCGCCTGCTTTTAACGGCAGAGAATAAGGCTTCAAATAATAGCATTAAGCACTCGAAGAGAGGGGATGGGTGGATTTCGAACTCGTTTTGAATTTTGCTAACTCATAAAAATCCATGCTTGAGGTACAACCGCTTCATCAATTCGTGGACAGACGGACAGATGGTTTGGTTGGTTTAGAGTGCTACGGTCTACTTTTTGCAAAACGAGGGCTAATGAGATCGGGACTTACAGCTTAAAGCCGATTCCGAACGGCTACAAACATCTATGCCACTGTGGGATCCGAATCCATGAACTCCGGTACCGAGGGCGAGCACCCTAACCAATCGGACAGACAATAAATATAACAACGTAGGCTATTATTATATAGATTGTAATTTAAAGTATTGTTGTTTTTTGTTTATATGAATAGATTGTATTTTTAGAGAACATCCTAACTCACCGTTTAATATATTATTAAGATGTTTGTAATGCGATAAAGATGTCATATTCATTTTGTAAATTATATCGGATAAAGCTTTGATATCTTATTTTATTTATTTATTTATTGTTA
>CM063499.1:66010252-66025252 GCA_032207245.1 Pardosa pseudoannulata
ATATAACAAACCTTTTGATTAAATCAGTCTCATAAAGAGCTCCTACTACAACGAAATCAAATATAACAAACCTTATGATGAAAATAAACTCATAAAGAGTTTTTACTTATAAAGAAAGAGGCTACAAGTAACCTTATGATGAAAACAGTCTCATAAAGAACTCTTACTATAACGAAATCGAACATAACAAACCTTATGATGAAAATAAACTCCTAAAGAGTTTTTACTTATAAAGAAAGAGGCTACAAGTAACCCTGTGATATAAACAGTCTCATAAAGAGCTCCTACTATAACGAAATCGGATATAACAAACTCTATGATGAAAATATACTTACAAAGAGTTCTTACCTATAACGAAAGAGGCTACAAGTAACCTTGTGATGAAAACAGTCTCATAAAGAACTCCTACTATAACGAAATCGAATACAACAAACCTTAAGATGAAATCAGTCTCATAAAGCGCTCCTACTATATCGAAATCGAACATGACAAACCTGATGATGAAAATATACTCGTAAAGAGTTCTTACTTATAACGAAAGAGGTTACAAGTAACCTTGTGATAAAAACAGTCTCATAAAGAGCTCCTACTATAACGAAATCGGATATAGCAAACCTTATGTTTAAAACAGTCTCATAAAGAGCTCCTTCTATAACAAAATCGGATATAACAAACCTTATGTTGAAAAACAACTCATAAAGATATCTTACTTATAACGAAAGAGGCTACAAGTAACCTTGTGAGGAAAACAGTCTCATAAAGAGCTCCTACTACAAAGAAATCAAATATAACAAACCTTATGATGAAAACAGTCTCATAAAGAACTACTATAACGAAATCAGATATAACAAACTTTATGATGAAAATAAACTCATAAAGAGTTTTTACTTATAAAGAAATAGTCTACAAGTAACCTTATGATGAAAACAGTCTCATAAAGAACTCCTACTATAACAAATAGAATATAACAAACCTTATGTTGAAAAACAACTCATAAAGAGTTCTTACTTATAACGAAAGAGGCTACAAGTAACCTTGTGATGAAAACAGTCTCATAAAGAGCTCCTACTACAAAGAAATCAAATATAACAAACCTTATGATGAAAATAAACTCATACAGAGTTTTTACTCATAAAGAAAGAGGCTACAAGTAACCTTATGATGAAAACAATCTCATAAAGAACTACTATAACGAAATTGAATATAACAAACCTTATGTTGAAAAACAACTCATAAAGAGTTCTTACTTATAACGAAAGAGGCTACAAGTAACCTTGTGATGAAAACAGTCTCATAAAGAACTCCTACTATAACAAATAGAATATAACAAACCTTATGTTGAAAAACAACTCATAAAGAGTTCTTACTTATAACGAAAGAGGCTACAAGTAACCTTGTGAGGAAAACAGTCTCATAAAGAGCTCCTACTACAAAGAAATTGAATATACGAACCTTATGAGGAAAATATGCTCATAAAGAGTTTTTAGTTATAGCGAAACAGGCTGCAAGTAACCTTATGATTAAATCACTCTCATAAAGAGCTCCTACTATAACGAAACCGAATCTCTGTACAGGCGATGTGGGAATATTAATTTAATCTAATTAGGCTTGCGGTGACTGTGCTCTTGGTGGCGTCAAGTATTTTTTAAATATTTTTTCCCTTACTTTTCCATCAAAATTGTCCGATTTATAATTTATTTAAAAACATTTTACCATTTTTGGATTTACAGCGTTAAAACAAGACAACGTCTGTCGGGTCGTCCAGCTAAATTATATAATAGTTGATAAAAATAGTAAAATGTTACAATATCGAAAAATATATAATTAGAAAATTACATAGATAATTTTAATAGAATTATTCAGTTTCTTACAAGTAATGATTTCTTACACAGTTCATACGCAGTTTGGGCAACATTTTTTGCATATATTTCGCACATTTATACAGATCAATATATCATAGTTTAAACAAATATCTACAGTTTTATTTCCACACTTGGAAGCTTATTAGAAATAAACCACTTTTCTAGTGTGCACAGAGTCTTCAATATTATATTTTCATGCGTTTATTATGGGTATAAAATTACTTAAAAATCAAGAAAATTTGTTCAATTTAGTTAGAAACTTTTTTAAGGTTTGGTTTGGAGTGCTACGGTCTACTTTTTGCAACACGAGGGCTAATGAGACCGGGACCTAATGCTTAGAGCCGATTTCGAACGGCTACACATATCCATGCCACAGTGGGATTCGAACCCACGAACTCCGGTTCCGAAGGCCAACACCCTAACCATTCTGCCATCATTCGGCAAACTTTTTTAAGGAAATTGGACTCAATATATTAATTGGGTTAAAATGAACCTTCCCGCGTTTTTAGTGTTAATTCGCTGAATTTTGATGAATTTTACAATATCAGGTTCTTTAACCCCTTAACAGTTTCATTTTTTTTTCACGATTTCAATCCAAAGAATGTCACTTTTTTATTGCATACTTTTGTTAATTTTACATTTGTAAGTTGCAAAAGTGTTATTAAAAGTAATGTTTCTAATTATTTTAAGTATATAGAAAAGCTTTTTTATAAGAAATAAAATAATGTTTTCCCTGGAAGTTGTCTTTTCTCTCGTCATGTAAGCCAGACAGGGAAGTTACTTTTACAGTTGTGTATAGAAAAAAATGCAAATATTTTCTATTGCAATTATTACACAATTATTTTCGAATGCAAATACTAGAAGTATTCTCAAACGCATTCGCAAGTAAACTGAACCTGTTTTTACGTAGAACAGATTTAGTGCGATAACTCTAGAAAGAGGGCAAGAAGCATATAGTGTTCCCCCGCCACTTCGAGCTTCGTGTTTTGCTTTTTTTTCCAAAATATTCTTCGAATAATAAAAATGAAAAACTACAGCCATGTCGGCAGCTACATTACATTGTTTCATGTTTATGTGTGAGAAAAAAGGATCCCTGCGTGTCAAACAAAGAGATGAGTTGACACAGAGTACATACCACGGGCTGTCATAAATGCGCGTGATTGGTGCGACATCGACCAATGAGAGTACGAGTGCATTTAGCCCTGTGAGTTGATTGTCTGCGCATCATCGCAACATCACCTAACATCTTCATTTGTTCTATCTCGCCAGTCTTGTCCATGTTGTTAACAAGTCATTGACGACAATATTGTTCAAGCAGTTGAGATCAGCAATCGTGTTGATGGGCTTATGTCCTTGTACAGGGGAATTTTGCAGGAAAAGAAAAAAACAAAGGCAATAACTACCCATCCCCATGTTTCTCTCCAGGGTAAAGTCCCCTGGCTCTACCGTCAGCGCCTACAGCAGAAGAGTTTCCGAGTGAGCCTAAAGCTTCTACGAATCGAGTGAGATCTTCTCTGCCACCAACACAAGACTCTTCGCCTCTCTCAGAAAGCAATGATGATTAATGTTTATTACTCTATAAGGTTTTGTAATTAACTTCAATAATTAGCACTGACACGTTTAACCGTCTAAGCGGTTCGCACGTACAATTCCGCCAAACCGATAATATCTGCAAAGCGGTTGTTATATACAATTTTCGATCTCTAAAAACGCTCTGAAAATAGATGTAATATACATTTCTGCTAGTGCTTTGATGTAGGAGGGTAGAGTTGATTGTTTGAGAACTGCGCCCCTCTTTGACTAATTTTTTGAGGGATGAAGCCCTACCACTTCAGGCTCGTAGACGCTGATAGCTTTTCATGGCTTTATAAATCTCTAATTCGAAGTTTATTTGCGGTAACAGATGTATCTCTAACTGCACCACTTAAATATCTTGGGTGTCTTTCGTAAAAAAATGTAAATAAGTCTCTCAAAGAATATTTTTATTTGTACTTTTAGAATCAATTATTTCTTATGGGATGATCTTCGAGACTGGGCGATCTTTATGTGTTTTAAAAATTAACAATTGTTAATATCTATTTATATATATATATATATATATATATATATATATATATATATATATATATATATATATATATATATAACCGGAAGTAAAGGTACAATAACGAGGGTGGATTTCCCGTATTCCATTCCAGTAGACAAAGGGTGAAAGAAAAAATCATAGAACGCTTTGGCCACTGACACAGTAAACCTTTAGCGTATTTTTGGACACTTTTTCTTCGGTGTGTCCACTCAGAGGGTTAAGTAAATACGTATACTGCTCTAATTTTTGTCTTAAATGTGTAAAGTATTAATACTGTTTACATATTTAACACATTCGTGTACCCGCATACATGAAAGTTCCTAGGGACAAATTCTATTTTGCGGTTTTTTAGCTTTCTGGGAAGGTACTAGTCCCCATTAACCACGAAAAAAGAGGGATCACTGTATTCCAACCTCATAGTCCATCCGAAAACACCTAGTCTTTTTACACCTAGTCTTTTTACCTAGTCTTTACACCTAGTTTTCCCAACTCTTTTCAGCTGTCATTTTTCTTCGGTGAACACACATAGAACTAGTTTGTAAGTCTTAGTTTTGATTCTGTAGGTGACATTACCTCTAAAAAGTCTCTCTTTCAATCTCACAAAAACTCAAGCGAAACTCAATCCAAAAATGCAAAACCTATCAGAAAGCCTTAGATTTTAAACCAAACAGAATACACTTCGAAAACTAACATCGTGTGGACATCTATACGACTAATTAGTCATTGTAAATACAAAAGATAAGGGTAAAATAATGAGAACGACAAAAAATTCAGATTGCCCATAAGCTGTACGGTTAAATCTTTAAAGGCACGGTAACCACTCAGTATAGTACGTACAAAACACGCAAAGGATTAAAAATCCTGTAAATATCTAAATTATTTCTTCATTTCCATGAGCCATTTACCTAAAACCCACCAAGTTTACTTCTTAAAACTTTTTTCTAGTTAATAAGTCCCCAGAGTCTGGATCACGTAAAGTTAGAATCTACTAATATCTTCTGAAATGGTGCAGAGTTTAGTAAGATACTAAGCTATTTTCGTTGACTTAATTAAAGAGCGTTTATTTAGATAGAGAGAGGCTAAATATATTTTTAAGTATATCAAAGAAATTGCCAAATAAAAATTAGAAAAACTGAATTTGTTAGGGAGACAGAAAGTGTGACAGAAAAATATGTATAGGAAATGTGTATTTGGAAAGTTTGTGAAAATGATACACAAATTGCATGTTTAAGTACATTTATCAATGTATATTGCTTTTTTTTCATTTTTTCTCTTTAGTGTGTTTTATGGTAGAAGATATGAAGAAACACCCCTAGAAATGGAATAAAATGTGTGCTGTAATGCCGATCTTTTTGTTCTCTCGTCTGGTGATGGATAAAAAAAGAACTTTAAAATTTAAAAAGCTTAATACATTTTGTTAATATGGACACAGGTTTGAATATAAATTCATATGATCCCCGCATTTAAAAAGATTAATTTTGGAGAATGGCATAAAAAATTAGTACGGGGCAGCTCTGATCAGAACATCCGGGCATTTGAAATCCATTCCAGGAACATCAATCTTTCGAAAACTGTTCCATAAATCACGAGAACAAGAATTCCAATGTTCTTTGATTAGCACTATCTCCCTTTTTATTCTTCGATTTCCTGTTTAATAAAGAGATTCCAGATAAAAGAAATTATTGATATCGAAACTACGTAGAACAGCGATGACGAAAATTTTTCGATTTCTGCGCCAATTAAATCACGGTTTATTATTTTAAAGTGTCCAACGGTCCACTTTCTCTATTTCTTTTAAAAATCAACTTTAAATCCATATATCTCCATTAAAATTTTTAACTTTTATGATTATTCTTTTCCCTCTTGTTTCTTAAAAGGTATGCAGAAAAAGCGTTATTATTAGTTGAACTCCTAGAATAGGTATAATTAACATTATTCAATTTATGTGCCAATTTAATCAAGGTTAGTTTTCAGTAGTATAGTGTGCCACTTATTATGTTTATTTTAAACCCATATAAACTACATTAAAATGCTTAACTTTTAATATTATTCTTTTCCCACTTTCATAAAGAGTATGCAGAAAAAAACAGTTATTACTAGCTGAACTGCCTAGAATATGTATGATAAACCTTATTTGATATATGTGCCAATTAAATCAAGGTTTTATAATTTCACTAGTCTAGTGTGCCACGTATTATGTTTATTTTAAAAATAAACTTGAAACCCATATAATCTACATTAAAATGGTTAACTTTTAAGGTTATTCTTTTCCCTCTTGTCTCCAAGAGTATGCAGAAAAAAAAACAACTAATATTAGCTGAACAACCTAGAATAGGTATGATGAACCTTATTCGATTTATGTGTCAATTAAATCAAGGTTTGTAATTTTCAATAGTCTAGTGTGACACTTGTTCTTTTTATTTTTAAAATAAACTTTAAACCCATGTAATCTGCATTAAAATTTTTAACTTTTAAGATTATTCTTATCCCTCTTGTTTCTTAAAGAGTAAGCAGAAAAAACCAGCTATTATTATTAGCTGAACTACTTAGAATAGGTATGATGAACCTTATTAGATTTATGTGCTAATTAAATCAAGGTTTGTAATTTTCAATAGTCTAGGGTGCCATTTATTATGGTTATTCTAAAAGTAAATTTTAACCAATATAATCTTTGGTAAAATGTTTAATTTTTTCTTTTCTCTCTTGTTTCGTTAAGAGTAAGCAGAAAAAAACCAGTTATTATTAGCTGAACTACCTAGAATAGGTATTATGTGCCATTTAAATCAAGGTTTTGTAATTTCCAATAGTCTAGTGTGCCACTTGTTATGTTTATTTTAAAACTCAACTTTAAACCTATATAATCCACATTAAAATGTTTAAGTCTTATGATTATTCTTTTACCTCTTGTTTCATAAAGAGTATGCAGAAAAAAAAACAGTTATTATTATCCAAACTTCCTAGAACAGGGGTGATGAACCTTTTCCAATTTCTGTGCCAATTAAATTACCCTTTACTAATTTCAGCAGGCTTATTTATCACATGTTATACTTCTTTTAAAATTACCCTTTAAACTCCTAAAATCAGCATCATAAAAAATTTTCATTTTTAAAATTATTCTTTGTCATTTTGACGGAATCTGAGAATCTCTGTTCTAATATAAAAGTTTTAAGTGACATTCACTTAATTCACAATTTGTATGGAATCGATGCCTTTCATTTTGATAAATTTTTAGACTGTTGTGTTTATAAAATCAGAATGTCTGAATCAATAAAGTAGACTATAGCATTTATCTGTGCTCTTATTCTCAAACCATCATTATCTCTCCTAACATCAGTTTTGTTGCATACCACCTTCATATTAAAATAAAAACAAAACAATACCAAAAGCTATGCCATAATTTACGGTTTAGTTTGTGTTCTCTCCTTATAACTCCTCCTACTCACGTACTTCCAAAGTAAACGTGAGTGTTTCCTACAGGAACTTCCATGATGGAAGTTCCTGTCACTAGTCACTCATCTGGCTTACTAAATGTCATGGTGACACTCATGCTTATACCCGTTTCTGAATCAGTGTTTAATGGCTACTACTCTGTGTTTGGTTGGAGCACTATGGTCTACCTTTATGTTACACATATGGCAATGACACCAGGACCTACTTATTAAAGTGACTTCCGAATGGCTATAAAAATCCATACCAAGAGCGGTATTCGAAGCAACGGATCCGGTACCGAAGAGCAGCACACTACCATTCGGCAGTCGTCCGGCACTGTTAGTCTCAAATTGGCTTTATTTTATGTTATTTTCAGTGAATGTAAGTGAATACAAATAACATGTATTCAAATGAAATACTTGTTAACACTGAAATACTTGTTACGTGCCACTAGGTAGCACGTAAAGCAGCACCTTATCATTCAACCATCGTCCGACACTGCTAGTCTAGGAGACAAGTTTTGTTTTATGTGGTTTTCAATGAATATAAGTGTATAAAAATAGTATGTACCTCATGCCATTGAAATATTTGTCACATGCCACCTAGTAGCAAGATGACTAAAAAGCAGTGACTCATCATTTAACCATCATCTGACACTGCTATTCTTTGAGATACATTTTGCTTAATGTCGTTTTCAGTGAATAGAAATGTATAAAAATAGTACGCACCTCATGCCACAGAAATATTTGTCCCGTTCCACCCAGTAGGAAGCTGACCAAAAAGCAACTCTTTACCATTCAGCCATCATTCGACCCTGCTAGTCTCAGAGATAGGTTTTGTTTTATGTGGTTTTCAGTGAATATAAGTTTATAAAAATAGTATGTACCTCATGCCACTAAAATATTTGTCACGTGCCACCTAGTAGCAAACTGGACAAAAAGCAGCGCCTTAGCTTTCATCCATTGTCCGACACTGCTAGTCTCGAAGACAGGTTTTGTGTAATGGGGTTTGCAGTGAATATAAATGTATAAAAATAGTATGCACCTCATGCCACTGAAATATTTGTCACCTGCCACCTAGTAGCAAGCTGACCAAAAAGCAGCGCTTTACAATTCAGCCATCATCCGACAATGCTAGTCTTAGAGATAGGTTTTGTTTTATGTGGTTTTCAATGAATATAAGTGTATAAAAATAGTATGTACCTCATGCCACTGAAATGTTTGTCACGTGCCACCTAGTAGCAAGCTGACCAAAAAGCAGCGATTTACCATTCAGTTATCATCTGACACTGCTAATCTCGGAGATACATTTTGCTTAATGTCGTTTTCAGTGAATATAAGTGTATAAACATAGTATGTACCTCATGCCATTGAAATATTTGCCACGTGCCACCTAGTAACAAGCTGACCAAAAAGCAGCGCTTTACAATTCAGCCGTCATCCGACACTGCTAGTCTTGGAGACACATTTTGCTTGATATCGTTTTCAGTGAATATAAGTGTATAAAAATAGTATGTACCTCATGCCATTGAAATATTTGTCACGTGCCACCTAGTAGCAAGCTGACCAAAAAGCAGCGCTTTACAATTCAGCCATCATCCGACACTGCTAGTCTTTGAGATAGGTTTTGTTTTATGTGGTTTTCAGTGAATATAAGTGTATAAAAATAGTATGTACCTCATTCCACTGAAATGTTTGTCACGTGCCACCTAGTAGCAAGCTGACCAAAAAGCAGCGATTTACCATTCAGAAATCGTCCTACACTGTTAGTCTTGGAGACACATTTTGCTTAATGTCGTTTTCAGTGAATATAAGTGTATAAAAATAGTATGTACCTCATGCCATTGAAATGTTTGTTACGTGCCACCTAGTAGCAAGCTGACCAAAAAGCAGCGCTTTACAATTCAGCCATCATCCGACACTGCTAGTCTTTGAGATAGGTTTTGTTTTATGTGGTTTTCAGTGAATATAAGTGTACAAAAATAGTATGTACCTCATGCCATTGAAAAGTTTGTCACCTGCCACCTAGTAGCAATCTGACCAAAAAGCAGCGCTTTACCATTCAACCATCATCCGACAATGCTAGTCTTAGAGATAGGTTTTGTTTTATGTGGTTTTCAATGAATATAAGTGTATAAAAATAGTATGCACCTCATGCCACTGAAATATTTGTCACCTGCCACCTAGTAGCAAGCTGACCAAAAAGCAGCGCTTTACAATTCAGCCATCATCCGACACTGCTAGTCTTTGAGATAGGTTTTGTTTTATGTGGTTTTCAGTGAATATAAGTGTATAAAAATAGTATGTACCTCATGCCATCGAAATATTTGCCACGTGCCACCTAGTAGTAAACTGGCCAAAAAGCAGCGCCTTACCATTCAGTTATCATCTGACACTGTTAATCTCGGAGATACATTTTGCTTAATGTCGTTTTCAGTGAATATAAGTGTATAAAAATAGTATGTACCTCATGCCATTGAAATGTTTGTCACGTGCCACCTAGTAGCAAGCTGACCAAAAAGCAGCGCTTTACAATTCAGCCATCATCCGACACTGCTAGTCTTTGAGATAGGTTTTGTTTTATGTGGTTTTCAGTGAATATAAGTGTATAAAAATAGTATGTACCTCATGCCACTGAAATATTTGTCACCTGCCACCTAGTTGCAAGATGACCAAAAAGCAGCACCTCACCATTCAGAAATCGTCCTACACTGCTAGTCTCAGAGATACATTTTGCTTGATATCGTTTTCAGTAAATATAAGTGTATAAAAATAGTATGTACCTCATGCATCGAAATATTTGCCATGTGCCACCTAGTTGCAAGATGACCAAAAAGCAGCGCCTTACCATTCAGAAATCGTCCTACACTGTTAGTCTTGGAGACACATTTTGCTTGATGTGGTTTTCAGTGAATATAAGTGTATAAAAATAGTATGTACCTCATGCCACTGAAATATTTGTCACGTGCCACCTAGTATCAAGCTGACCAAAAAGTAGCGCTTTACCATTCAACCATTGTCCGACACTGCTAGTCTTGTAGAAAAGTTACGTCATTTTCAGTGAATGTAGGTGAATGAAAATAATATTACCTAGTGCCACTAAAACACTTGTCAGGTACCACCTAGTGGCACATGTTCCAAAGTTTCGCCATCTCTGACCTAAAAAGTCGAGCTTTACAATTTATTTTTACTTATTTTTTGAGTAACGAAAAGAGATTACACTTTATCATTTTTTTATGAAGATAACAAATTTTGGCGTACGACATAAAGTTTTTTTTCACTGCACATTAAATGTTTGATTTGAAATAAACAAAGTCCGAAAGACGTCAGATAAATTTGTTCTTGTAACAGAGATTTAAAAAAATTCTTCCATTCTTTTAAAGCAAGTGAAAGCTATTTGCTTTTTGACAATGAATACCGCAAAAAAAGTGGATTGAACTTAAGCTAGAATTAATGTTATGTCAAACTGTGTATTGAAGAATTTTTCATAATTAAAATTAATTAATTAAATGAACTAATTAAATAATTTAATATTTATTAAATAACAATTTAATAATTATTATTTTAAAATTTTATTATATATCATTACCATATATATTTATATAATAATATTATATTAATAATATTATAATATTATATATTAAATAATATTAATATAATATTAATATATAAGCCTGGTTCCCTGCTTCTGAATTACGAGTACCCAATTGTGCAAAGTCGTTCTTTCACCCATGAAACGAAACGAACACCCCTTGTTGAGGTTTAGTCTGCCTTCTGCCCTCGTAGTTTTTCGTTCAAGTGAAGCTGTGTATTACCCTTAGCCGTGGACCAGTCGAATATTGAGAAGAGGTAGACTGAACCTGGTGATTGAACATTTCCTACATTAAGGGGGTGAATAACATCAGCACAATTCGGGCAGGTCTCACCAAAGTCTTTTAACGGTTAACCGTGATTAATCTCTGTTTAAACGAAGAATTGATTCCTACCATTGGTCGGCGCCATGGTTAGCAGTTAAAGCACTTTGGTGAGACCGGCTCTGGCTTGAATAAAGAACTGGGTTCCCCAGCCAACTTGGCGATAATGGTTTAAGTATGGTCGCCATATTTTTCTCCTGATCTCACCGTGTCCAATCAATCTGTATCTATATTATAATTTATATGATATTTGCATCCAACTCTCCTTGTGTAACTCTTTTCTCATATATTAAAATTGCGCAATGCTTAAAATAATTACATAATAAACCAATAATGGTTCTTTATGGCTGAATTTTAATAATTTGGAGCTGTTCCGTTTGTAAACTGTTAAAGGATTAATTGCCCATAAATATAATTGTCCGGATTCCAAATCATTTTTTTTTAATTTAGTAAGAGTATATAATTCTAATACGATGGTGCATTAATTAAAGTCACCAGAAAAAATCAAGAAATACAATGTTTGGATGGATTACTTTTGTGTTTTAGTAAATATTGCCAATATTTTCGCCAAATTTGCCACTGGGAACCCAATTCTTAAGTAATCCCCCGGCTCTTAGTAAATTCACCTTTTTCCGGCTTCATAATTTAAATTTGCATTTATCTTCAGACTGTATTTTCAAGTACTGTTTTTCTACCCTCGTGAGCACTTTTTTGATGACACTATTTTTTCCATTCATTACGTGGAATTCGATCTTTGATCCAGGTGCCCAGAGGTATCAGACGAACTTGGGAAGGTGTGATAAAATAAGTAACTGCGGTTATAAAAGGGGAAAACAAATTGTATTAATTGACATGATTTTAATCGTTAACGGATGAACTAAGTTGCTTAGAAAATTTTAAATAGCACAAAATTAAAAGGAAAATTTATAAAATGGACTTAATAGAATATGAATGGACTAAAATAGAATTCCCAAGTCCAAATTAGGATTCTTGGAATAAGAATAGTGTCTAAAAACTTGGATAAATAAAAATAGTGCAACAGAAGTTGGATAAATAAAAAATATTTTGAATTTTTGTTGTGTAAATTTAATAAGAGCAAATAATAATGTCAATGATTTAATATTATAATATTAAATCACATGGATAAATATAGGGAAGTAAAAAAGTATTTATTTTTCTTTTTTAAACTGTTTACTGGGGATGTTAATCGGCAATATAAGAAACTAAGACGGATATTCAGAAGATTTTTGATTAAAATCAGTTGCTCTTTTAAAAATAAAAAAAAGTCTGACAATGAATAAAAATAAGACAAAGAATTAGTTTTGTTGTTAATTATTGAGAAAAATAACAGCATGATTATTTTGTGTTTTATTAAGAAAGAGAGAACAAATGCAGTTATAAGTACAGTAATGAAAACTTATTTTGTATTGTTAACACTTTCAAACCTTCTTTTATTGTTAAAGTGCTCGTTTTTTTCTGTTTGCTTTCTGCTGATTCTTAAACTCAACACCTTGATTTGCATGCTGAGGTGTACTTTCAATGCTTATTGGATTATCTATTCTATTAAGTATTTTTAAGGACATTAAGTTCTCTGTTTTTTAGCTGCATTAGCACACAGTTTTTTCACATCTTTTTTAGAAAGCAATTTTTCTTTATTTTTCTTTAGTTCCTTTATTATATTTTTTATTTCTTCTCCTTTTTCATACATTTTTCTTTTTTATGACTTGCAAGATATTATTAAGCGTTGAAATTTTTTGTGTGTTGATGCAAAAATCGTTTTTTTTTTCTTTTAAATTTTTTAATGAAGTTTGAAGTATTACCCTCAGAAAGATAATACTTAAGGCTTCTCCCACATAATGTTCTAAGAATGGGTGATCACAAAAAGTACATTCCATTTTACCCTGATTTTTTTCCTGATATTTAACTGTCAATAGATAATTTCATCAATTTTCATCATTCAAGATTCATCAATTTTTTAGTAATTTTTTCATAACGAAGAGAGGCACTTGCTTGTTAACCCTTTAAAGGTCACCAAAATAAATTCATGGGAATTTAATGTAATTTGTTTATAAATGTTATCTATAAGCCTTGTATATGTAAAATATATAAATTTTCTTTACATTCCTTAGAAGGGTTTGCCTTAGAGGATACCAAATTAGGGTTTGAGAAGTGGTTTAGTTGAATAACCCCTACCCTTGTACATTATGCCTTTTTAAAAGTTTAACTATACTGGAAGAACAATAAATGATAATCCTTAAACTGGTATAATAAATAAATAGCTTAACAACTTAAAAGTGTTGTTTGTATAGATACTTTTATTTGAGGTCATAAGTAAGATAAATTGAATCTGACTTCTCAAGTACAGAAAGTTTAAATACATATATTTCAATAGAAAAAGAAATAAATAAGTTAAACGTAGAACTATCATCTGTTATATATTTAAAATATCAAAAATATAATATGTATAAAATGTATAATATGTATATATAAAATGTATAATATGTATATATATATATATATATATATATATATATATATATATATATATATATATATATATATAATCGAAAACTCATCCATATCTCTAAAAAGTTTTTTAACTGCAAAAGCTCTTGATTCTACATGATTGGCTTCCATATATCACAGATGTATGGGAAAGATAAAGTAAAGTACTCCAAAAGGTAAAGTTTAAAAAAAAAAGATGTTTAATAGGTGGTTTTGCTATGAAACCACTATCCGTTAAAGGGTTAAGTAATTCTTGGAACACCATATATGCAGCCAACATTACTCCCTATGTCTTTAAAATTCTTATTTAGAGTGATATATCGTAAACAATCAAGAAACTCATCTTAATTTTTACAGGATTCAATAAAAAAGGTCACATTTTTATTGCATTTTCTATTAATTTTATAATTTTAAATAGTAAAATATTATTGAAAATAGCATTTCTAATAATTTTAAGCATTTAGGATAACTTTTCTTCTTTAATTAAAGTGATATAGTATTTTACTCGTAAGTTGTCTATTTTCTCTACATAACTGTCTAACATTAAAGCTAGATTTACAGTTGTAACAATAAAAAAGTATAATTATTTTACAAATTTATTTATTACATTTACTTATTCTCTTTCTTATTTAGTGGGATATATCTTAAAAAGGAGAAAGATATTTTAATTTTTTCCAGGAATCCTTTAAAAAAGTCACATTCTTATTGATTTTTTTTATTAATTTTGTAACTTTAAATAGTGATATATAGTATTTAAAATAACATTTCTAATAATTTTAAGCATTTAGGATTACTTTTTTTCTTTAATGAAAATGATATAGTGTTTAAACCGTAAGTTGTCTTTTTTCTCTACAGAACTGCCTAATAATAATAATAATAATAATATAATAATAATAATAATTTTATAATAATAATAATTTTTATAATAATAATTTTAAGAATTTAAGATATGTTTTTCTCTTTAATGACAATGGTATAATGTTTTGCCCGTGAGTTCTCTTTTTTCTCTAAATAACTTCATAAAAGGAAAGCAACATTTACAGTTGTAAAAAAAGTACAATTATTTACAGTTTTTCATTTACATTTACTTATTCTTTTTCTTTAAATAACTTATTTAATGTGATGTATCTTAGAGAAAGGATACAGGTATTTTAAGTTTTTACAGGATTCAATTTAAAAAGTCACATTTTTATTCCATTTTTTAT
>CM063499.1:66030252-66032752 GCA_032207245.1 Pardosa pseudoannulata
CACTCGAACAAAATAGCAGTCCAATTAAATTAATAAAACATTTATAAAATATTATATTCCTGACATAAAAAAATAAAATTCGTAAAATATTTTAATAAAATGATTTTTTGATAATAAATATTTAACAAATTTGAATCAAATTGTAGCAATTGTTTTGAGGGCTACTAAAACCTGTAAATACTGCTTTTACCTCACAGTTCATTAACACATTTATACAAGGTTTATTTTAGATTGTCATATGCTGAAACACTTACTCTTTAATACAACCATAAACACTTAAAACTGAATTTTCTCCGCCCTCTGTATCACGTAGTGTCTACATAACCAGTAATACATATTAAAGTTGGATATCAACTGCAGATGGAAACACATGATTAGTAGGTAAAATAGCTTAAAATTTTAATAAAGGAAATTTTCCTTTAGACTTTTGTAGATTAAGAAATATAGGGAAAACATTTCCACAAAAAGGGAACATTAAATTCTCCGTTCTCGTAAAAAAATTGATTGGAAGGGGAAATAAGGAAATGAAACAAAAAGCCTTCGTTTTACCTTTTAACCCTTTCCGGTATGATTTAATAATGAAAAACTGTGCATGAAATAACCATTTAATTTTTATTTAAAAAACTTGTTTCATTTTACAATTCTTACATATTCTTAATTAAAATCCACTTTTTTTTACATAGTGTTAAATAATATCAGAAACAGTAAAATTAAGAAAATATCAAAGCAAAACATTAATAAGGTATACAGATAATAGTCTTCAAGCTAGTGGTACTTTTCAAAACAAAGTGCAAAGGAATTCTTAATTGTTTACACCGCCAAGTAGTCTCACTTTTAATTTGATTCTTGTAACACACACGGCATTTCTTAGTAGGTTTTCTTTTATTCTGACTCATTAATTTGGCAATGACTTGTACCAGTAAACAATATGCAATAGTGACTTGTGATTTTCACAAGTGATAAAAGTGTTGCCAAATTCAGTACACTAGAAAATTTAAACTAAATTAATTATCATATTTAACAGTAACTTTAATCGCATGACCAGTGTAGCTCGTCATTGTGCTGTATGGAATGAAAAACTAATGACGAGCTAGACTCGTCATTTTACCGGAAGGGGTTAAATTAGCAATTTAAAAGCTGTTTCTTTGTAATTATAAAAAACAATTGGTACGATTTAAAGTTTAGAAAATGCAAAAGGAAATTGATAAATTGTCAACATTCAAGATACATTCATTCTACTTCGAAAAAATTTGGAATTTTCTGTAAAGGAAACTTTAATTTAAAAAGTAAACTAATACTAATGTTTCTAGTATACAAAATCTCTTCACAAAAATGCATAAATGAATAAATTAAAATACATTAACAAATTACCTGAGAAGAAAGCATATTACTTACTTCAAAACCTGTCATTCATGCAGAAGCTACAGTTGAGGGAACATCTTCACTTTTGGAAGACCCTGAACCGGTGGGATACATATTACCTTTCCAAAAACTTCTCATTCCTCCATATGGTGCATTTCCGGGATAACCTGGACTTGTGAAATATCCTGAACCGGCGGGATTCATATTAAGTTGTCCAGTTCTAATCATTCCTTCAGATGCATCCTTTGCTTGAGAATCAGGCCTTGCGAAATATCCTGAACCGGCGGGATTCATATTACCTTTCCAAAAACTTCTCATTCCTCCATATGCTGCCTTTCCGGGATAACCTGGACTTGTGAAATACCCTGAACCGGCGGAATTCATATTTATTTGTCCAGAACTCATCCTTCCTCCATATGCTGCATTTCCAGGACCACCTGGACTTGCGAAATATCCTGAACCAGAGGGATTCATATTAATTTGTCCAGATCTAATCATTCCTCCAGATGTACTATTTGCTTGAGAATCAGGCCTTGTGAAATATCCTGAACGGGTGGAATACATATTATTTTGTCCCATACTTGTCATTCCTCCAGATGCATCATTTGCTTGAGAATCAGGCCTTGTAAAATATCCTGAACTGGTGGGATACATATTATTTTGTCCGAAACTTCTCATTCCTCCATATGGAGCCATTCCGGGACCACCTGGACTTTCAAAATATCCTGAACCATCGAGATTCATATTAATATGTTTAAATCCCATCATTCCTCCAGATGTACCATTTGCTTTATAATCAGGCCATGTAAAATATCCTGAACGGATGGGATACATATTATTTTGTCCCATACTTGTCATTTCTCCATATGGAGCCATTCTGGGACCACCTGGACTTGCGAAATATCCTGAACTGGTGGGATTCATGTTAATTTGTCCAGATTTAATCATTCCTCCAGATGTACGATTTGCTTGAGAATCAGGCCTTGTGAAATATCCT
Source organism: Pardosa pseudoannulata (assembly GCA_032207245.1). Taxonomy (NCBI): domain Eukaryota; kingdom Metazoa; phylum Arthropoda; class Arachnida; order Araneae; family Lycosidae; genus Pardosa; species Pardosa pseudoannulata. Next base: position 66,032,612 of record CM063499.1, read on the forward strand.
AAACGGTTGGGATACATATTATTTTGTCCCATACTTGTCATTTCTCCATATGGAGGCATTCTGGGACCACCTGGACTTGCGAAATATCCTGAACTGGTGGGATTCATATTAAGTTGTCCAGGTCTAATCATTCCTTCAGAT
>CM063499.1:66050252-66052752 GCA_032207245.1 Pardosa pseudoannulata
AAATCGGGACCAAGTGATTTCGATCCCAATAAGCGATTGATAACGTTAACCTCGATCACATTAAGTGGAATCTTCTGTAATAAATTCATAGAATTAAGAAAACTAAAAGCAGAATTCTAAACTTCAGAATAAAAATTATCAAAATGTCAAATAACAGTTTAAAAAAAAAAAGAATAAAATGCATTTTATATTTGCCAATGTCAAACGAAATTGGAGCTCTAATTTAGGTCTAAAAAGTTTTTTTATGCACATAACCTTCACCCTTGGTATAAACTTAAATCATAAATCTGCATTTGTGCTTATAATTGTGCATGTTATTTTGATAAATATAGTGTATATATATTTTAATGTGTATATATCATACTTATATTGACCTACATAACTTATTAAGGATATTATTTTATGAATTTTTCATATATTAGTTTATTTAACTCATAATTTATCTGTATTATACACATACACATATATGTATATAATTAAGAAAATAGAGTATTAATATATAGATAGATAGATAGATAGATAATTTCTAGGCCACTACTAATCCCTAAAAAGAGTTCATGGTAAAACTGACCAAAGTGTCCAGGAAGATTTGAATGTACCATGAACATTCTTATTAAAGCGTTAACATACATTAACACACGTTATATAAATACATAACATATGCAACAAACTTTAACATACAATTAACATATATGCCAGTATTAGTATATATATTTATATATATATATATATATATATATATATATATATATATATATATATATATATATATATATATATATATATATATATATTTATATACGTAATGGGTAATTTAGCCCATCACAAAGGGAAGATAATCCCTATTTACTTGTGGAGTCGTAAGTAAAAACGTATCCTTATAAAACAGAAAGAAGATTTTGGTGAAGAGAAAGGGAGTTTATTTTAGTATCATTTCTCTCAGACTCAGGGCAAGCTCTGGACAAAGTAATATGAAACACACCAGTTCAGGATCCTTCACAAGTGCAGCTGGAACCACAATGCAGTATCTGGAGGAATAACAAGTCTTGGACAAAGTAGTATGCTTCCCATGGATTCAGTACTTTCACAAGTGCAGCTGGTCTTAGAAATGCAGTATCTGGATGAATAACAAGTCTTGGACAAAGTAGTATGGTTTCATGCGTTCAGCATTTTCACAAGTGCAGCTGGTCTTAGAAATGCAGTATCTGGAGGAATAACAAGTCTTGGACAAAGTAGTATGGTTCCCATGCGTTCAGTACTTTCTCAAACGCATCTGGTCTTAAAAATGCATCATCTGGAGAAATAACAAGTTTTAGACAAAGTGTTATGGTTCCAACGGACTCTGTAACTTTCTCAAGTCCAGATGCTCCGGCTAATGTACTCTGGAGGTGACAGGCCAAGCCTCGTGTTTTCTGCTTAATTGTCGACTCTAAATTACGAGGACCAATTCTTGACATTTACACTTTAACTCCCGAATCATTTTTGCCGATTACATATTGTTGCATAGCTTAAATCAGTTATTATTGACAGCCCAGAATAAAATAAATATAAGTGTAAACAACTTTCAATACTACAGCACTTTACGTTAGTGATCAGATATCGTTTTAAACATCATACGATGCCATTTATGAAAAAGTAAAAATTCATGACAAAAGGTTTATTGGATATTACAAGCAAAAATAGTACTGTGAAAAGGGAGTTTTATAATAGGTAAAGCAATTTATCATGTTTGCAGTCTATGTAAATGCCCAAAAAGGAAATGTGTGTGTGCTGTTTGAAAACATCATAAAGTGCCGATCAAAATGAAAAAAACATGAAATGCTACCTGTCATCAAGCTCTCATCTTTTATTTTATATAAAAGGTTTTTTTTTTTTAAATCGAAACAAATTCAACAAAACTAAATAAATAAAGGAATTGATAAATGAATAAATAAAGGAATGATTGAAAATTCAATCCCCTATTGTAAAAGATTTCTGATACTTTTTAAAGATATAAATAGGTGGAAGATTATACCTCAAAATTATTGTTTGCAAAAAAGTAAATAATATTAATGAAACTCATTATGTGTTGTTGTGAGTCTGCGCATGTATCAGAAAAATTTTCCATTTTTTTTAAAACAAGCTCTTGCCTTTTAATTTATATGAAAAGTTCTTTTTTATTTTTCAAAAACAAAATAAATTCAGCAAATTTAAATAAATAAATGAATGGTTGAAAATTCAATCCGCTATCATAAAAGATTTCTGATACTTTTTAAAGATATAAATAGGTGGAAGATTTTACCTAAAAATTATTGTTTACAAAAAAGTAAATTTTATTAATGAAACTTATTTTGTGTTGTTGTGAGTGCGTACGCGTCAGAAAATTTTTTCAGTTTTTAAAAGAACCTCACACCTTTTATTTTATATAAAACATTTTTTTTTTTTCAAAAACAAAACAAATTCAGCAAAACTAAATAAATAAATGAATTGATAAATGAATAAATAAATGAATGATTGCCAA
>CM063499.1:66057752-66060252 GCA_032207245.1 Pardosa pseudoannulata
ACATCTGTGATGTATGGAAGCCAATGATGAAGAATCAAGAACTTCTGCAATTAAAAAAAAAATGGAGACATGAATGATTTTTCAATTTTTTTCAAGTCTGTAATTCAGTTTATTTCACTTATGACCCCAAAAGAAAAGTATCTATACAAACAACACTTATAAATTGTTAAGCTATTTATTTACTATACTATTTTAATCCTCTAAGCGGTTTGCACGTACAATTCCGCCAAACCGATGATGTCTTCAAAGCGGTTGTCACATACAATTTTCGACTTCCAAAAACGCTCTGAAAATAGGTGTAATGTACATTTCTGCCTGTGCTTTTACGGTAGGAATGTCAGAACTATTGTTTAGGAACTGCATCCCTCTTTGATTGATATTTATTGAGGAATGCACCCCTACTACTTGAGGCACAAAGACGCTGATATCTTTTCATGGCTTTATAAATCTCTAATTCGAAGTATTTCATTTGCGGTAACAGATGTATCTCTAACTGACCACTTAAATATCTTGGATGTCTTTAGTAAAAAATACAAATAAGTCTCTCAAAGAATATTTTTATTTGTACTTTTAGAATCAATTACTTCTTATGGGATGATCTTCGAGACTTGACGAGTTTTATGTGTTTTAAAAATTAACAATCTATAATGTCTATTTATATATATATTTATAACCGGAAGTAAAAGGACAATAATGAGGTTGGATTTCCCTTATTCCCTTCTAGTAGACAAAGGGTGAAAAGAAATCATAGAACGCTTTGGTCACTGACACAGTAAACCTTTAGCGTATTTTTGGAGACTTATTCCTCGATGTGTTTCCACTCGGAGGGTTAAAGATTCATATTTATTGTTCTTCCAATATATTTAAACTTTTAAGAAAGCATAATATTCACGCTATACCAAGGGAGGAGTTTTTCAATTAAACCACTCTTCAAACCCTCCTTAGGTACCCTCTAAGGCAAACCCTCCTAAGGAATAAAAAGAAAATGTATCATATATTTCACATTTATAAGGTTCATAGATAACATATATATACTAATTACATCAAATTCCAATGAATTTATTTTGGTGACCTTTAAACGCTTAACAGTCATCAGCTAGGTCTTTTTCAGCCCCTGAATTCAATACAAAGCTTCAGAAGGCCTTCTTTCAAAGCAAGCCGAGTCACCGGATTTCGCAGGGTGGGCCAAAATTCCGTCACAGTGACTTTTTGAGTGATGATCCTGAGGCCATAAATGGGATATTACATATCAAAAGTCCATTACGTCAAAGAAAAGAAAAATTTCTTACTGACAAAAATTTCGCTTTTATCAATTGAGAATAGAATTTTCATCAATTAAAAAAACACTTTCTTTAGATCCCCCCCCCAAAAAAAAAGACTAATTCCGACAGAGAAGGGGTTAAGAAAGGTTTGTATTTTAAGTTGAATTCCCTTTTTATGATCCTCTTTAATAATTTGATTATTGAAACACAAAATAAAATACATTAAAGTCCGTTTTATATGTTCCAGTAAGATTAATTTCATTTCATCCTATAAAAAGAATTTTACTTGAATGTTTGAGCAATGATTTCAACCCTCCTTTTTGCTGGGATTGTGATCACAAGTCACGGGATCACAATCCCAACATACAGGAGAGCAATCCCATCATTCAGTAGAATGTGCTCTTGTTTACTTGATACAAAATGCTTCGCATCACCTTCACTAATTCCGGCTTCAAGAGGTACTAAGCATCCAGCAGTCATCCAAATTCTCTTCCCAGCAGTGCTCGTCTTCTGCGTTAGCTCGTGATTTGCGCCTGTGGCGCAACGCGAGCTCACCGGTTACATCTAAGTGCTAAATGCAAGGTGGAATGACCCAGTACTCGCGAACTACCCACCGCTGCCGGGGTAAGCCTGAAGGCCCATATTGACCCGGTTTGGCACATGATTGCCACTTACAGCGCCATCTATTGATACACTTTTGAGCTTATTTCTTTTGCTATACCGTTTCACCCTTTTTCCAGTATATTCAGTTCATATTTGAATTCATTCTCACCAGTGATTCTTTTTACAGCATTTTGAGAGTGGGACTTAACTATAATCACTCTGTATATTAATTTAAATATAAAAAAATTAAAATTGTAATACTGTTAATTTGAATTTATTTCACTTGAGAGTTCATAGTAAGGTGCTCGTTTTCGAAGGGGTTTATGGCCAATAAAGCTTGCGAATCCCTAATAAAATTAGAGGAAGAAAGTATGTCATATCTTTCTTAGAAGAATGGACAAAAATAGGGAAAGCAATACCTTAAAATTCGATTAAGTTCTTCATTCACGAAAATGATCTTACACACACCAAGGAAACAAACACAATTATTTTGCATGCTTTTATTCATTAAGATGTCAATACAGAATGACTTAATGTTTTACACCAACAACAAAAATGTGCGCATATTGCACTGTATTGCTTAATGAGTATTATCTCAATCTAAATGTAATAAGATGTCATTTGCCTTCATATGC
>CM063499.1:66062752-66070252 GCA_032207245.1 Pardosa pseudoannulata
GTGTTGCATCAAAAAATATTGAAATAATTTAATTTATTAAAAATTTAGACCTATTGAAAAAACCCAATTTTATTTTACTAAATTTTCTTCATTTATTAGAAATTTTATAAAAACGTCTCCAAGAATAAATTTTTTAAGTGCATTTCTCTATGATAATATATAAAATAAATCTAAAAATGCAAAAACTTAAACTAGTTTCTACGTTTAAAGAAAAAAGTTCTCCGAACGTAGACGGATACCTTAAATATAATTTTTGTAAAAAAAAAAAAAAAAAATTATAATGCCTTTTTTGCATACCTTTTATTAAATACGTATTTAATTGCGGCTCTCGAATAATTTCGAATTTTCAAAAATGGTTCGGATTATCAAGTAGCTTATCTACCCCTGGTATATACCATTACATGAGAGGCGTTTATTCTAAGGGATGTACAGGAGAGGTTTGGTTTAGTTTGGTTTGGAGTGCTACGGTCTACTTTTTGCAACACGAGGGCTAATGAGACCGGGACCTACAGCTTAGAGACGATTCCGAACGGCTACGAACGTTCATGTCACCGTGGGATTTGAACCCAAGAACTCCGGTACCAACGATCAGCAGCCTAAACAATCGGCCATCGTTCTGCGTACAGGAGAGGAAAAGAAGTAAAAGAATATTAGCCCATTGCCTGTGACGAACGAGCTCAGTTCGGGCAACGTAAATGCGTCCATTTTGGAATGCCCGACCTGAACTAGGGCAAGAGAAAAAAGGTATTTCAATTCCTTGAAGCTCGAAATCGGTTCATCCAATGCATAATGTTTAATTTGCCTTTTCCCCAATAGATACAGATACTTTTCCGCGAGGCAGTTTTGCACCATTTGTCGCTATTTCTCGGGTACTGTAAAAGATTTGTGAAATTCAAAGGAATCTGAGGGATACGGAATTCATGACAGTTGAAATACGTAATAATATTGTTATATTAGTTTAATTTATTTATCCAGAAAATTATGCCATTTGATTTATTTTGCTGTAATTTGAGCAAAAATTACTGTAATCCATTAAAGTTTCCCATATTTGTGAAAATATTGAAAATATAGTTATTCGTTTAATTTTTCCAAAAATAATCTATTTCTAACATTGTGATGATAATAAAGAAGAAAATTAAAAAGATTTTTTTTTTCCATTTTTGGCACGTTCTTCTCAAATATATTCCACAGGCAAGGGGTTAACCCTTAATTTGACAAGATGTTTTTTCAAATATTTTTTTTAATTTCTGTTAATTTCCCGTGTCTGTATAGACATTAGGATCTCTGTAAAATAAAAAAAATATATATCATTTTCCATGTTTGAGATAGTTAATGTCCACTGTGGCGACCACTGACAATTATGTTATATAGTAGTTATAAATATACATGTCCGGAGTAGCGGCCAGACTTAGCCAAATTAAGGGTTAAGAATAGAGGTTGATATTTAAAAACTATTTATCCATTGTAAATATAGTGTAGCCCTCTTAATGTGATCTCGGTTAATGTTATCAATCGCTTATTGTTATCGAAATCCAGATTTTCTCTATTCATTTGTATTATAAAATTATCGTTTTACGTGATCATTACATTGGTTAATGTTATTAGTTTTCGAACCTCATTTTAACTGGCAAAGGAATATTCACAATGTATCCGGAAGGAACCCATCCTTTCTTTTCATTCGCTATTTGAATTTTTGAAAATTCTACCTATTCCCCCTAGGGAAATTACAAGTTCCTGAAATTTTTCAGAAATACGCACACCCTGCTAGTGATCATTGGTTGTCAGATAAGCAGAAGTCAACACATGCTTATCGGAACTGAGATGGGCGTATTCACATTTTATGCCTAGCTCGCTTCTATGCAGCTTTTCGATATGGAAGCCAGAAAGCGAAATGACTTAACGTTAAAACCAGGGCTTCGAACCGGAACTGAACCGAAAACCGAAAACCGGAAAAAACCATTATTTCGGTCGGAACTAAAACCGGAACTGAACCGAAAAAAATATGTTTATTTCGGTTCGATATATCTTTCAGTCATTTTGTTACTGTTACAACTCATCAATATTTTCTAATTTAACGTCAACTTTATAATTACATATCCGCACTTGTATAAGATTGCAATGGTGGTTTTGGTAGCTCCAGCTACACAAGTTGGTGTTGAAATTTATTCCCGAGACAACAGAAGTAATCTCAGTGAAACCACGTTAGAAGATATATTAATAATTAGAGGCAATTTTCATATGTTAAATAAATAATATATTTTTTACATAATTATTGCAAGGCACGATGTGAGAGTCAAACGACGAATGTGGGTAATCATGAACCTAGTTGTCAAATGTGATTTTGATAATGAATAACCATACCAATGCTCGCCGCTCTTATCGTACCTGCTGTTTGTATCAATTCACATAGTGTACCAGTTAAAAAATAAAAGAATAAAAACTTCTAAATTTTGATAGAATTACATTTTTATGTTTAAGATAGAATTATATTTTTAGTACAAATAAGAACATACATAAAATGAAATTATTCATTTGGAACTGAAACGAAAACAGTTATTTTGGCGGAGCGAAAACCGGAACTGAACCGATATTAATTTTTTAGTTGCACCGGAACGAAAACCGGAACAAAAAAATTACGGTTCGAAGCCTGGTTAAAACAAAAGATAGAAATTTTAAACGTTATGACACGTTGATTATGATTACAAAGAATTTATCAATGATCTTAGAAAAATTGTAGACAGTCAACAATTGATCAATTTTCTAATTATGCATACAATTGTTATGCTTTAAAGGATAATATACATAAATGCTGGATAATATAAGATGTGTTTTTTCATTTTGTTTTAAAGTTTAGCACGTGTGAATTAAAGGGGGGGAAATTTACCTTATGTTGCATATCGTTGATTGTTATCAAAATCACGGTGTCCCAAACTGATTATATTAAGCGGAGTCCACTGTATAGTTTATTAAACTCGATTGGTATATAAACTTTCGTAATAGCCTTTTAGGTATTATTGGTACATATGAATCACATTAACCCTTTAAACGTCACTAATAATATTCTTTGGGATATAAGGAAATTAGTTCATAAATGGTATCTATGAGCTTTATAAATATAAATTCATAATTTAATTTAATTCCTTGAGGGAATTTGAAGAGTGGTTAAAGTGCAAAATACAGCCCCTCGTACTGAGTGAAAATATTTTTTAAAGGTTTAATTATATTGGAGTCCAATGAATATTATCATAAAAATGTTATAAAAAATACTAAACAATTTATAGCCGAAAGATGGCCGCATGGTAGGGATCTGCTTTTCATTACAGGAATTTGTGGGTTGAAATACCACTGCAGGAATGGATGATTGTAGCCATTTGTAATCGTCTTCAAGCTGTAGATCCCGGTCTCATTACCCCTAGGGTTGGAAAACAATAGACTGTAGCGCTTTAAACCAAACAACTAAACCTAACATAAACAATTTATAAGTGTTGTTTATATAGATATTTTTTATTTTAGGGTCATAAGTGGAAAAAATCTTACTGTCTTTTCAAGGTAAAATATGTTTAACCACATATATTTCAAATGAAAAAATAAATTAAGTATAGAACTACTCTGTTGTCAGTAGGGAATATCATAAGCATAGAATATAAAAACATCCTTCATATGTTTTTGAAAAGGTGTGGAAAAATTTAACAGGTGGTTTCGCTTCGAAACCACTGCCCATTAAAGGGTATATATTTTTTATATACGCCCCCTGTAGTGAAGCACGGAAATGCATAAGAATTTTCCTTTCCCCTTCATCTGTCTACAGGAATGCTTTAGATGTACTGGTTAAAGATGTATTGCTGAAATATTCCAATGAGGGCCTGATTAATACATGAGCCGACTGAGCCTAGGCAACACCTCCTAAAAGAGATGATTATGATTAACCCTCTGACTGCTCATCCCGCGATTTCCACGGGCAATTCAAATGTAGCAAAATTTGCTCATCCCGCGATTTTCGCGGGCATGTGTTTTTCTTCCGTTATTAAGAAGCACATTCCGCATTTTCACTGTTTAACCAGTGAAATAAGTTATACACAGTATTAGACATTTAATTAGGTAAATAAAATTATATGACTAGAACTATTATAGTTATATTAGATAACAGAATGATAGATAGTATGTTATAAATAGAAACTATGTTAAAGTTGAAATTTATTATAAAATAAATGTTTTATGTGATAACATCTGAAATTAGTTTTTCTGAAAGCTTATTTTCTCATGATAAAAGTCAATATAAAAAAATATTTTCTAGAAAAGAATTAGTATTTCAATTCTCCAATATATATATATATATATATATATATATATATATATATATATTATATATATATATATATATATATATATATATATATTATATATATATATATATATATATATATATATATATATATATATATATATATATATATATGTATATATATATATATATATATATAGATATATAATATATGTATATATATAAATATGTATATATATATAGATAGATAGATAGATATAGATATATATATATATAGAGAGAGAGAGAGATAGATAGATAGATAGATAGACAGATATAGATATACTTAAACTATGCAAAAAATAAGCAATTTTTAAAGAGATCTCGGTTTACAAATTGAGCAGTCAGAGGGTTAAATAAATGAATTGGATACATTATTTTGTTTTGTTTTTCATTTGAAACAATAATACAATACTTTAATTGCTACTGTAATATTTAATGTATAGTAATAAAAAATAAAAAACCTTGTGATGAACAACATAATCTAAATAAAAAAAAAAATAATAACAGGAATTTTTACTATGCAAGTGTGGACTTTTACTGCAAGTCATACTTAAATATACATATATATTTAAATCCTTTTATTGTTTGGAAAGTTTCCATAACATCATCAATGATAGTTTTATAAATCAAAGGAGGAATATAAAGTAATTTATTTCGTATAGATTTCCTTTCGAGTAATGAGAAATCTATTGAAGTAAATTGGTTTATTAACATTTTCATTTTAACTTGAGTAAATGCGTTTAATAATTACCAAATTTATGGAATTTTTAAACTGAAAATTGTGTATAAAATGTACTCCATAATTTTATGCAATATTAGGATACTTAAAAATGCTTTGGTAGAGAGAAACAGCCGAAAAATAATTCGTGGAAAAATCAGGAATGTGATATAACGCATTCTTTTAAAGACGTAGGCCTAGCTACGTGACGTCACATTTCTCGTACTACGGCTTGATCCTTTACGAGGTGTTGGCCTAGGCCCTGGCCACCCTAAAATTTGGTACTGAATTATTAAATTTTAAATAATTTAATTAACAAAATTTGAAAATGTTTCAAAATTTCAAACATTTTATATGAGTAGGTAAAATCACTTATTTTAGGAATTTTTTTTTTCTTTTCTAGAATGAGTAGGTTTATAAAACAAATCTAGTAAATTTCCCCAAAAGTAAAAGTTTTCTTTTAGTTTTTAGTTATACCGCTAGATGGCGATACTAGTTTCAAATGTCTTCAACTGGTATTCCAAGTAGGTTGAAAAGTTTTTTGCTTTTACCAAGCTGATTTTATTCTCTTTTTCTCCAATCTAATTTTTTTTAAGGATTGAATATTGTATTATCGCCGTAAATGAACCTTTGTGCAAAATTTCTGATATCTAGCTGATCAGGAATGTAGTTAAAATTTACAAAATACATATACAGGGTGTCTATAAAAGAAATTTTTAAAAATTCATATCTCACTAACTATGAAAGATAGCAATATTTAGTCGATTTCTCTGTAAAGAGTATAAAAAATTTTTATATGTCATTTAATGTTTGTTAACTATATTGTGCGCTATATTAAATACGTCGCGAAATTTGAAATGATGGCGAATCCGCAACAAAAGGCTCAATGTGTTATTGGCAATAGAAACGAAGTCTGTATTATACAAAGAAACTTTCGACGTAAATATGGTGTTAAGCCTTCTGACAAAACCATTCGTCAATGGTTCAGTGCATTTAAGGAAATAGGGAATGTTTTGAAGCAAAGTTAGGCCATTTCTCAAGAGAAAGTGGACAGAACTCCGTTGGATTTTTCTTCTGGGGGCATATCCAGAATCTTGTGTATGCAGAGAAAATTCGTGATGTTCAACATCTCAGGGAACGAATAGTCAATTGTGGCAACCGTCAAAATTTACAAAATACAGTCTAACATACAAGTGCCCCTTCGCTCGCTTAACTAAAATCTCCTGCAGCATCGTCTGCTAAAGGACCACATTTTGGTCCCATTTTCTAAGATTGCCATTGGTCTGCCAGTTCAATAAATTCTATTGGTTTAGAATTGCTTTCGTGAATCCAGTCAGTTCTTTCCTTGAAGCTTGAAAGTCTGACCTTGAATTCTTATTTTCATGGAAAAAAAAAAAATGTTAATATTTAACCTTTCTGTCATCTTAAAATGCAATTAAGCTTTAAACGCTAATCCGACTCTCGGTCAGTATTAGTCATCTTTAACTTATCTTATAATTTAATTTATTTACATTCTTTTTCTTGTGTTACGTAACCTGCCCAAACTCAAGCAACCATTGCCCTTTCATCTTACTCTCTTCTCTCAGCCATAGTCATTTCAATTCAATAGTGTTTGCCCAAATTCATATGTATCACAGAACTAGAGAGCTAGGCCCAGGCAGTTCTGTGCTGATCCATCTGTGATCCTGTCCGATAAAAATTGCAAGTTGCAAGAGTAAAGCTGTAAGGGAAACAAAAAATCAAAAGTATGAGTGTTATTATTTATCATAACAAGTACACATGAAAAGACCAAACTGTTTATAGAATCTGTCATAGCAACATTTGTATTTGTAATATTAGTAACATATGTATGCAGGACCTTATTAAAGCACTGGCCGACTAGGTCCTGGGCCCCCTAATTTTAGGGGCCGCTAAAATTTGGTCTTGATTATTAAATTTTAAATAATTTAATTAACAAAATTTGAAAATGTTTTTTGTTAATTCTTTAAGTAATATTACATGAAACCTTGAAGGGTGCAAATATAAATATTTCATGGTTACATGTCTAGCTCTAACACTGAAGGGAGAACAAAAACTGTTTTGCGTCGTATCTGTCCAGGTCGGCAGCTAATTTCAAGAAATATCGGAGAAAACACTGTAATTAGCAAATTGAATACTACAAATTATGGAAGTTGTCGGTCCGATGTTAAGGTGCTGTTGATGGTCAAATGTTGCTGGAAGATCATTAAAGGTGAAGAGAAAGCTTCTGATCCTAAATATCTCAAGACAACTGAAAAACAGATTAGAGACTTTTAATCACGGTGCAAATATAAATATTTCATAGTTATAGGCCTAGCTCTGACACTAAAGGAAGAATAAAAAATGTTTTGTGTCATATCTGTCCAACTCGGCAGCTAATTTCAAGAAATATGGGAGAAACCACTGTAATTATTAAAATGAATTCTACAAATTATGGAAG
>CM063499.1:66075252-66127752 GCA_032207245.1 Pardosa pseudoannulata
AATAAATTCCCTTTTAACCACGGCCATCAAGTTCTTTTCTTCAGCAAATACCATAAATTTAGAATTACAATAAAATAGCTAACTTAAAAATGGCGAAAAATTCTTATGTGTGAATGTGAGTCCAACATAATCCTATAACAAACAAACATAAACCCTTTCGAAAGCATAAATCCTTTCACATGTCTTGATTATAGTCTAATCTTAAGATACAAAAAATCTTACCTAGTAAATAAGTTAATGAAATGAAAAATTAAGGGAAATACTGCATTTAATATTTCAACTGTAAATAAGTAATGTTGTATTGATTACTTATTAATTCATCATTTCACAGATGGGTCATTCTCATAAAAAATAACACATTCATGTTTTTGTTAGCAGGTTTTGAAGTAATGACTCTGAAAAGGGCGTTTGATTGTTTTCAGAAGACATCATTATTTTCAGAAGCCTTATTTGGGAAAATTGAGCACGTGAAACTTAAAACAGTTTGACTGCAAGCGCCAAACTTTAAAGAAACTAATCTTGACTCTGTTGTCAGTGTAATCTTTCCTATGATTGGCCAGTTCCTTTTTTTGTAAGCTGTCCTGCGATTGGTTAGGTCCGCTGATCAACTGTGATTTCTAAGGTCTAGTCCATTTCCCCTCCCTTAATCCATAGTACAATCAGTGTTGCCAACCATACGATAATTATCGTATATGTACGATAACTTAGGATGCTGTAAGATGAAAAATAATCTCAAAATTATGTGACATAATTCTGAAAAACTGTACGATAATTTCCTGATTTGTACGATAAAACAACATTAGACTAATGGAGAATTAAAAGAATGGGTAATTTAACTGTAACTCTATAAATATCAACAACAAAAAATAGATGATGTCTAATTATTTTTTTATCACTATTTCACAACAAATAATTGTTGTAGATTTTAGAGCAGCTTAAGGAGCATGTTTTGAGATGCTTTTTCATTAAATAAAAGTAAATAATCCTGACACAGAGGTTGAGAAAGCCCATATGTACTGTGTAATAAAAGAAAGTGTCAAGTATAAAAAAATGTATTTTTGTGAAATTGAATATGACCTGGGTACTAATGTTTGATATTATTTGAAACGAATATAACATAAAGAATTTTAAAAATTTTTATGTCCAGTGTTTTTATGTGTTTGTTATTTCATCAAATTATTTAAATCAGTCTAAAACATAAAATTGTTAAATGCAAAATTACTGAATATTCACGATTATACTGGAGATATTTCTTTAATGATTACATAATTATGGATAATTAGAAGTAATTTTGCATTTTACTTATTCTATTGCAGTTTTCACTAAAATATGGTATTTTTAGTAATTAAACCGATTATTAAATAATAATCGGTTTTATTACTGAATATTTCATATTAAAAAAAACCCACAGTATATAATGAATTATAACATTATTAAAAAGTATATATATATATATATATATATATATATATATATATATATATATATATATATATATATATATATATATATATATATATATATATATATATATATATATATATATATATATATATATATATATATATATATATATATATATATATATACATATATATATATATATATATATATATATATATATACATATATATATATACATATATATATATATATATATATATATATATATATATATATATATATATATATATATATATATACACACAATTTTATTCTTAAATCAGTAAAGAAAAATCACATGTCTGGTGTTTCATTTAAAGTAAAATACGGGATGATAGAAAAATATTTAGTGAATCATATTAAAATATTTATATATTTTTTGCCTCCTCCCCCCCCCCCAAAAAAAAAAGAGTGAGGGGAGAGAAATGTATAACTAGAAAAATATATCGTACAAACGCCATCTATTAACACTATTTTTAACTATTACAAAAATGTACGATAATTTATAAGCCAATGCCATAATCTTAGGACCTAGAATCCATAATTTTGCCTTTGAAGGTTGGCAACACTGAGTACAATGCATAGTAATACTCTAGGTGCTAACAAAGAAATATAAGCATGCTGCAGCAAAGATACCAGGAAACAAAAAGGAAGCCCTGAAATCACTTCTTTAAATCATTTATTATATACTAACAGGTGCTTCTTGATCTCCGTGATATACCAGTCTTACACTTGGACTGTGTTGTCCCATAGTTGTAGTAAATAAATTTTCTTTTGTGTTCGGCCATCAAGTTCTTTTCTTCAGCAAATACCATAAATCGCGAAAAATTCTTAAGTAGGAATGTGAGTCAAACAAGCATAACCCCTTTCGGAAGCATAAATCTTGTCACATGTCTTGATTATAGTGTAATCTTAAGATACTAGCATATAGCTGTCATATGATGGGATCAGTAAAATTTTTAATTTTCTAGAATTGTAAAGTACCCTATACGGCAGGTAAAAAAAATGATTTGGTTTTTGGTTCAGAATTATATGGTACACGCTCAATAATTTGTTTATATTTACTGACCACATGTTAGTTGCCAACTTTAATTTATCTTGTTATATTACGTGATAGGATGAACAACAGAAGTTTTAATATTGACAGTGATTATTTGGCGGTATATATGAATGATGTCCAAAATGTAGGGAATCGATTGCAAACCGTGTGGTTATGTATAAAAACCAAACACACAAACGAGCAAACTTCTTAATTTTCAAAGATATACAACTTAAACGCTAGATATTTATTAGTCCGTGAAATAGACTCCTAGACTAATAATGAAAATAATTTGTTGTTACTACAGGTGAAAATAATCGATGATTAAATTTAAAATTAGCACATATGTACCTAATCTATTATTTAACCCTCTGACTGCTCAATTTGTAGACCAAAATCGGTTCAAAAATTGTGCATTTTTTTTTTTTTTTTTACATTTTAAATCTATATATATAGAAGAATTGGAATATGCA
Organism: Pardosa pseudoannulata; assembly: GCA_032207245.1. NCBI lineage: Eukaryota > Metazoa > Arthropoda > Arachnida > Araneae > Lycosidae > Pardosa > Pardosa pseudoannulata. The sequence continues at coordinate 66,078,208 of CM063499.1, forward strand.
CCTATTCTTTTTAGAAAAGATTTTTTTATATAGATTTTTATCGTGAGGAACGAATTGTCAGAAAAACCAATTTCAGATATTATCACAAGAAAATTTTTTTTAATAAATTTCAATTGAATTACAGTCGATTTCTATTTATTACATAATATAATTATAATATATAATATGTAATTATATAGTATAATTATATTATGTAATAAATACATAATATAATTATATAGTTAATTATATAAATACATTATTATAATTATAATATATAATATTATAATATTATTATATCATCCTATAACTATAGTTCTATTTATAGAATTGTATTTTTTACATAATTAAACGTCTAATTTTGTACATAATTTATTACAATGTTTAAACGGTGAAAAAGTGGGATACACTCCTCAAAAAAGGAAAGAAAAGCAAATGCCTACGAAATTCGAGTGATAAGCAAATTTTGCTACATTTCAGTTGCCCGTGGAAATAGCGGGATGAGCAGTAAGAGGGTTAATACAAATATAAAAGAAAATTATTTACGTAATATCTAAGTTCAGTGATAAAACTTATGAAAATAATGCGGACGATATTTAAATAATTTAAAATAAAAAATGATTAAATGAGATGGTTAAAGGAATGACGTCATAATGTTTAAAAAAATGTTACTTTTACCTATTTATTATGTGACTAGCATGTAGCCCGTCATTTGACGGGATCAGTAAAATTTTTAATTTTCCAAAATTGTAAAGTACCCTATGAGGCAGGTAAAAGAAATGGTTTGTTGTTTGGATGAGAATTATCTTGAAACAAAAAATAATCTGTGATTCAGTTTAAAACTATCACATATGTACCTAATCTATTATTTAAGCCGAATATAAAGGAAAATTATTGACCTCATATCTAAGTTCAGCGATTAAGCGTAGGAAAATAAGGCATAATTTAAATAATTTAAAATAAGAAATGATTAAATGAGATGGTTAAAGGAATGACGTCATAATGCTAAAAAAATGTTATTTTTACCTATTTATTATGGGATAAATTGATAGAAAAAAATTGTAAAGTACCCTATGAGGCAGGTAAAAGAAATGGTTTGTTGTTTGCATGAGAATTATCTTGAAACAAAAAATAATCTGTGATTCAGTTTAAAATTATCCCATATGTACCTAATCTATTATTTAAGCCAAATATAAAGGAAAATTATTGACCTCATATCTAAGTTCAGCGATTAAACGTATGAAAACAAGGCATAATTTAAATAATTTAAAGTAAGAAATGATTCAATGAGATGGTTAAAGGACTGACGTCATAATGCTAAAAAAATGTTATTTTTACCTATTTATTATGGGATAAATTGATAGAAAAAAATTGTAAAGTACCCTATGAGGCAGGTAAAAGAAATGGTTTGTTGTTTGCATGAGAATTATCTTGAAACAAAAAATAATCTGTGATTCAGTTTAAAATTATCCCATATGTACCTAATCTATTATTTAAGCCAAATATAAAGGAAAATTATTGACCTCATATCTAAGTTCAGCGATTAAACGTATGAAAACAAGGCATAATTTAAATAATTTAAAGTAAGAAATGATTCAATGAGATGGTTAAAGGAATGACGTCATAATGCTAAAAAAATGTTATTTTTACCTATTTATTATGGGATAAATTGATAGAAAAAAATTGTAAAGTACCCTATGAGGCAGGTAAAAGAAATGGTTTGTTGTTTGCATGAGAATTATCTTGAAACAAAAAATAATCTGTGATTCAGTTTAAAATTATCCCATATGTACCTAATCTATTATTTAAGCCAAATATAAAGGAAAATTATTGACCTCATATCTAAGTTCAGCGATTAAACGTATGAAAACAAGGCATAATTTAAATAATTTAAAATAAGAAATGATTCAATGAGATGGTTAAAGAAATGACGTCATAATGCTAGAAAAATGTTATTTTTACCTATTTATTATGGGATAAATCGATAAATCTAATCACCTGCTCTTAACCGGGGAAAATAGGAGTTGAAATAATGGCTTTAAAAGCTCGATAAGAGGGGAAGAGGTGGATTTCGAACGTTTTAAAGAAGGCAGTATTTTTCGCTGTGATATGAAGCATATTTATACCAATTTATTTTAGAATCTGATCTGTAATTTAGGAGAAGATAAACATTACTCTCTTTGAATTTTGCTAACTATGGATGCCTCTATCCATTCCAGGTCCAACCGCTTCATAAAATCGACGACAGACGGACAGACAGATGGGTTATTAACAACTTAGGCTATTTTTATATAGGGGATGTGTTTGGTGTAATAAGATATATAACTAAATAAAATTTCATACTCCATCAGTGAATATGCTGAAAAAGAATCACATGGATATTAAAGACTGAATTACGATTTTATATGTCCGTAAATATAGCATATGCATTGTAAATTAACTGACTAAAGCATATTAAAATACTTTAGGGGAGATTGTATCTATGGAGATTGACAATATTCTTTACAATAGCTTTTATTCAATCATCATAAATCTAAATTTCTCGTTTTAAAAGGTGCTTTTTATAGGTTTTTTCTCTAGGTTTGACAAAATATTTTTTTGTCATTTCAAGTAGCACATAATATTACAGCAATATAAAAATATATCCCATCATCCCATCTCCATCAGTGAATACGCTGAAAAAGAATCAAATGCATATTAAAGACTGAATTACGATTTTATATGGCCGTAAATATAGCATATGCATCGTAAATTAAGTGACTAAAGCAAATTAAAATACTTTAGGGGAGATTGTATCGATAGAGATTGACAATATTCTTTACAATAGCTTTTATTCAATCATCATAAAACAAAAATTCTCCTTTTAAAAGGTGCTTTTTATAGGTTTTTTTCTCTAGGTTTGACAAAATATTTTTTTGTCATTTCAAGTAGCGCATAATATTACAGCAATATAAAAATATCCATAAAAAACGAGATTCATTTACCTGTAAACTTAAGTTTTGAAATATATTAGAAACTAAACTTTTATATCGAATTCAAGCGAAATTATCTATGCTCTTCTGTAAACATAAATCTTTAAAAGTGTTTAATATTATTAAAATTGTTACCTGAAAATTAAAAAAAACAGCATTTATCATGCTATAAAATAAAATATATTATTCGTATGAGTATACATGTGCTTCAGATGATAAAAAAGAATATTCAAAAGACCTCTACCCCAAGACAAAAAAACTACCTTTTCCAACGAAATATTAACAATATTAAGCATATGTGATGAGTAAAACTGATTAGAAAGCTTAATGTAGAAATTTTGTACTATGGGGGCCCAAACGACGGGATTGAAGTGAAGATTGGAACATTATAGCATTATTATTAAGTACTTGCACAGATTCGATTTTGAATAAAAATAATGTAAAATTTTTCAGTCCATGAATGATGCCACAACTTTTTTTAATATTTTGAACACTCACCCATATTTCGTCACACTTCCACATACCTTCCACATACCTTCTACTTCCTCTCCCTTTTTTGTAACATTGTGTTCACAGAATATTACATAAGCATATACTTTTAGTTTTTAAATAAAGAACTGCGTTATAGATCATATCTTACATTTGACTTTTAAAATTTAATTATATGTTTTAATGGCATCTGTAAATATAACATTAATAGTAATTCGTTAATTTGAATAAAGTAAGAGTGATGGTTTACAACAACGATACAACTAATATACGACAGCAATAAACAATATTTTTTGGACATTTCAAAGGTTTTATATTGAAAAGTGTTCATCTATGTAAAGAATTTCTGCTGGTATCATATTCCCAAAATCTAAGAATTCCGAACGGCTATGGAACTAAATATCAGCAGCGAAATTTAAACATGTGAACTCCGCTACCGAAGTACGACATTCTACCATTCAGGTCAAAATTACAATAAGAGGAAATAAACACGGGAGAGAGGCTTTCACAACAGTTAAAAATAAAGTTTAAAGTTTGGTCAATTTTAAAATCATTTCAAAACTGCCTCAATCTATAGTTTTCAGAGTTTTTATTATAACCAAAATATGCGATGCCACACTTCTTGTTATCACCCCTTACAGAAATTTGTCTTAATTCCCAACCCGCCATTTCCAAGCGTCCATTTCCCGCCATTTTCGAATTATTTTTCTAGTACCAAGAATTCTAGCTAAGAATTAGTTTAAAGGTGTCACAGAGGAAAATTTCATCTAAGCACAGAATTTCTGCTGGTATCATATTCTCAAAATCTACCAATTCCGAACGGCTACGAAACTCCATACCAGCAGCGGAATTCAAACACGTGATCTTCGCTACGATTCAGGTCGAAATTAAAGGAATAAAATCGGCAAAAAAAAAAATTATAATAATAAACAGATGAGAGTTGATTTTACACCAATTAACAAAAAAGCTTAAATTTTGGACTATTTTAAAATAACTTCTGCAGTTTTCAGAGTTTTATTTTAACCAAAATTTGCGATGTCACACTTCTTTTTAACCCCCCCCCCCTTGCCAGAAACTTGTCATAATTCACAACCCGCCATTTCCAAGCGTCACAACATTTGTGAACGGTCTCAGTAATTGTTTCATATTCTAAAGCTATAAATAATGTAATTGTAAAACCCTTTTAACTAATTATTTTCTAATGAAAAAAAGTATTTAAGAAATTCTAGCAAAGAATTAGTTTAAAGGTGTTACAGAGAAAAATTTCATCTATGCGCAGAATTTCTGCTAGTATCATATTCTCAAAATCTACCAATTCCAAACAGCTACGAAACTCCATACCAGCATCGGAATTCAAACACGTGATCTTCGCTTCCGAAGTACGGCACTCTACCATTCAGGTCGAAATTAAAGGAATGAAAGCGGCCAAAAAAAAAAAAAAAAAAAAAAAAAAAAAAAAGGAAAAAAACAGATAAGCGTTACTTTTACACCAATTAACAAAAAAGCTTAAATTTTGGACAATTTTAAAATAACTTCTGCAGTTTTTAGAGTTTTATTTTAACCAAAATATGCGATGTCACACTTTTTGTTATCACCCCCCCCCCCTTGTCAGAAACTTGTCATGATTCACAACCCGCCATTTCCAAGCGTCACAACATTTGTGAACGGTCTCAGTAATTGTTTCATATTCTAAAGCTATAAATAATGTAATTGTAAAACCCTTTTAACTAATTATTTTCTAATGAAAAAAAGTATTTAAGAAATTCTAGCAAAGAATTAGTTTAAAGGTGTTACAGAGAAAAATTTCATCTATGCGCAGAATTTCTGCTAGTATCATATTCTCAAAATCTACCAATTCCAAACAGCTACGAAACTCCATACCAGCATCGGAATTCAAACACGTGATCTTCGCTTCCGAAGTACGGCACTCTACCATTCAGGTCGAAATTAAAGGAATGAAAGCGGCCAAAAAAAAAAAAAAAAAAAAAAAAAAAAAGGAAAAACAGATAAGCGTTACTTTTACACTAACTAACAAAAAAGCTTAAATTTTGGACTATTTTAAAATAACTTCTGCAGTGTTCAGAGTTTTATTTTAATGTAAATGTGCGATTTCACACTTCTTGTTAACCCCCCTCCCTTGCCAGAAACTTGTCATAATTCACAACCCGCCATTTCCAAGCGTCACAACATTTGTGAACGGTCTCAGTAATTGTTTCATACTCTAAAGCTATAAATAATGTAATTGTAAAACCCTTTTAACTAATTATTTTCTAATGAAAAAAAGTATTTAAGAAATTCTAGCAAAGAATTAGTTTAAAGGTGTTACAGAGAAAAATTTCATCTATGCGCAGAATTTCTGCTAGTATCATATTCTCAAAATCTACCAATTCCAAACAGCTACGAAACTCCATACCAGCATCGGAATTCAAACACGTGATCTTCGCTTCCGAAGTATGGCACTCTACCATTCAGGTCGAAATTAAAGGAATGAAAGCGGCAAAAAAAAAAAAAAAAAAAAAAAAAAAAAGGAAAAAAACAGATAAGCGTTACTTTTACACCAACTAACAAAAAAGCTTAAATTTTGGACAATTTTAAAATAACTTTTGCAGTTTTCAGAGTTTTATTTTAATCTAAATGTGCGATTTCACACTTCTTGTTAACCCCCCTCCCTTGTCAGAAACTTCTCATAATTCACAACCCGCCATTTCCAAGCGTCACAACATTTGTGAACGGTCTCAGTAATTGTTTCATACTCTAAAGCTATAAATAATTTAATTTTTAAAATACTCCTAACTATTTTTTTCTAATAAAAAAAATGTATTTAAGAAACTCCAGCCAAGGATTAGACTCGTTCGATTCTAGGACCACCCCCTACTACCATTTAAAGTAATTATATCAATTATTATTGACTTTTAATATTTATATTTTATTTCCTTATATTGAAGTAGGAATGTTTTAATCTTCTGGAAGGAGTCATGATTTAGTTTCAGAGAGAAGAGGTTCTCAAACTGAACTGATCCAATTACATATTTCACTATTTTTAATATATAGAATTTAATAGAATTTTATAATATATTTATCGAATAATCCAAGCATAATCTTATGTAGTATGTATAAAAACAATTTTTAACAGAGATAATAAAATTAAAATATAGATAAAATTTCTTAAAAATTGGAAGTCCAGGTCTCTAGCCTTCGTGTAGTAAAAAAGTAGAAAGTAGTGATCCAAGCAAAATTATGCACTACAAATATGTAAAACATTTTGGGACAGACATATTGAAATTAAAATTTTAAATAAATAAAATTTTAAAACACTTGAGTTTTTATTTACAATTAAATTTTGATTAAGCATGAAGTTTAAAAAAATTATATTTGAAAATGATTTTTATTTCACTGTTAAAGAGCAATTAAATTACAGAATTTCCCCCCTCTGACTGCGGGCTGATATTTTCATGTAGTTTAAAAACTCTTAAAAATATTTAAATATTCTTATAAATTCTAGAAAACTTTTGACTGATCCACAAAAATACACAAAACACGTGTACGTCTTTCATCCTATTTTTACTGACTGAGTACTTGCATTTTATATTTTTAGTCTCTGCCTAACCCTTAAATTTAATTGTTTTCCAAGTATTGCAATTCTAATTTTAAAAGAAGGTATAAAATAAAATTGACCATTCTTCGTTAAATTTTGAAAGAAACCAGTGTACTAGAGGTCTTAGTCAATATTTTCCAAGAAAATTTCAGAAATCATTCACACAGGTTTTTTAAACCTGTTAATTATAGAAGAAATCTACACGGAAGTTCAGTCTTATTTAGTTTTCCCACAGTCAAGCTTTCTTTTAAAGTCCTAAATTTTAAGAGAAGAGGTTCTCAAACTGAACTGATCCAATTACATATTTCACTATTTTTAATATATAGAATTTAATAGAATTTTATAATATATTTATCGAATAATCCAAGTACAATCTTATGTAATATGTATAAAACAATTTTGAACAGAGATAATAAAATTAAAATATAGATAAAAAATTTTATAAATTGGAAGTCCCGGTCTCATTAGCCTTGGTGTAATTAAAAAGTAGAAAGTAGTGATCCAAACGAAATTATGGGCTATGAATATGTAAAACACTTTGGGACAGACATATTGAAATTAAAAGTTTAAATAAATAAAATTTTAAAAAACTTACAATTAAATTTTGATTAAGCATGAAGTTTAAAAAAATTAAATTTGAAAATGATTTTTATTTCGCTGTTAAAGAGCTATTGAATAAATTACAGAATTTCTCCTTCTGGGTGCTGACTATCTTTTCATGTATTATAAAAACTCTTAAAAATATTTAAATATCCTTATAAATTCTAGAAAACTTTTGATTGATCCACAAAAATACACAAAACACGTGTACGTCTTTCATTCTACTTTTACTGACTGAGTACTTGCATTTTATATTTTTAGTCTCTGCCTAACCCTTAAATTTAATTGTTTTCCAAGTATTGCAATTCTAATTTTAAAAGAAAGTATAAAATAAAATTGACCATTCTTCGTTAAATTTTGAAAGAAACCAGTGTACTAGAGGTCTTAGTCAATATTCTATCCACGAAAATTTCAGAAATCATCCACACAGGCTTATAAACCTGTCAATTATAGAAGAAGAAATCTACACCCGGAAGTACAGCCTTATTTAGTTTTCCCACAGTCAAGCTTTCTTTTAAGTCCTATAACCCCCCTTTCCCCTAAAGAGTTGAAAACAGTTATGGATATTTCCAATACCAGCTGAAAGTGGTAAATAAACATTTTAAGCCCCTCCTCATCTATTGTACTGAAAATCTCCTAGACGTATAATAGCAACAGGTGTAATAGTTAAACGAATTAGGATCCAGCAGGACTTGAGACCTGTCTATGTCCACTTAGTCATCAACCAGTCTGGTTAGAAGTAGTCCCAGCCTTCTTCCAATACATTCAGTTTGGATCCCATCAAGATTTATATTGCCTGTGTTCATTTCAAAAAGTGCTGTGCTAGATTTAGAATCCTGTAGTGTATTTGTGGTAGAATTTCGTAGTGTTCTAAAATGGCCGAATTCTTCAAGAACTTGCAACGAAGACTAGTTTCGAAATTTTACCAACCCCAAGATAGGTTTCTTCGCGAAAGCTTAACGATGGAACAGAAGATTAAGAAGACTGTAGCAGGTAAGAAAGAGATTGCATATAAATAGATTTAACAAAAAATGTTTTATACTTTGAAGAATTGTCTAGTGTAATAACCCAGAAGGATTTTTGTATTTGAAATAGATACTTTTTAATAGATATGTTAATATTCCTCGGACCAGGGGGTGTATAAAATATAGTTCTGTTAAAATTTATGCATTATACGTAAATATTATGCAGTTTAAATTTTCTTTAAGCCATAACCAATTTTTATATTTTATTTTCGAATTACAGGCAATTTTTTTGCTTTGTTCTCTATACACTAACAAACGTTAACGATATCTGAAATTTAATATGAAAAGAGTACACCACAAATTATAATTTCCCCTAAGTTTCGTATTGAATTAATAGTAATTAATTTTTTATCCCACAAAATGCGGATATACGATGACCTTTAATTATCTCATACTTCTCTTTTCATTTTTAAATGTTAGATGTTTGTGTATTGTTAATAATTAAATTTTAATAATTAAGTTTCTTAACATCATAAAAATTTTGAAATATGAAATTGCTAAAAGGAACAAGTTCTTTAAATTAATCCAAAGAATATGTTTTATGAAGTCCTAAACTAATAATGTGTCTGTGTGTGTGTATATATATATATATATATATATATATATATATATATATATATATATGTATGTATATATATAATATATATCTATATATATAAGCATATAATCTTATATAACACGTTTCAGTAAATGGAGCAAAAATATTAAAATTAAAAATCAGATAAAAGTTATAAATAATTGAAATGTTTTTTTTTTAAATTGATTAAACGTACATTTGAAAATAAATATATTTAAAAACATACATTGTTTATAATCTTAAACTGCACTACTTAAATATTTAGAATTTCTAGGGGGGGGAGCAGGTCGAGCTTTGGTTCCAGACAGAAATGGTTGAGTCAATAGAATAAATGAGTTATGAAGTAACCGATCAAAAGAAAATTATTTTTATTTTTAGAAAATGTTCTGGAAAATTTAATACATTTTTAGAAATATGTTTACACAAATATATTTATTTCTTTAAGTTCAAATATTCATTTGGTAATGATTAAATATAAGTTTATTAAAATTACTCCATGAACATTATCTTTACAAATAAATGGCAATTTTAATTTATATAATATATTTTAAACATTTATATAATCAGATAAAAGTTATAAATAATTGAAATGTTTTTTTTAATCGATTAAGCGTACATAAATTTATTTAAAAACATACATTTTTTATAATCTTAAACTGCACTACTTAAATATTTCGATGGGGGGGGGCATCTCTAAATTGGGTACCAGAGAGAAATGGTTGAGTCAATAGAATAAATCAGTTTGAATTTTAAGCCCCCGAACAAAATAAAATTATTTAATGTTTAGAAAATGTTCTGGAAAATTTAATACGTTTTTAGAAATATGTTTACATAAATATATTTATTTCTTCAAGTTCAAATATTCATTTGGTAATGATTAAAGATTAGTTTATTAAAATTACTCCATGAACATTATCTTTACAAATAAATGGCAATTTTAATTTATATAATATATTTTAAACATTTATATAATCAGATAAAAGTTATAAATAATTGAAATGTTTTTTTAATCGATTAAGCGTACATAAATTTATTTAAAAACAAACATTTTTTATAATCTCAAACTGCACTACTTAAATATTTCGAGGGGTGGGAGGCATCTCTAAATTTGGTACCAGACAGAAATGGTTGAGTCAATAGAATAAATCAGTTTGAATTTTAAGCCCCCGATCAAAATTAAATTATTTAATGTTTAGAAAATGTTCTGGAAAATTTAATACATTTTTAGAAATATGTTTACACAAATATATTTATTTCTTCAAGTTCAAATATTCATTTGGTAATGATTAAATATAAGTTTATTAAAATTACGGGAAGTCCTCCATGAACATTATCTTTACAAATAAATGACAATTTTAATAGATATAATATATTTTAAACCTTTAAATAATATTTAATAAGTTACCGCAAAGAGAAAAAATGATGTGTCCCATCCTAATAGTTTGAACTGATGTATATTTTATGTTCTGTAATGCAAAATATACTATATATATTTTTATATATATATACAATATAAATATTTGTCTTGACTCAAAATCAAAAAATACATAATCTATTTGAAAAATTATTAGATATATTAAATTTTTGTACATTTTTTATTCGAAATATTCCTTTTTATGATTTTAGGTCATTATTAATATTTTCATTAAACGCAAACGATTAATTTTTAATTTATCACATCATAACTAAGTGAAAGAACAATGATTTTATCAATGTGACGTCATTTTAATCCCATGTAATTGTTTTAAATTTTTGAAAACAGATTAACATTTTTAATTTATCACATAATAAATAGGTGAAAATATTTTTTTATAATTCCGCTCATAATAGAAATATATAAATATGCCTATACTCGAACTGAACTGTGACTAATTTAGAGAGTTAATCACGAAAAAAAATCTTTGTTTAAAAGTAACATATTAAGTTCACCGTAGAGAAGCGCAGGCGCACTTGCTAGTACTTTATGTTTTTCTGCAGAATATATTGTTTGAGAATTCATAAATTACAAAGCGTATGTTTTGAAAAAATGGTTTAAGTAATTATTAATAATAGCGATTGTTTTTTATATTTTGGAAACAATTATGATTATAATATGATAGATTTTAAAGTATTTTTTCTCATTTTTAATTATATTTCTCTTCGAAATACACTATTAATACTATATACTGTTACTCATATTATACTGTTATATACTATTATACTACTATTCATATCGACTCCAAATTAAAGTCCCCTCTAGTAATATTTCCTTGAAAAAACTAAGATAAGCATACAAAGAAATTTCTTCAAGTGATCATAACTGAAATCTATTTTATGTCTTAGATCTCATTTTCAAATGAAAAGATAATATTTCTATATCAATATTTTTGGCATCGTAAGACAGATTTCGAAATGCAACACATGCATTTCGAAAATATTAATGATTATCTTTACAAATAAATGGCAATTTTAATTTATATAATACATATTAAACCTTTAAAAATCTTTAAAAAGTTATTGAAAACAGAAAAAATTATGTGTCCGATCATATTAGTTTGAACTGACGTATATTTTATGTCCTGTAATGCAAATACTTTATATTTCTCTACAGAATATAACAGATAATATTGTTTGAAAATTCATATAATACGAATCGTATGTTTTCAACAAATGGTTTAAGTAATTATTAATAGCGATAGTTTTATATATATTGGAATTAATTATGATTATAGCATGAGATATTTTAAAGTATTTTTCTCATTCTTAATCATATTTCTCATCGAAATACACTATTAAAACTATAGTATTACTCATATGGAGTCCAAATTAAAGTCCCCTCTAGTAATATTTACTTGGAAAAACTGAGATAAGCATACAAAGAAATTTCTTTAAGTGATCATAACTGAAATATATTTTATGTCTTAGATCTTATTTTTAAACGAAAAGATAATATTTCTCATATCAATATTTTTGTCATCGGAAGACAGATTTCGAAATGCAACACTTTCATTTCGAAAATATTAAAATTTAAAAAAGCATAAAAGTTTTAAATAATCGGAATGTTTATTAAAAATTAATACATTTAAAATAAATATTATATTTAAAAACATAAATTGTTTTTCGTTTTTAAATTGCACTTCTTAAATCTTTAGAATTTCGAGAAGAAGTCATATCGAGCCCTCTTCTGGCTTCGGTATTAGGCTGAGTTCATAGAATAAATCAGTTTGAAGTTAAAGCATCCGATCCAAAAGAAAATTATTTAGTTTTTAGTAAATGTTCTGGAAAGTTTAATACATTTTTAGAAATATGTTTGAATAAATGTATTTATTCTTTTCAGTTACGATAATTATTTAGTAGTGGTTAAATATAAATTGTTTAAAATTACTTTTATGGGATATCCTAAATAAACATTGTCTTTACATATAAATGGCAGTTTTAATTTATATAATATATTTTAGAGTTTTTAATAATCTTTTATAAGTATTTGCGTTTACTCAAAAAGAAAATATAATGTGTCCGATAATATAAGTCTGAACTGACGTATATTTTATGGAATGTAATGCAAATATTTTATAAATTTCTACAGAATATGACAGGTAATACTGTTTGAAAATTCATAAAATATGAAGCGTATGTTTTAAAACAATTTTTTAAGTAATTATTATTAGTGATAGGTTTTTTGTAATTTTTCAAATAATTATGATTATGATATGATAGATTTTATTAAAATATTTTTTCTTATTCTTAGTTATATTTCCCATCTAAATCCATTATTAATGCTATATTATTACTTTTAACTAGTCAAAAGTCCTCTCTAGTAATATTTCCTTGAAAAAACTAAGATAAGCATACAAAGAAATTTCTTCAAGTGATCATTTTATATGTTATGTGACTGAAATCTGTTTTATGTCTTAGATCTTATTTTTAAACTAAAAGATAATATTTTTCATATCAATATTTTTGGCATCGTAAGAGAGATTTCGAAATGCAACACATGCATTATTTCTTTTAGAATTTCATGTTGCAAGACTTATTAATATGTTTCACCTTATTGTTTCTATCATCGTAATGTTGATATCAAAATGTCGCTTTCAAGTTACTTCCTATTTCAGACATCCTCATTTTAATTAACATTCGTTAACAATGTACCAGAAGTTTTCCTAAAAAAATGATATGGTTTTTAAAAAACTAAAGCTTTTTTTAGATATTTTATACAATGAAATAATTCGCTGAAAAGTTGAGTGTTTTAATGAGATAACACCATTGTTTATGCTTTTTATAAAGATACTTGTGTTTGACATTTAAAATTTGATTATTTTAAAACTTGAGATTGAAGATTATTTCCTTAGTGGCTGAGAAAAGTTTTTGTCAATGACTGAGAATTTCTTCTAGCACAAATTTTATACTTATTGCACAAACACAACTCCGATTTCTTTCAATTTTGATTTGAGAGATCAAAATCTTCGATGTTTACTTAAATCTCGCAATCAAATATTTTGATAATTAAGTTTTTCTTCTTTGTTTAACTCTTTCCAGTGATGCTGCTTATTTTTCTTATATTATTTCTCTCAATTCTCAAATGAAATTATTTCTATCATTTTTACAGGTAGTTTAAATTTTGTAGTAATTTTTATTCACATCTCCTTTGAGGGAGGCAATCCAAATTATTCCAAATTGATGCCAATACAACATGTTTTATAATTATTATGTTCAAGCAGGAACACAATTTCCCATCTTTTTCGACTAATTTATTTAAGTTTATTATTTAAGCTATGTTTTTTTTTATCCTCTTCGCAGTGGAACTGTTTATTTTAACCGTTTTTCTTTAACTTAAGTTGTTTGTCAGTTGGTACTTTGCAATCAATTTTCAACTAGCTTCCTGGCCAGCGAGAGATCTGAAATTTTTCACATATGTTTATTCCCGGTGAAAATAGAACGATGGCCGAATGGATAGGGTGCTGGCCTTCGGTACCGGAGTTCGTGGGTTCTAATCTTACAGTGGCACGGATGTTCGTAGCCGTTCGGAATCGGCATTAAGCTGTAGGTCCCGGTGTCATTAGCCCTTGTGTTTCAAAAAAGTAGACCGTAGAGCTCCAAACCAAACCGGCTGAACGATGACCGATTGGTTAGGGTGCGGACCTTCGGTACCGGAGTTCGTGGTTCGAATCCCACTGTGGTATGGATGTTCTTAACCGTTCGGAATCGGCTTTAAGTAGATGGTCCTGGTCTTATTAGCCCTCGTGTTGTAAAAATCCCGGTGAAAATACAATATTCTACAAAAGCATAGGGCGTAATTGTCATCGGTTAAAGTAACATATTTTCAATTCAAATATAATTGCGTTATGGCATATTCATATTAAAATACTAATGTAATCTTTAATTGATACCAATTGTATTCAGCACTCCACGGTTTTGATTTTGTCGCATAAACCATCATAACAAGTTGACTTAATCCTTTAGTAGCTCTTCAAATTATTTCTCTATATTAGCATATTCCAATATTTCTAGAGATCTTTTAACACAATTTCTATTTCATACGTTGTTTTAAAAACATTTTTTAATGCATTTTAAATCTTTTTTTTAATAACAGTAATATTCTAAATAAAATACGTTTTTACATTAATTATAAAATTATTTTTCCCACGTCTGAAGTTCAGCATATATTACACCGAATTAAATTACTTTCCGTCATTTGGCCAAAAGTTTGGCCGTTTGGTTAGGGTGCTGGCCTTCGGTACCTTATTTTGTGGGTTCGAATACCACAGTGGCATGAATGTTCGTAGCCGTTCGGAATCGGCTTTAAGCTGTAGATCCCGGCCTCATTAGCCCTCGTTAGCAAAACAGTAGTCTGTAGCGCCCCAAACCAAACAAAACCACAGAGTTTTTCAAATATACGATCACGAGCAAAACCTCGTATGTCTCTGCTTCATCCTCTTTTTAACCCCTGCTCTATACTACAGTTATCTAGGCTACAGTTCATGCTCTCAGACAAGGGATCGTAGCACTTCAAACCAAGCCAAGACTTTTGTCAGTTTCCTACATGAATTAAACTTTGTAATGTTCTCAAATTTTATACTCTTTAGTTTACGAGTTGTTACCCAGTCAGCATAGTTGTTAGAGAGTTCGCCTATTCTGCTGGAGCATATGGGTTCGATTTCCACTTATGACTAATTGTGAATACTTTGCGCTGTTCTTTCATAAGGAGCAAATTTGACCTACTTATATAGTGCTCCTACAGTAAACGCCTGCTATAATACTGCTCTTCGGTACCGGAGTTCGCGGTTTCGAATCCCGATGATGGCATGGATGTTCGTAGCCGTTCGGAATCGTAATGATTGGTTGCGAATATTTTATGCTGTTCCTTCACAGGGAACTAAGTTGAACTACCTATATGATGCTCCAACAATAAATAAAAAAAATTGAACGATAACCGAATTGTAAAGCCCTTATCTTTGGAGCCGGAGGTCAAAGGTTCGAATACCACTGTTGACATGGATGTTTGTAGCCGTTTGGAAATGGCTTCAAGTAGTAGGTCGAAGTCATATTATCCCTCTTGTATAAAAAACAGTAGAGCTCCAAACCAAACTAAAACTACAGTTAAACGGGTAACAAATACCCCGGCTTTATAAGGGGAAAGCTAAAGTCAACTGGGAAAAATGTATATCGAGAAAATAAATATTTGCGAGAATGAGTAGGAATAGAATTAATGAATTCCTAATGAATTTATGGAATTTCGGACATTTGCATAATACTTTAATACTTTTTGTCAATAAAGTTAATTATTCTAATCATATTTTCATATTGTGAAATTTTATAATTTAAGCTATATTCATATTTTTTTCTAATTTGTCATCAAAATTTTTCAAATAAATAACTTTTGTATAATTTTTAAATGATCTATGCTTTAAATATATAGTGATACATGATCTAAAGTATAAATAAATTTGCAATTTTTTATTAGATAATATTATATTATGTATTGAATAAACCTACATAAGAGCAGTATAATACCTTTAATGTTTTTTTAATTAAAGATATTAACTCATACAAACATTTCAGAATAATAGTTTTTGTGTTCAAGAAAGTTCAGTTCATATATTTCCCCTTCACATTCAAAATAAAAATTTACTTCCTATATTCGAAAAATTAATTAATTCAATTCTGTTGCAGATGCGAAGGAGAAAGTAAAAGAATTAGTTTTAGGGGAAAAGAAGAACGAAGATTGCCCCTATGTTTTTATTGATGTTGAAGAATCACACGTGAGAAGGTTAACAGGTAATGGAAACTAACTTTAAAATATTTTATCTATTATAAAAGTCATGAAAATTGTTTATATGTGCCAAGTAGTTTTTGTATGTCTCTTGGTCTCAGGATTCTTAATGAAACTTTTTTGGTTTCCGTTAGTTGGGTAAAAATCCCTTGTTTTAGAAAACTTTTTTCTAAGATAGGTGTTCTACTTTTTTTTACTGCAATTAAATGAGACTTATCACTGTATGGTTTTAAGGAAACAGTACCCAAAATATAGTCATTTTTTAATTGGATTAAATTATATGTCTATCATTTCTGCACTTGCTTGCAATATTCAATAACTCTATCTTCAATATTTCAAAAGTTAATGGCATTTATAATAATGACTTCAGAATTCTGGAATATAGTTGTTGTTCTAACAGGGAATTGTCTTTTTTTTCCTCTAGCGTCAAAACTAATGGTATTTTTAAATTATGTAATTTAATTCATTCCATAAAGCCGAGTGAAGTAACATCATGTTTATACGTAACTGTCTTTCATTTTTTGTCCTCATCAGTGTAAATGGTCATAAAAGTCATAAAAATTGTTCCAAGGAGTTTTTGCATGTCTTTTGGTCTCAGGATTCTTAATGAAACTTCTTTGGTTTTCTTTAGTTTGGGAAAAATCCCGCGTTTTAGGATATTTTTTTCTAAAATACTTGTTCTACTTTTTTTACTGTAATTAATTGAGACTTATCACTTCATGGTTTTAAGAGGTAATAGTACCCAAAATATAGTCTTTTTTTAAATGGATTAAATTATATGTCTAACATTTCTGCACTTGCTTGCAATATTCAATAACTTTATCTTCAATATTTCAAAAGTTAATTGCATTTCTAATAATGACGTCAGAATTATAAAATATAGTTGTCGTTTTAAAATAAACGTGACTTTTTTTTCTCTAGTGTGAAAACTAAAGATAGTATTCAATTATGTAATTTAATTCGTTCAATAAAGCCGAGTAAAGTAACCTCATGTTTATACATAACTGTCTTTCATTTTCTGTCATCATAATTGTAAACGGTCATTCCATACTTACTGCAGTTATTTAGTCTATCTGCAGTTATTTTATCTATCATAAAAGTCATAAAAATTGTTCCAAGTAGTTTTTGCATGTCTTTTGGTCTCAGGATTCTTAATGAAACTTTTTTGGTTTCCGTTAGTTGGGGAAAAATCCCTTGTTTTATGAAAATTTTTTCTAAAATAGGTGTTCTACTTTTTTCTTTACTGCAATTAATTTAGACTTATCACTGCATGGTTTTAAGAAGAAATATTACCGAAAATATAGTCATTTTCCAATTGGATTAGATTATATGTCTAACATTTCTGCACTTGCTTGCAATATTCAATAACTTTATCTTCTATATTTCAAAAGTTAATTGCATTTCTAATAATGACTTCAGAATTCTAGAATATAGTTGTCGTTTTAACATGGACGTGACTTTTTTTTCTCTAGTGTGAAAACTAAAGATAATATTAAATTATGTAATTTAATTCGTTCAATAAAGCCGAGTGAAGTAACCTCATGTTTATACATAACTGTCTTTCATTTTCTGTCATCATAAGTGTAAACGGTCATAAAAGTCATAAAAATTGTTCCAAGTAGTTTTTGCATGTCTTTTGGTCTCAGGATTCTTAATGAAACTTTTTTGGTTTCTAGTTAAAAATTTAGGAAATTTTTTTCTAAATAGATGTTTTAATTTTTTTATGTAATTAATTTAGATTATCACTCTGGTTTTGCAGTAGCAAAATATAGTCTTTTTTTAATTGGATTAAATATATGTCTTTCATTTCTGCACTTGCTTACAATATTCAATAACTTTATCTTCAATATTTAAAAGTTAATTGCATTTCTAATAGACTTCAGAATCTAAATAATTGTCGTTTTAAAAAATAATTTTTTTTCTCTATTGAAATAAAATATTTTAAATTATATATTTAATTCGTTAATAAAAGTTGTAACTCATGTTTATACATAATGTCTTTCATTTGTCATCATAATTAAATGTCATAAAAAGTCATTAAAATTATTCGTTTTTTTTGCATGTCTTTTTAGGATTCTTAATGAAACTTTTTTGGTTTCCGTTATTTAAATTGTTTTATGATTTTTTCTAAATTTGTTTATTTTTTTTACTGTAATTATTTAGACTTATCACTTCATGGTTTTAAAAAACAGTACCCAATATAGTCATAATGGATTAAATTATAGATAACATTTCTGCACTTGCTTGCAATATTCAATAACTTATCTTCTATATTTAAAAAGTTAATTGCATTTCTAATAATTACGTCAGAATTCTGGAATATATAGCTGCCGTTTTAACATGGACGTGACTTTTTTTCTTTAGTGTAAAACTAAAGATACTAATAAATTATATAATTAATTCCTTCAATAAATCATGTTTATACATAATTGTCTTTCATTTTTGTCATCATAAGTAAACGGTCATTCCTTATACTCATTATTTTTAAAAGTTTTTTCTCATCAAACATCTATTTGTTATTCTTTATATTTTAAAAATGCTCATTTTTTTTTAATAAAATAAGTCTTAAATTATCATTCATTTTTTATGTATTAAATAAAACTGTGCATGGAATTAACAATAAATAAAAGTTTAACCATAAATTTTTAAAATCTTAAAGCAAGAAGAGTAAGTGTAGCCTTAATTTTTTACTGTTCATTTAAATTTAACGCATTTTAAATTACATAAAATTTCCTTTGTTGAAGTTAAATCCTTGAAATATGTCATCTATGTTTTATATGGATATCAAAAATATGTAAATAATTCGTATATTGTTCCATTTAAAATAGCTTTTATGACAAAGAAATCTTGGCTTCTCCTTATTTTTTTTCCGAATGTTGAAAAATTATAATCAACTTTTATTTCTTACAGTTACTTTGCCAATAAAATTCAACAACCAACAGATAAATTCGAAAAATTTTCTATGATGTATAAAAGTTAAATATTCATTTTTATTATTACATTAATTTGAAATTAGAGATAATTTTTATCTAGAAATAGTTTAATTCATTTCAATTTTTTTATATGTATAAAATATGAAATCGTAATGATTTTCCCACTGAGATAAATTTCATTCGTTTAGCCGAACATATAAGGAGTTCGTTTTCGAATAACTACGGCATGGAGTTCGTAGCCATTCGAATCGGTAAACAGTATTTCATTATCGTGTTTAAAACGTAGAGAGCACTAAACCAAAACGTATTCAAAATGCACATGTTTTTTTCTTTTTAAATTTAAAATAAGTCTTAAATTTATCATGCTAGTTTTGCGTAGTGTATTAAATAAAACTGTGCATGGAATTAACAATAAATAAAAGTTTAACGATAAATTTTTAAAATCTTAAAGCAAAAAGAGTTAGTGTCTCCTTAATTTTTTACTGTTCATTTAAATTTAATGCATTTTAAATTACATGAAGTTCGCTTTATTGAAGTTAGATCTTTGAAATATTTCATCTATTCTTCATATGGATATCAACAATATGTAGGAAATTCGTATACTGTTTCATTTAAAATAGCTTTTTTGACAAAGATATCTTGGATTCTCCTTATTTTTTTTCCGAATGTTGGAAAAATTATAATCAATTTTTATTACTTACAGTTATTTTGCCAATAAAATTCAACAAACCAACAGCCGATTTCGTAAAAATTTTTATATATACATATAAAATTAATTATATTTGTATATTACATTAATTTAAATTAGAGATATTTTAATTTTCTAGAAATCAATTAAATTAAAAAAAATTTGCTAATTGGTTTTTTTAATATATCATAATATGAAATCATAATGATTTTATACGATATTAATCTTCAGCTTCGTATACTAGCCGAACATTAATTTCGTTTGTCGAATATATAAAATGTTCGTAGCCATTAATCGTTTAAGCAGTATTTTTATTAGATCGTTTGCAAAACAGTAAATTAACTGCAAAAATTTAAACATATTATTAAACCAAAAAAAATAAAAATCATATATAATTATTAATTAATTTACTTTTCCTTTATAGACGATAAATTTATAGAATAATTTTATGATTGTTTTATAAAGAGATATCTCTGATAGATATTTATTAATTCTTTTATCCTTAGGTGTTATACTCAGAAAGAAAACATGTTCAAACCAGAAGGAGATAATTTTTTGTTTTATCGTGAATAAATCCGCATTATTGTATAAGATACATACCGACCCGGATTCGGATTATGACGACGATGACTACGGGTGGGAGAAAGAAACCATCGAACGTGAAGTGGAGAGCATGAGGAGGAGTCGACTCACTTCCCTTGGAGAGCCACACAGCATGGAATGAGAAGAGTTCTTTCGTTTTCGTAGGATGCATGTGCAACGTTTCGTTTTCATCGTATACAAATTCATTTTTTCTTCATCGCTGTATAAGGCTCATTCATTTGTTTTTATTGTATACAGTTCATTCCTTCATTTTCATTGTATAAAATTCATTGTTTCATTAAATAAAAAAAAATCATTAACAATAATCAATGTGTTCTATTTGACATACTTTTTCGTCTTTCTTTAATAACGTTTAAATCTACATATCACGTAATATTCAGTTTATTTTACATACCCATTATTTTCCAAACTTTTCGCTACTTTAGAGGAAATTTTATTCCTGATATGAAAAAATTAGTTAAATATATAAAGTTATTAAATATATTATTTTAAAAAATTATTAAAAAATATGATTATAGCGGAAAATCAACAACTCTTAATCTTTATAATAAAGCTTAAAAAATTCTACTCAACGTAAAAAAAAGCTATATGTTCGGCATTTTATGGTTATCGGATATCTACATAATCAACACTTATACCCTGTAGATATCTGGTGACTCTGAAATGTGTTTTGTCTCTCTAAAACTCGATCATAAAAAAGTGAGTTTTCTTAAAGCGATATTTTAATAATTTCAACTTGAATTGGAGATTTATTAATCTTACACTGCCAGATTTTTTTTTTCACTTACAACTACAACGAACTCATTTATGAAGTTTTTCAAGTTATCAAGATAATAAAACCCCTTAAGCGGGTTTGGTTTGGTTTGGTTTGGAGTGCTACGGTCTACTTTTTGCAACACGAACACTATTGAGACCGGGACCTACGGCTTAAAGCCGATTCCGAACGGCTACGAACATCCATGTCACTGTGGGATTCGAACCCACGAACTCCGGTACCGAAGGCCAGCACCCTAACCAATCTGCCATCGACTCCTTGAGCGGGAAACGTCTTAAACGGGTAAACTAGAACTATACATAAGGTATAAGATATTTAATTAAAAGTTTAGGAGTATCTCGTTTATTCCTTTCTAAACGATTTCTAAACGATTTTTTTTTTTCACTTACAACTACAGCGAACTCATTTATGAAATTTTCCAAGTGACCACGATATTAAAACTCCTTAAGCGGGAAACGTCTTAAACGGGTAAATTGGAAATATGCATCACTTATAAGATATTTTATTTAAAATTTAGGAGTATCTCGCTTTTTTTTCCTAAACGATTTCTCATTTGTATATAGCGTTATTTTCCAACCATAAATAAATTTAATGTTTTTACTGAATGTAGAATGTATAATTTCAAAGAAACAAAGATTTTACAAAATATAATTTAACCTTAAACAAGGAAAATTTTTAAATTTTTCCTTTAACACTTAGGGAATTATTAATTACAAATATAAACTTAAAGAACTATAAATTATGTTATGTTAATTTACCTTTAGAATTATTCCTAAAAATTTAGTATTAGATTTATTATAACAGATTTAATATTGTAATTCTTTGATTTGAAATTTGATTAATAATGTGAAAAAATTAGTTAAATATATTAAATAATTAAATATATTAGTTTAATATCTAACTAATATATTAGTTAGTTATTAAATTAATATATTAGTTTAAAAAACTATTAAAAAATGTTTATAGCAGAAAATCAATAACTCCTAATCTTTAAAATAAAGCTTAAAAAATTCTACTCAACGTAAAAAAGGCATATTTTCGGCATTTTGTAGTTATCGGATATCTACATGGTCAACACGTATACCCTGTAGATATCTGGTGACTCTGAAATGTGTTTTGTCTGTCTAAAACTCGATCATGAAAAAGTGAGTTTTCTTAAAGCGATATTTTAATAGTTTCAAATTGAATTGTAGATTTATTAACCTTACACTGCCAGATTTTTTTTTCACTTACAACTACAGGTAACCCACTTATAAAGTTTTTCAAGTGACCATGATATTTAAACTCCTTTAGCGGGAAACGTCTTAAACGGGTAAACTAGAAATATGAATCAGGTATAAGATATTTAATTAAAAATTTAGGAGTATCTCGCTTTTTTACTTTCTAAACGATTTCTCATGGGTATATAGTGTTATTTTACAGCCATAAATAAATTTAATATTTTAACTGAATGTAGAATGCATACTTCCAAATCATCACAGCTTAGCAAAACATATTTTAACCTTAGCCTAGGAAAGTTTGTAAATTGATTCTTTTAACACAAATTAAAGAATTAAGTACAAATATAAATTAAAAGAACTGCAAATAATGTTATAGTAATTTACAAAAAGATTTATCATTACTAAGAATTTGTTATTGATTTCCTTTTAATGTTGTAATTCATGGCTTACATTCTCAATTGGTAAGTTAATATAAAATCATGAACTGATTTTGCTTCTACATGATTGTAGTTGTTAGGTTTTACAGAACTTAATATTTGGTACAATTATTGCTATAAAGGAAACTATTTGTAGCTGGTATTTATAATTATTCAATTTTTTTCACATATAAAAGTTTTCCATATTCATAACTTTCCAATCTTTTTGCTAATTTATTGGTAAATTGATTTCCAAAATGAAAAAAAATTGTCTAAAAATACAAAAAAAAAAAAATATTTATCGCAGAAATTCAATTACTCATAATCTTTATAATAAAGCTTTAAAAAATTCTACTCAATGTAAAAAAGACCATATATTCGGCTTTTTATAGTTATAGGATAACTACATGGTCAACACTTATACCCTGTAGATATCTGGTGACTGCAAAATGCGTTTTGTCTCTCTAAAACTGAACTAATAAGAAAAAAGTAATTTTTTTTGGCATTTTCCGTTGGATAATGGGCTTGATGCAACAATTTTACTTTGTTACTGTAAAAAAAAAATTCGTATAAGGCATATAGTATTTACGGCATGAAACGGAAATATAAATATTGTACTATGACATAATTTTTATAACTTTCAATCACTTTGGGGTCATTTTCATTTCATCACATTACAAGACATAATTAAAAATTGACAAACAAACAAGACCTTATTCACTTTCGAATTATCAGTTAACCGATTAAGGAACGGGAACTGATTCTTATTTAAAATGCAATGCTGTTACTAATTAAAACATACATGCCTGCTGTTTCATTCCTTCAACGCAGAGTAGACTTATGGGTTAGTTATCAATACGTGAACTGTGTAGTGATTTATAAATTACTTCTAACCTACTTCGTCTTAATCATCTTGATTTTCTAATTTACAAGGAAGGTACAGCAATTTTCGAATAAAGACATCCGCAAACGTACAGGGCCTGATTGCCGTCTCAGATTAATTCTTCCGGCCCCCGCACATTAAGATCTCTCACATAAATAAACTGATTTCGTGAATTGTTTTTGAAAACACGTTTTAATTAAAAAAATCATTAAAATATATAATAAATGAATGTCTGAATGTACTTGCATAAATATCTAACACTTGTCACCCTTTATAATACTAATTAAATTCAGAATATTTGTAAAGATATTTTTAGCCCATAATTTCTTTTATTGGAGAAAAAAGCAGCTAAATATACTAGGGAGTTTTAAGCGGGATCCCCAAGCACAGTAACATACTCCTGTATATAGAAGTACATTTCTTTAAAACATAATATTTTCATTAATATTTAAAATGGGAATGAAATAAATTTTCTTTTCGAACATTTATTATCTCAGAACTCATATTCTTTTAGACAATAGTAGTATGATCTTTGTTGTGGATGTTATGTTGAAGTCATAACTAAAAAAAGATAAACTAAATAAGCATATCTAATTATTCTTTTAAGTATTTGGAATGTCTCGACTAACTATTCTTAAATATTCGGACAAAGAAAAAAATGGACCTAATTTCAGGAACAGCTTAGAAGGTTTTATAACATCGATACACCCATCAATCGTCTTGTTAAACGAAGCTGGTACTATTTAGAACACCACGTCGCACCTGCCGTTGACCTAGCATTACATACTGCTGTCCATTTGTCATGATATTACAGATATATAGTAGGATTTATTTTCTCAGTTACTGATAGTCAGTGGTCATTGTGCTTTGAAGTATGGGGATAAATAAAGTCTTCAGCAATCCATCATAAGAAAGTAAACATCTCGGAAATCTGTATTGTAGATGTTTAGAAATGTATTCAAATTCGAACTAAACAGGAATAAACAGGATTAGCTGTTCCAAACACGTGAAGGAAGGAAATATAAGAAAAAAGTTGCCAAATTGTCATCCCCTATATAATAATATCCTAAGTTGTCTGTCCGCGAATTTATGAAGCGGTTGTACCTGGAATGGATACAGACATCCATATTTGATTTTTTATGAGTTAGGGTTAGCAAAATTCAAAGCGAGTTCGAAAACCACCCCATCCACCCTTTTCGAGCTGTCCGACTAAAAATGCAAACTCAATTGTATTTAGGAATTATTTTTTCGTCATGCAATATAATTTTTCTGAAAAATATTTTATTTATTTTTAGGGTTTTTTTTTCTCAAAGATTAATTTTGAAAATGTTTTTTACGAATGTTATTATAAGTGTCCTGTACACTTTCGTAAGCTTTCAAATCGGTACTTTCTTGAATCCTTACAAATATATGCTTCCATATTTTTTGTCGAACAATGGCTGAGTTAGTAGGGTGTTACTAGTCGGTACAAGTGTTCGCGGTTTCAAATCCAGCTAATTTCATGCGAGCTTGTAGTCTTTAAATATCGGCTTTAATTATTTCTTTCCAATATTTTATTAAAGGCTTCAAAGAGACTGCGTACGCCATTCTAGTAACACATACCAATATTTGATAAACTAACAAATCTGAAATGCTAAAGTATTTAATCAATATGTGTTAATTTAATATTTGGCAAAAGAATAAGAAAATGAAACAAATTCTTCCAACCAAACAAAAGTAATCAACTGGCAAAATGGCCCCTGATTGAAGTCCCAGAAAAATCTGCCGAACAATGGACGAATGGTTAGGATGCTGTCCTTCGGAACCGGAGTTCGTGGGTTCGAATCCCTCTATGGCGTGGATGTTAGTAGCCGTTCGCAATCGGCTTTCAGCAGTAGGTCCCGGTCTCATTAGCCCTAGTGTTGCAAAAAAAAAGACCGTAGCACTCCAAATCAACAAAAAAAAACTAAAAATACAAGAAAATTTGAAGTAGACACTGATATTCCTATGGTCATGAAATAGCAGGTGAAATGCTATTATTAACGGAAAAAATTGTAGACTATATTAATGACACGGTTCCTTTTATATCCTGGAATAAAATTTAGTATTAATAAGTATTCGCTGGAAATATAGTTCAGATACTTATAAAATTGGAAAACAAATTTTTGTACAATTTTTAAAGTAGCTATCAGTTATAAGTGAATTGTCATAATTATATATGATATGACCTCTGCATGAGGTGTACACATGTATGAGTTCCGTACTTATAAAGTGTCGGTATCAAATCCCCTTTTTTTTTGTATCCTATTTGAATATATATATATATATATATATATATATATATATATATATATATATATTTACATATATATATATATATATAATATATATATATATATATATATATAATATATATATATATATATATATATATATATATATATATATATATATATATATATATATATATATATACATAATTAATACATTCCATTTTGAAAATTTTAATATTCTGTTGCCCGAAATTTAATAAATAACTTATAATTCATATTTTATATATTTAAATATTGATAAAATTCGAACGTATACGAAGATCAGAAAGACACTGGAATATTTTAGATAATTATAAAATTCGTAACCTTTTGTTCAAAAATTATTTAGGTTACTATTTGATAATAAATGACATGTCTGTTGTTATTATAATTTTGTTAAATATGGAGATATTAAAACAAATTTCTATATTTTCATAGTCCTAGTTATATATGAAAATTCTATGAAATATAGTTATGCCTTTTTCAGGAAAATTTACGGTGAATAAAACGTCTAATGTACCCTTGAAACATCAAATAGTTATTTTAATTTGAAACAAATTAAAGTTTCAGTCAGTAAGAAAATAAAGATAAGAACAATGTGTAACTTGTAAAATTTTAAAATAAAAGTTTCACTATTATTCAGTGAGTAATCTGAAGTAACAAAAGAAAGAGGAGGGAAAATCCAACTCTAAAATAAGAAATTTCTGTAAAGAAATACGAGAATGAAAAACCTTGCACGTGCTGTTTTGCAATACTTTCCTAAAGACTTCATAGAGACTGCTTTTGCCATTCTAGTAACACTTGCAAATATTTGAAAAACTAACAAACCTTAAATGCTAAAGTATTTAATCAATATTTGTTAGTTTAATGTTTAACAAAAGTATAAAAAAATTAAACTAATTCTTCCAACCAAACAAAAGTAATCAACAGGCAAAATTGTTCAGGGGACAAAATGACCCCTTATTATAGTCTCAGGAAAATCAAAAGTAGACACTGATATTCCTATGCTATTGAAATAGGGGGTGAAATGCCATCAATATCGGAAAAAATTGCAGATGTATATTAATGACATGATACCTTACACACCGTGGATTAAAATTTAGTAGTAACAAGTATTCGTTGGACATATATTTAGAAAAAAATAATAGCTAAAAAATATACTTTTCCGTATAAAATTAGCATAACAATTCTTTGTTATTCAAGCACGATTGGCTTTAGTGGTTCGAAATATATGAACTATGATAACAAGAAGTGTACCTTTATATTTCAGATACGTTTAAAAGTGGAAAAAAATTTTGCTCAATTTTTTAAAATACCTTTTAGTTATAACTGAATTGTCATAATTATATATGGTATGACCAATGTATGAGGTGTACACATGTATGAGTTTCGTACTTATGAAATGTTGATATCAAATGCCCTTTTTTGTATCTTATTTGAATAGAAATAGAAATATATGTGTATATATATATATATATATATATATATACATGCATATCTATATATATATATATATATATATTTATATATTATATATATACATTCATATATATATATATATATATATATATATGTATAAATATAAATAATTAGAATATATTTTAGCTCTTATATATATATACATATATATATTTCCCGGTTTTGGAAGGTAAATTCAGCCTTTCATGCCTTCAATGTAGAGACAAACTGAGGACCAAACATGCTTGAGAACTAAACACTGGGGTTTCCACGTAAGGTTGACAATCTAACCGAAACATATGTTTGGACCCCAGAGAACTTTGTCTCATAAACGGAGACTGGAACAGAATCATATGCACTGAATTTTTAGTTTAGAAAGATTTTGAAAACAGCTGTACTAACTGTTTTTATTCACAGTGAGTAATCTGAACTAACAAAAGAAACAGTGGGGGAAATGCAACTCTAAAATGAGAAAATTCTGTAAAGAAATACAAGAATGAAAAACTCTGCACGCGCTTTTTTTTTTTTTTTTTTTTTGCAATACTTTCCTAAAGACTTCAGAGAGACTCCGTTCGCCATTCTAATAACACGTGCAAATATTTCAAAAACTGACAAATCTATAATTCTAAAGTATTTAATCAAGATGTGTTATTTTAATATTTAGCAAAGGTATAAAAATATCAAACAAATTCTTCCAACCAAACAAAAGTAATCAACTGGAAAAATTGCTTATGGGACAAAATGACCCCTGATTAAAGTCCCAGAAAAATCAAAAGTAGACACTGATATTCCTATGGTCATGAAATAATAGGTGAAATTCCATCAATATCGGGAAAAATTTCAGATGTATATTAATGACATGATACCTTACACACCGTGGATTAAAATTTAGTAGTAACAAGTATTCGCTGGACATATATTTAGAAAAAAATAATAGTTAAAAAATGTACTTTTCCTTATAAAATAAGCATAAAAATTCTTTGTTATTCAAACGCGATTGGCTTTTGCTGCTCGAAATATATGAACTATGATAACAAGAACTGTACCTCAATATTTCAGACACTTATAAAATTGGAAAAATATTTTGCACAATCAGTTTGTAAGAAAATAAAGATAAGAACGATGTGTAACTGTGTGTAAAGATAAGAACAATGTGTTAAAATAAAAGTTTCACTATTATGAATTATTGAAATTCATACAAAAATTATTCTTAACTATTACTGAAATGACAGAAACAATATGCACTGAATTACTGGTTTAGAAAGTCTTAGAAAACAGAAGTCTAACAGCTTTTACCCACAGTGCGTAATCTGAAGTAACAAAAGAAGCAGGAGGGGAAATCCAACTCTAAAATAAGAAATTTCTGTAAAGAAATACAAGAATGAAAAACCTTGCACGTGCTTTTTTGCAATACTTTCCTAAAGACTTCATAGAGACTGCGTTCGTCATTCTAGTAACACGTGCAAATATTTCAAAAACTGACAAATCTATAATTCTAAAGTATTTAATCAAGATGTGTTATTTTAATATTTAGCAAAGGTATAAAAATATCAAACAAATTCTTCCAACCAAACAAAAGTAATCAACAGGCAAAATTGTTCAGGGGACAAAATGACCCCTTATTATAGTCTCAGGAAAATCAAAAGTAGACACTGATATTCCTATGCTATTGAAATAGGGGGTGAAATGCCATCAATATCGGAAAAAATTGCAGATGTATATTAATGACATGATACCTTTCATAATCTGAAATAAAATTAAGTAGTAATAAGTATTCGCTGGAAATATAGTTAGAAAAATTAGTAGTTAAAAAATCTACTTTTCCGTGTAAAATAAGCATAACAATTCTTAGTTATTCATTTTGCTGCTCGAAATATATTAACTATGATAACAAGAACTGTATCTTGATATGTCAGATACTTATAAAATTGGAAAACAAATTTTTGCACAATTTTTTGAACTACCTAATAGTTATAACTGAATTGTCATAATTATTTATGGTATGAAAAATGTATGGGATGTACACATGTATGAGTTCCGTCCTTATGAGTGGTTGATATCAAATCACTCTCTTGTAATATATGTTTGTATTGTCTATATTAATGTATGAAAGGTATCGTATCATTAATATTGTCTATATTAATGATACGATACCTTTCATAATCTGAAATAAAATTAAGTAGTAATAAGTATTCGCTGGAAATATAGTTAGAAAAATTAGTAGTTAAAAAATCTACTTTTCCGTGTAAAATAAGCATAACAATTCTTAGTTATTTTTTTTTATTTTTTTTTTTTATTTATTTTATTTTTTTTTGCACAATTTTTTAGAGTACATATTAGTTATAAGTGAATTGTTTATTATATTTGTTGTATGTTTTTTTTTTTTGTATAATCCCCTTTTTTGTATCCTTTTTATATAAATAAATAAATAGATAATTATATATATACATACATATATTTTTTTATATATATATATATATATATATATATATATATTTTATTATTATTATTTTTATTATATATATATATATATATATATATATATATATATTATAACTTAGTATTGAAAATAACATAAACATTTTGACATATCGTTTTTTTATATCATTTGTATTTATATATATAAATAAATAATAAAATATATATATATATGGTAATATAATATATATGGTATGACTACTTTATGAGGTATACACATGTATGAGGTCCGTACTTATAATGTGTCTTTATCAAATACCATTTTTATGTATCCTATTTTTATATATATATAAATATATATATATATATATATATATATATATATATATATATATATATATATATATATATATATATATATATATATATATATATATATATATATATATATATATATATAT
The DNA here is from genome assembly GCA_032207245.1 of Pardosa pseudoannulata. Lineage (NCBI taxonomy): Eukaryota > Metazoa > Arthropoda > Arachnida > Araneae > Lycosidae > Pardosa > Pardosa pseudoannulata. The sequence continues at coordinate 66,108,840 of CM063499.1, forward strand.
ACATATATATATATATATATAATAAATATATATACATATATAAATATATATATATATATATATATATATATATATATATATATATAAATATATATATATTTATATATACACATATATATATATATCATATATATATATATATATATATAATATATATATATATATATATAAAATATATATAATACATATATATTTTTAAAATATATAATTATTATATAAATATATATAATTTACAAAATTTATATAAATATACATATATTAAAAAATTATATATCATTTTTCATATATATATTTTAAATAACATATTTAAATTTATAAAATTCTATATCATTTATATATTTATATAATGTTAATAATATTCTTTAAATAGTATATGTCCATTCTTTTTACAAAATATTTAAATAGTTATTGAAATATATGCCATAAATATTATCATATAGTTTTTAATTTACAAATTAAAAAAATAAAAAAAAAATTAAAAAAAAAAAAAGAATAAATGCAGACACTAGTGTTATCTATAAAATTTAGGAGATATTAAAACAACTTACTATATTCTTATATTATTAGATATGTATCACAATTCTATGAGATATAGTTATGGCCATTCTTGAGAAATTTCGGTGAACCAGAAGTCTAATGTACCCTTGAAACATCAAATAGTTATTTTACTGTGAAACAAGTTAAAGTGTCAGGTGGTAAGAAGATAAAGATTAAAAAAATGCGTAACTTGTAATTTAAAAAAAAAATAAATAAAAAATAAAAAATAAAAAAAAAATAAAAAAAGACCTTTGCAGACACTAGTGTTTATCTATAAAATTTAGGAGATATTAAAACAACTTACTATATTCTTATATTATTAGATATGTATCACAATTCTATGAGATATAGTTATGGCCATTCTTGAGAAATTTCGGTGAACCAGAAGTCTAATGTACCCTTTGCCACCAACATCAAATAGTTATTTTACTGTGAAACAAGTTAAAGTGTCAGGTGGTAAGAAGATAAAGATTAAAAAAATGCGTAACTTGTAATTTAAAAAAAAAATAAATAAAAAATAAAAAATAAAAAAAAAATAAAAAAAGACCTTTGCAGACACTAGTGTTTATCTATATAAAAACAAATGTAGTGTGAACTTAGGCTTCCCCCTTCCCATTACAAAAAAATACTGTTACTCCTGGTCCACCTGAGGAACAAATCGTTTTCTTCCTTACACCGTATTTCACTGATAATCTCCCTTAACAGCCAATCACTTGACAGTAACGGACATTCGCTCAAACAGATGACTGATTCACCAAAGTTTTCTAACTCCAAATTCCCATCTTAGTGTGTATACAACTGTCAAAGGTATACCTGCTTTCCGGCGACTTTCGTCCAGTTTGAAGATAATACGTCCTTTACCTGGATTAGTTCTAAAGTGAACCATGCCTCTGGCGAATACTGTTCCAAAAAACTATATGGAAGAGCGCGAGTTTTTCAAGGACTATATTCCATCTCTCAGCCGTGAGAGACGCTTTAACTTTCAATTTCTGTACGAAACACTCAAACCCCTGATTAAGTTTGAGAACAATGTTCCTGTAAAGAACCCCTTCCCAATTCGATTGGAATTCGAAGGACAATCCACAATAATGAATCATATTTGGAATATAACTTACAGGTCAGAAATGCAGGATGAATTCTGCGAGAAATTTGTCTACTACAAATTGAGAACATTTATCGTAGAACGGCGGTTCACCCTGGCTGATGTTGAAATGTGTGTGGATTTTTTTGCATGGAGACAACTGAGCAACACAGTACGCGGATACATCAACTTCTTGGGTAGCGTGGGCTTTTTGTGCTTCACGATCGCTTCCAAAGGAATTCACCGCTATCAGTTCAACATCTTGAAAAAAGCAGAAGAAATCATAAACTCGAGATGTGCTTTTCCTGGATACAACGTTTTGCGGGATTTTGCTAAGGTTAATTATTCAGAACTTATCCCGGTGTGAGACTTCTATTTTACTGTTGTGTTCCAACTAAAGATCCGTGAACACGAGCAATGAATAACTGTCAAGAACTCTTTTTGAATTTTACATTTTTTAAATTGTTCTTTTGTCACATAACTCCTGGTGAAATTTTACGTTTAATAATTTCAAACATAAATTTATGATTTCTGTATATTATTTCAATACCATTAATAAATATATAATCATTAGTAATTTTTGTATGTTTTTATTTATTCAGGCTTGCAACTGCTGAGGTACTTTGAAAAAGGTGAGAAAAGTGACAAATAATACAGAATAAGTGACTAAAAAGTGACAAAACATTGAAAAAAAAAGCGATTTTTTTTCTCCTCTTGATTACAGATGCTATTAAGATTTTTTTTATTTATTTTAACTCTAAATCAAATGATTCATGCATGACGTGATTTTAGCGTCAAATACAAAAAAGGTTAAAAATTTTGTTTAGCACAACTCAACATTGCTTTTTATTCAAGAAAATCTATAAATTAGATTTGAATACATACAATACATTAATTTTATAATCACAATTTTCTGCATATATTAATGATGTTTTGAAATATGTGCATAGCTAGATTAGAGTATCTAAACAAAAATTGTGAAAAAAAGAAAAAGAGAAATGTGTGCTTTGACGTAAATTACTTTAATGCAGGGTTGGCATGATTTAAATCAGTTGATTTAAATCTTGATTTAAATAAATTGATTTTTAATAAAAATCATTTTTAAATCTTTTTTTTTTCACTTCTTTTAAAATCTATATTCCAAAGACAGGAGAATCAGGAATTAGTCAGCACAGAAATAACAATAAGTAAATAAGTGTAGATAGTATGTGCTTTCCAAGAATTTAGAAATTGTTATCCATGGTTCATCCGGGTGCTTAAAATCCTTAAAAAGTGCTTATTTTGTAGATCCATTTTTAAGGTTCCTAAAAAGTCATTAAAAAGTGCTTAATTTTCTTTTCATAGCATTAAAATTTATAAATTTTTCCAAGTTCTTATTTTTCCCCAAATATCGATTGCTGAATTTTTATTTCCCTTGGTAATTAATCGTCAATCCATTCAACAAAGCTAAAGATAAGAAAGAAGAGTTAGACCAATTAAATATGTGTAGAAGAAAAGAAAAATGAACTTCAAAATTAGACATATTCTCTTATTTCCCCCCCCCTTCCTATATTTTTTGGTTCTCATCTTCTATTATGAATGGAAATAGTTCTTCAGTTACATTTTTAAAATAGCATTGATAATTTCTTGAATCTTGTTTTGAGTATGTCATAATTAAACCCTTTTTAGTGTAGATACTGCATCTTCTTTTCTCCCTGTGTGTGTGAATATTATATTTACCTGTTTATAATATAGAAGTACTTTTTATTATGTTATTTTACATCTATGTTGCTGTAAAAATACTGTTGCTATGATGCGAAACTTGTTGACCTTCCACCACAGATACTACTTTCTTAACTTTACAAATATTTCAGATTTTTTTTAGGGAGGGGGGGGGCATTTGATCAATAAGGACTATTGCTGTTCTAAAATTTGTTTTCAAAGAAAGATGTCTCAACATAAAGTATGAGATATTAACAATTGTGTTTAATAAAATAATTAAATTGAACTATATATATTATTTAATGTCATTTTACAAATCATAAAGCTCATGAAAAGCTTCAGTTTTTAAGCTTTAGCTGTAGGTCGATCATAGTACAATGAAAATTAAGGTGCTTAAAAAGTGCTTAATTTTTTTTCTGTGGAAAGAGTCTGAACCTTGTCATGGTTCAGCCGGGTGCTTAAAATCCTTAAAAAGTGCTTAGTTTGTAGATCTATTTTTAAGGTCCCTAATAAGTCCTTAAAAAGTGCTTATTTTTTTCCTAAATATCGGTTGCTGAATTTTTATTTCCCTTGGTAATTAATCGTCAATCCATTCAACAAAGCTAAAGATAAGAAAGAAGAGTTAGACCAATTAAAAAATGTATAGAAGAAAAGAAAAATGAACTTCAAAATTATACATATTCTCTTATTTTCCCCCCCTTCCTATATGTTTTGGTTCTCATCTTCTATTATGAATGGAAATAGTTCTTCAGTTACATTTTTAAAATAGCATTGATAATTTATTGAATCTTGTTTTGAGTATGTCATAATTAAAATGTTTTTAGTATAGATACTGCATCTTCTTTTCTCCCTGTGTGTGTGAATATTATATTTACCTGTTTATAATATAGAAGTACTTTTTATTATGTTATTTTACATCTATGTTGCTGTAAAAATACTGTTGCTATGATGCGAAACTTGTTGACCTTCCACCACTGATACTACTTTCTTAACTTTACAAATATTTCAGATTTTTTTTAGGGAGGGGGGGGGCATTTGATCAATAAGGACTATTGCTGTTCTAAAATTTGTTTTCAAAGAAAGATGTCTCAACATAAAGTATGAGATATTAACAATTGTGTTTAATAAAATAATTAAATTGAACTATATATATTATTTAATGTCATTTTACAAATCATAAAGCTCATGAAAAGCTTCAGTTTTTAAGCTGTAGCTGTAGGTCGATCATAGTACAATGAAAATTAAGTTGCTTAAAAAGTGCTTAATTTTTTTTCTGTGGAAAGAGTCTGAACCTTGTTATCAGAAAGTATGTAGTAGGGGTAAGTACAATGACTAGTTATGACTAGTGGAATTCATTTTATGTAATGGGAGGTAAGGAGAGTATTACAGAACTTGAAACCCAGTTTATCTGCCAAATAACAACAGCAGTGGCTTCATCTCCTAGAATAGAAAGAGTTTTCTTCTTTTAGTATATATCATTCTAGCCTTCGTAACCAATTAGGAGTGGATACGACATGTTTTTATTGAAACAGTTAAATCTATAATTCGTTGCTTAAAAAATATTGAAATAATTGTGAATTTTTTTGTTTTTTTAATAAATAGTTTGCATTAAATGAATATTTAATTTGTTCTTTAAATGTACATCTATTAGTTTGCACCATCCAATCACAAAATAATGAAATCTATTTAGATTAAAATTTATGTATTTAATTTTAGGTAAACAGTGTGTAGAATATACAAGATAGATAAGTTTTTACTTATAACAAACTATTCCATGTACATTGCACAAAACAAAAAAAAACAACAATAATTAAAATTAGAATTCAGAAAAAAATCAAATAAATCTGATTTAAATCGAAAAAATCTGATTTAAATCAAATAAATCTGATTTTTTTATTTAAAAAAAATCATGATTTTTTCCAACCCTGCTTTAATGTATTAAATGTACATTTCAGTACAAATGTAGATTTCAGGAACATCTTTACGACTCTTTAAAATCACTAAATTTACTATCACTACTTACTTTTTATAATCACTAATAGGACACAGATGGGTTTCGAATCCATTAATTACTTTACAGAAGTGTAGCGTCCAGCTAATTTAAGTATTGTTGAGTATCCTAGTTGAATCGGCTTTAAGTTCGGTTCGAATTACCTCACCTGTTGGAAAATATTAAATTGTAATCTTCAAGCTTCTTTTATGCTGTAGAAATTAAATTTAAAATATAAATTCAGTTTTGACACTGTTCCGACGAGAACTGCTTGAACTCTTCCATACGTCACTTGTGACGAAACACTGTATAGCACTTAGCTAACTGTCCAACGCGCATGCGCTTGCTACTGTATATTTTTTTCTCCTCCTAATATCCTTATATAAGTATTATATAAGTATTAAATAAGTATATTTTTTTCTCCTCCTGCCTATAGCGCACTAGAGATAAGAGTTTGATTTCATCGATAGCTGACGCGTAAATTTAACTTAATTTTCTTTATTAAATTTTTCTTAACTTTTCTCGTTGAATCTTTCTTTGAGTTTTGGATTTGATATGAACACACTGAACCACAACAGATTTAGAGGCATTCTCTATAGATATTTAGATTTAGATGAATGCCGCATTAACAGACACTATATATATTATCATGGTTCAGACGGATGCTTAAAATCCTTAAAAAGGGCTTATTTTGTAGATCCATTTTTAAGGTCCCTAATAAGTCCTTAAAAAGTCCTTAGTTTTCTTTTCATAGCCTTAAAATTTATAAATTTTTCCAAGTGCTTATTTTTGACCAAATATCGGTTGCTGAATTTTTATTTCCCTTGGTAATTAATCGTCAATCCATTCAACAAAGCTAAAGATAAGAAAGAAGAGTTACACCAATTAAAAAATATATAGAAGAAAAGAAAAATGAACTTCAAAATTATACATATTCTCTTATTTTCCCCCCTTCCTATATTTTTTGGTTCTCATCTTCTATTATGAATGGAAATAGTTCTTCAGTTACATTTTTAAAATAGCATTGATAATTTCTTGAATCTTGTTTTGAGTATGTCATAATTAAACATATTTTAGTGTAGATACTGCATCATCTTTTCTCCCTGTGTGTGTGTGAATATTATATTTACCTATGTATGATACAGAAGTACTTTTTACTATATTTTACATCTATGTTGCTGTAAAAATACTGTTGCTATGATGTGAAACTTGTTGATCTTCCACCACAGATACTACTTTCTTAACTTTACAAATATTTCAGATTTTTTTAGGGAGGGGGGGACGGCATTTGATCAATAAGGACGATTGCTGTTCTAAAATTTATGTTTGCAAAGAAAGATGTCTTAACATAAAGTATGAGATATTAACAATTGTGTTTAATAAAATTATTAAATTGATCTATATATGTTATTTAATGTCATTTTACTAGTCATGAAGCTCGTGAAAAGCTTCAATTTTTAAGCTTTAGCTGTAGGTCGATCATAGTACAATGTAAATAAAGTGCTTAATCTTTTTTCTATGGAAAGAATCTGAACCTTGATTATATTTAAGATATTTATGGTAAATTAAACAGACTATAAATTATAACCATAAACATATATAGGGTACTTACTTTTAATAATTCTTTTTTCTTTGACAAATGACAGGAAATATTCTATAAAAGTGTGAGTCTGCGTCAGTTCTAATTTTTCGTGAAATCAAAACTATGAATAACAAAGAAAACTATAATAATTCCAAAATAAAATCATCACACTTTACCGTAATATTGTTTAGTTTAATATTTTACTTAACAATATATTAGTAGGGAGCGCAAATTAGCTGAAATATTCAGTTCTTTTCATTGCCAATTCGGTAAGTTAAGAATTTCAGTAGTGATAACGAACATGAAATTGGCCAAAAATTCTTATGATGGAAATGCAATCTAAAAACATAAATCCTTTCGAACTTCTTGATCATAGAGTGTTTAAAATACTCGTTTCCTGTCGGAAGATCAGAAATTTACTTGTAAGATTATCAACAAAAATATAAAATTCCCTAAACATTCAACAAATAGATATAAAAAAGATTAATATTCCAATTGTTCGCGATTGTAAAAGTGACGCAAGCACATTAAATTTAGCGATTAGGAAAAATTAACTTATGTTAGGTGACATGGTGTCTTTGGAGATTTAACCTATTATTTTTAGCCATTTATCTTAACAAGTAAAATTCTGCTCTTGCTGCATCAAAAAACGTATTTTAACACATTGTGTGCGGATACATTTCTCAGCGGAATTGTACCGGGAGTTGGCGTTTTGCTTGTAAATTTAGTTATTCAGTTGAATCTCAATAGATCGAAAATTATTTATATTGAAATACATAAACAAATATATAAATAGAAATATATAAATACAAACCATAAGATTTTTGTAAACAAAAAAAAATTATTTTTAGTGGATAAATTTATAATGGTATCGTAAATATGAAAAATCAAATAGAAATAGTAGCATAAATTTTTTAAATTTTTTCGAATTATGTTATATATAAACATTTTTACATTGTAAAAAAATGAAAAGAGCAATCATAAAACTAATAATGTAAAAATTAGTCTTTATTTGTCTAAATTTTTTCACAATAATATAAATATATAAACAAATATATAATAAAAATATATAAATAACAACAGTAAGATTTTTGTAAACAAAAATATATTTTTTAGTAGATAAATTTATAATGGTATCTTAAATATGAAAAATCAAATAGAAATAGTAGTATATAGTTTTATTTTTTTTTTCGAATTATGTTATATATAAACATTTTTACATTAGGAAAAAATGAAAAGAGCAATCATAAAACTAATAATGTAAAAATTAGTCTTTTTTTGTCTACATTTTTCCACAATAATATAAATATATAAACAAATATATAATAAAAATATATAAATAACAACAGTAAGATTTTTGTAAACAAAAATATATTTTTTAGTAGATAAATTTATAATGGTATCTTAAATATGAAAAATCAAATAGAAATAGTAGTATACAGTTATAATTTTTTTTAATTATATTATATATAAACATTTTTACATTGTAAAAAAATGAAAAGAGCAATCATAAAACTAATAATGTTAAAATTAGTCTTGATTTGTCTAAATTTTTCCACAATAATATAAATATATAAACAAATATATAATAAAAATATATAAATAACAACAGTAAGATTTTTGTAAACAAAAATACATTTTTTAGTAGATAAATTTATAATGGTATCTTAAATATGAAAAATCAAATAGAAATAGTAGTATATAGTTTTTTAATTCTTTTTAATTATGTTATATATAAACATTTTTACATTAGGAAAAAATGAAAAGAGCAATCATAAAACTAATAATGTAAAAATTAGTCTTCATTTGTCTAAATTTTTTTCACAATAATATAAATATATAAACAAATATATAATAAAAATATATAAATAACAACTACAAGATTTTTGTAAACAAAAATATATTTTTTAATAGATAAATTTATAATGGTATCTTAAATATGAAAAATCAAATAGAAATAGTAGTATATAGTTTTTTTATTTTTTTTAAATTATGTTATATATAAACATTTTTACATTGTAAAAAAAATGAAAAGAGCAATCATAAAACTAATAATGTAAAAATTAGTCTTCATTTGTCTAAATTTTTTTCACAATAATATAAATATATAAACAAATATATAATAAAAATATATAAATAACAACCATAAGATTTTTGTAAACATAAAAAAATTATTTTTAGTGGATAAATTTGTAATGGTATCAAAAATATGAAAAATCAAATAGAAATAGTACTGAATAGTTTTTTAATTTTTTCGAATTATGTTATATATAAACATTTTTACATTATAAAAAAATGAAAAGAGCAATCATAAAACTAATAATGTAAAAAAATTGTTTTTATTTGTCTAAATTTTTCCACAATAATATAAATATATAAACAAATATATAAATAGAAATATATAAATAACAACCATAAGATTTTTGTAAACAAAAAAAATTTTTTTGTGAATAAATTTATAATAGTATCGTAAATATGAAAAATCAAATAGAAATAGTAGTATATAGTTTTATTTTTTTTTTTCGAATTAGGTTAGATATAAACATTTTTACATTACAAAAAAATGAAAAGAGCAATCATTAAACTAATAATGAAAAGACTAGTTTTTATTTGCTTAAATTTTTCCAGAATCTATGTAGTAGACAAGAACATTCGGCTTCGTTTTCCTGTATAAACCGTTATTTTTGTACCCACAAACAAACCATACTGTTACACTAAATCTAGTACGTGTTCCGCGCTCAATATCAATCGTCAGAAAACGCACTAGTACGTGTCCCCCGCTCAAGTATCAATCGTCAGAAAACGTACGAGTACGTGTCCCGTATACAATGTGTTATGATCATTCTATATAATACGTGTGAAAGAATTTATGCAAAAAGGTTTATGTTTGTTTATTATATTATTATGTTGGATACATTCCAACAAGAGAACTTTTCCCCACTTTGAAGATAGTTTTTCAATTATAATTCTTAAATTATCGAATATTGCTATAAATATATATATAAATAATATATATATATATATATATATATATATATAATTATATATATATATATATATATATATATATATATATATATATATATATATATAACATATATATATATATATAATATAATATATATAATATATATACATATATACATATATATACATATATATACACATATATACATATATATACATATATATACATACATATATATATACATATATACATATTTATATATATATATATAATATATATATATATTATATATATACATATATATATATTATAGTATATTATACATATATATATATATATATAAATATATATATATATATATATATATATATATATATATATATATATATATATATATATATATATATATATATATATATATATTATATAATATAATTGCTATCGAGGTTTCGGCAAAGTAAATTCAGCCTTTCATGCCTTCAATGTAGAGACAAACTGAGGACCAAGCATGCTTGAGAACTAAACACTGGGGGTTCCACATAAGGTTAACCACCTAACCGAAACATATGTTTGGACCCCAGAGAACTTTGTCTCATAAACGGAGATTGGCACTGAATCATATGCACTGAATTTTTAGTTTAGAAAGATTTTGAAAACAGCTGTACTAACTGTTTTTATTCACAGTGAGTAATCTGAACTAACAAAAGAAACAGTGGGGGAAATGCAACTCTAAAATGAGAAAATTCTGTAAAGAAATACGAGAATGAAAAACCTTGCACGTGCTGTTTTGCAATACTTTCCTAAAGACTTCATAGAGACTGCTTTTGCCATTCTAGTAACACTTGCAAATATTTGAAAAACTAACAAACCTTAAATGCTAAAGTATTTAATCAATATTTGTTAGTTTAATGTTTAACAAAAGTATAAAAAAATTAAACTAATTCTTCCAACCAAAGAAAAGTAATCAACGGGCAAAATTGCTTATGGAACAAAATGACCTCTGATTAAAGTCCCAGGAAAATCAAAAGTAGTCACTGATATTCCTATGGTCATGAAATAGTAGGTGAAATGCCATCAATATCGGGAAAAATTGCAGATGTATAATAATGACATGATACCTTTTATACCCTAGAATACAATTTAGTAGGAATACAATTTAGTAGTTGAAAAAAACTTGATGATTACGCATAAAACGAAATTCATTCACTATAATTATGTGTGCAGATTTGACAACCGAGAGTGACAGGGATAGATAAGTAAACACCTGCTAGTAGATCTCGATAAAATTATGCTTTCGGGACTTGTAATGTTGTATGAATGCTTTTATTACTTTGGTAGCACAGAGAGTATTGTAGTAGGGTTTAACGGGGTGAAATGAAGCTGGTAGAACTGATAAGGTATATTTGGACATACATTTATCATTATTTCGCTGTTCTATTGTAATTCTTATTTGATCGAATTTGCTGCGGACAAGAACTTGATGGGCTCTCATGAAAGGATATTCATTCACTACAACTATGGAACAGAATCGACGACTGGTATGTCACACAGATCACAAAACACCTGCTAGTAGATGATAAAGGGTTTAAAAGTGATTTCAGATAAATTTTTCCTTCCAGGTCTTATGCTTGCTTATATTTATTTGTTAGCTCCGAGGTCATTGTACTATGGAGTTACAGGAGGGGAAATATTGCTCGAAGAATGGATAATATATGTGTGGTCTTGCATTCTTCCTCAAGTTCTACCACCATTACTTATTCATCCGATGACAAGGGATTTGCGGCATGTTTCAAAGAATTAAACTTTGCATGTGAAAAAGACTACAGTTATTTTCTTTCGGGGTCTGCAGCCGACACTTATATTTATTCAGTGTTTGTGGATTGTCAAACACTCAAGCCCGTATATCAATCGGAAAAGCTCACCACTAACTGAATAAGAAATTCGATGCCTGATCTATCATGTTATTTTTTGTCCTGGGGAAGCATAAATTCAGTGACCAACAAAGTGAATTGTAAACTTTATGAAATAGTTCACCAAAAGAAAAATTAAAAATTATGTATGTAGAAACTACACCCAAAAAGAAAGAAAAAAATTTAAATTATACATTTACTGAAGATAACTTGAGATTTACACATATTACCTTAAACTTGCATTATTAATTAGTTTCAGTGATATATGGGTAATAGTTGTGTAATAAATAAATATTTTTTCAAAGCTAGAAATATCAGAAAACTTAAAAAAATAATCCTTCTAAAAAGAAAGAAGACGTTTTGTTTTGGGATGGTTGTACAAAGGCTGTTGTAAAGTAAAAATCTTTTTTACATTGAAATAAGTTAGATTGAGTGGTGGAGAAAAAATCATTAAATACAAATCAGTCCGCATTTCTAGTCTAACTGTTTCTATAACAAACAGATGGGTATTTTAAAAAGTTCGAAATTTGCAGTAAACATCGTCACACGAGTAGTTCTGCCAGTGTCACGGGAAAGTACAATTTAAAACGCGAAGATATTAGCGCTCTGATGGTTTTAATTAATTCTTCCGGTAATTAAATCACGGGAAAATTTAAAGTAGACAGCGATATTATTATTATCATGAAATAGTCTCTAAAATGTCATCAATATAGCAACAAAATTGTAGACGTTCCTAAATTACATGAAACGTTTCAAATCCTAGAATAAAATTTAAAAATTAAAATACACATTAGGTGGAAATATAATTAAAAAAGAATAATACTTAAGCATTTCGTGGTTTTTCATTTTTACGTACAAAATAAGAGTAATAATTCTATTAATTTGAAACGGGATAGGTTTTTGCAACTAAAAATGCATTAATGAAATTTTATTTAAGAGTATACAAGGTAAAATGCCGATAATTTTCGAGATTGTCAGATGATTCAGTCTTATATAGGTAATGATTGTGTAATAAATAAATATTTTTTGAAAGCTAGAACATATTAGAAAATTTTAAAAACAAACCTTCTAAAATAAAAGAAGACTTTTCGTTTTGGGATGGTTGTACAAAGGCTGTTGTAAAGTAAAAATATATTTTCATTTTCAAATAAATTAGATTGAGTGGCGGGGAAATAATAATTAAATACAAATCAGTCCGCATTTCTCGTCTAACTGTTTCTATAAAAAAACAGATAAGAATTTTACAATGTTCGAAATTTTCAGAAAACATTGTCACACGAACAGCTTCTCTCGCGTCACGGGAAAGTACAATTTAAAAGATGAAGAAATTAGCGCTCTGATGGTTTTAATTAATTCTTCCGGTAATTAAATCCCAGGAAAATTTAAAGTAGGCAGTGATATTATTATTATCATGAAATAGTCTCTAAAATATCATCAATATAGCAACAAAATTGTAGACGTTCCTAAATCACATGATACGTTTCATATCCTAGAATAAAATTTGACATTTAAAATACACATTTTCTGGAAATATAATTAGAAAAGATTAATAGTATAACATTTAATTTTTACGTTTAAAATAAGCATAATATTTTTTAAAATTTCAAACGGGATATGTTTTTGCAGCTAAAAATATATTAACTAACTTTTATTTAAGAGTATACAAAGTAAAATGCCGATAATTTTCGAGATTGTCAGATGATTCAGTCTTATATAGGTAATGATTGTGTAATAAATAAATATTTTTTGAAAGCTAGAACATATTAAAAAATTTTAAAAACAAACCTTCTAAAATAAAAGAAGACTTTTTGGTTTGGGATGGTTGTACAAAGGCTGTTGTAAAGTAAAAATCTTTTTTTATAATTTAATAAATTAGATTATTGAGTGGTGCAGAAATAATCAAGAAATACGATTTAGTCAGCATTTCTAGTCTAACTGCTTCTATAACAAACAGATGGGTATTTTAAAAAGTTCGAAATTTACAGTAAACATCGTCACACGAGCAGTTCCTCCGTGCGTCACGGGAAAGTACAATTTAAAAGGTGAAGATATTAGATCTTTGATGGTTTTAATTAATTCTTCCGGTAATTAAATCCCAGGAAAATTTAAAGTAGACAGTGATATTATTATTATCATGAAATAGTCTCTAAAATATCATCAATATAGCAACAAAATTGTAGACGTTCCTAAATCACATGATACGTTTCATATCCTAGAATAAAATTTGACATTTAAAATACACATTTTCTGGAAATATAATTAGAAAAGATTAATAGTATAACATTTAATTTTTACGTTTAAAATAAGCAAAATATTTTTTTAAATTTCAAACGGGATAGGTTTTTGCAGCAAAAAATATTAGCTAACTTTTATTTAGGAGTATACAAGGTAAAATGCCGATAAATTTCGAAATTGTCAGATGATTCAGTCTTATATAGGTAATGGTTGTGTAATAAATAAATAAATATTTTTTGAAAGCTAGAACATATTAGAAAATTTTAAAAACAAACCTTCTAAAAATAAAGAAGAGTTTTTGTTTTGGGATGGTTGTACAAAGGCTGTTGTAAAGTAAAAATATATTTTTATTTTTAAATAAATTAAATTGAGTGACGGGGGCATAATCATTAAATACAAATCAGTCCGCATTTCTAGTCTAACTGTTTCTATAACAAACAGATGGGAATTTTAAAATGTTCGAAATTTTCAATAAACATCGTCACACGAGCAGTTCTGCCGGTGTCACCGGAAAGTACAATTTAAAAAGCGAAGATATTAGAGCTCTGAAGGTTTAAAATAATACTTCCGGTAATCAAATAATGAGAACATTTAAAGTAGACAGTGATATTATTATTATCATGAAATAGTCTCTAAAATGTCATCAATATAGCAACAAAATTGTAGACGTTTCTAAATCACATGATACGTTTCATATCCTAGAATAAAATTTAAAAATTAAAATACACATTAACTGGAAATATAATTAAAAAAGAATGATACTTGAACATTTCATGGTTTTTCATTTTTTACTTATAAAATAAGAGTAATAATTCTTTTGATTTGAAACGGAATAGGTTTTTACGGCTAAAAATACATTAACGAAATTTTATTTAAGAGTACACAAGGTAAAATGCCGATAAATTTCGAAATTGTCAGCTGATTCAGTATTATATAGGTAATGGTTGTGTAATAAATAAATAAATATTTTTTGAAAGCTAGAACATATTAGAAAATTTTAAAAACAAACCTTCTAAAATGAAAGAAGACTTTTTGGTTTGGGATGGTTGTACAAAGGCTGTTGTAAAGTAAAAATCTTTTTTTATAATTTAATAAATTAGATTATTGAGTGGTGCAGAAATAATCAAGAAATACGATTTAGTCAGCATTTCTAGTCTAACTGCTTCTATAACAAACAGATGGGTATTTTAAAAAGTTCGAAATTTACAGTAAACATCGTCACACGAGCAGTTCCGCCATGCGTCACAGGAAAGTACACTTTAAAATGCCAAGAAATTAGAGTTCTGAAGGTTTTAATTAATTCTTTCGGTAATTAAATCACATGAAAATTTAAAGTAGACAGTAATATTATTATTATCATGAAATAGTCTCTAAAATGTCATCAATATAGCAATAAAATTGTAGACGTTCCTAAATCACATGATACGTTTCATATCCTAGAATAAAATTTGACATTTAAAATACACATTTTCTGGAAATATAATTAGAAAAGATTAATAGTATAACATTTAATTTTTACGTTTAAAATAAGCATAGTAATTTTTTAAATTTCAAACGGGATAGGTTTTTGCAGCAAAAAATATTAGCTAACTTTTATTTAGGAGTATACAAGGTAAAATGCCGATAAATTTCGAAATTGTCAGATGATTCAGTCTTATATAGGTAATGGTTGTGTAATAAATAAATAAATATTTTTTGAAAGCTAGAACATATTAAAAAATTTTAAAAACAAACCTTCTAAAATGAAAGAAGACTTTTTGGTTTGGGATGGTTGTACAAAGGCTGTTGTAAAGTAAAAATATATTTTCATTTTCAAATAAATTAGATTGAGTGGCTGGGAAATAATCATTAAATGCAATTCAGTCCGTATTTCCAGTCTAATTACTTCTATAACAAGCAGATGGAAATTTTAATTGATTCGAAATTTTCAATAAACATCGTCACACGAGCAGTTCCTCCGTGCGTCACGGGAAAGTACAATTTAAAAGGTGAAGATATTAGATCTTTGATGGTTTTAATTAATTCTTCCGGTAATTAAATCCCAGGAAAATTTAAAGTAGACAGTGATATTATTATTATCATGAAATAGTCTCTAAAATGTCATCAATATAGCAACAAAATTGTAGACGTTTCTAAATCACATGATACGTTTCATATCCTAGAATAAAATTTAAAAATTAAAATACACATTAGCTGGAAATATAATTAAAAAAGAATGATACTTGAACATTTCATGGTTTTTCATTTTTTACTTATAAAATAAGAGTAATAATTCTTTTAATTTGAAACGGAATAGGTTTTTACGGCTAAAAATACATTAACGAACTTTTATTTAAGAGTACACAAGGTAAAATGCCGATAAATTTCGAAATTATCAGAGGATTCAGTCTGATATAGGTAATGGTTGTGTAATAAATAAATATTTTTTGAAAGCTAGAACATATTAGAAAATTTTAAAAACAAACCTTCTAAAATGAAAGAAGACATTTTGTTTTGGGATGGTTGTACAAAGGCTGTTGTAATGAAAAAAAAAAATTTTTTTTCAAATAAATTAGATTGAGTGGCTGGGAAAATAATAATTAAATACGATTTAGTCAGCATTTCTAGTCTAACTGTTTCTATAACAAACAGATGGGAATTTTAAAATGTTCGAAATTTTCAATAAACATCGTCACACGAGCAGTTCTGCCGGTGTCACCGGAAAGTACAATTTAAAAAGCGAAGATATTAGAGCTCTGAAGGTTTAAAATAATACTTCCGGTAATCAAATAATGAGAACATTTAAAGTAGACAGTAATATTATTATTATCATGAAATAGTCTCTAAAATGTCATCAATATAGCAATAAAATTGTAGACGTTCCTAAATCACATGATACGTTTCATATCCTAGAATAAAATTTGACATTTAAAATACACATTTTCTGGAAATATAATTAGAAAAAAAGAATGATACTTAACATTTCATTTCATTTTTTACGTTTAAAATAAGCATAGTAATTTTTAAAATTTCAAACGGGTAGGTTTTTGCAGCTAAATATATACTAATTTTTATTTAGGAATATACAAAGTAAAATTCTGATAAATTTCGAAATTGTCAGAGGATTCAGTCTTATATAAGTAATGATTGTGTAATAAATAAATATTTTTTCGAAAGCTAGAACATATTAGAAAACTTTAAAAAAAAAATCCTTCTAAAAAGAAAGAAGACTTTTTGTTTTGGGATGGTTGTACAAAGGCTGCTGTAAAGCAAAAATCTTTTTTTATTTTCAAATATATCACATTGAGTGGCGGGGAAACAATCATTAAATTTAATTCAGTCCGCATTTGTAGTCTAACTGCTTCTATAACAAGCAGATTGAAATTTTAATTGATTCGAAATGTTCAATAAACATCGTCACGAGCAGTTCCGCCATGCGTCGCGGGAAAGTATACTTTAAAAGACGAATAAATTAGCGTTCTGAAGGTTTCAATTAATATCTCCATTAATTAAAGTCACAGGAAAATTTAAGGAAGACAGTGATGTTATTATAATCGTGAAATGGTGTCGAAACTGCCATCGATATCGGAAAATAATTTTAAATGTTTGTAAATCACGTGAGACCTTTCATATCCTAGAATAAAACTTAACAGTTAAAATACAAATTTGCTCTAATTATAATTAGAAAAAATTCATACTTAAATACTTCTCAGTTTTCATTATAAATTAAGCATAATAATTCTTTTAATTTTAAACGGAATAGGTTTTTTCAGCTAGAGATATATTAACTAACTTTTTTTTAGGAATATACAAGGTAAAATGCCGATAGATTTCGAAATTGTCTGATGATTAGAACTACAAATGGATGATTCAAATAGTTTTAAAATTAAAAAAATTTTCTTTTAAATTTTTTTAACCCATATTGGACCGCTGTCCTCTAAACAGGACAGCAAATAAAATTCCATTTAATAATAAAGTTATAAATATTTTGAGTGGATTTTATTTTAATTCCTTTAAAATAGACACACTTTAACATAGTAACAAAAAAAATACTGAGAAATCAAATTATATTGTATTGTAAAATTTATTTTCAGCAACCTCTTAAAAATTGTCATTTTTTAATCTTTAATTTTATATTTATTATTATTTTTGTAAACATTGTGGAGGTTACTTTTAGTTTAAAAACAGAGCTAATAATGTAGCTGAAACTTTTTGTTGAAAAATGTATTTTACATGTGTATTTTGTAAGCATAAAAAAGGTGCCCTAAAATTAAGACGACGGTCCAATCCTGATTATTTTTCTATGAATTCGATATTGCATTGATAGCGCACATTCTTTTCTTATTTTTCAATGAAAACCAGTTCAAACACCTGTTCACACACCTGGACACAACAAGAGGTAAAAAGATGTCTATTCTATTCAGAAAACTGGAGATTTTTTGCAAGATAAACTTACTCTCTTACTGCCAGTTCAATAACTGCAAGAGAAAACCTACAACAGTACGCTTAAAATGTAATGTTGGACTTTGTTTTGACTGTTTCCCCAAATTTCATCTATCAATCAGCCTAATGCAATGTAAGTGATATTTGTTAACTTTTAGTAGTGTAATGGACCATTGTCCTATTTATAGGACAGCCAATTACATAAAAAATTAAAAATATTTGTTCAAAATTTTGGTTTTATATACTTAGTTACACCATATTAATGATATGGATTAAATTTTAATAACTTACAGAAATATTTAGTTGTAATTCAGAGGCTCAGAAATGTTTAACTGCGCTGCAACATTTCTCTGAGTCATATTTGGTAACCTGTCATAACAATTTAAAATTTACAATTTTTTCTAAGCTCATGGATAAATTGTTCATAGTCATAATGTTTTTTAAAGTCATTGAAGTGGCGTTGTACTAAGCGTTTCAACAATTTCAG
>CM063499.1:66130252-66150252 GCA_032207245.1 Pardosa pseudoannulata
ATATATATGTGTGTGTGTGTGTGTGTGTGTGTGTGTGTGTGTGTATGTACGTATATATGTGTGTGTATATATATACCCCAACTTTGGTTTGGAGCTCTACGGTGTACTGTTTTGCTACACAGGGACTAATGAGAACGGGACTCATTGCTTATAGCCTATTCCGAACGGCTACGAACATGCATGCCCGCAACGGGTCCCTGAACTCTGGAAAAACGCTGTACCATTCTACAGGCGTTCGAATTTCAGTTCATAATTTCCTATGTTTAATTTCAACCCGAATTTAAATAAGACTGCGATCCAACCTTGAGATTATTCTCGACACAGCGTAGATATAACCGATCCCAAAGTTACAATCCGTGTTGCCAACAGTTTCACTAAATCTTTCCGATTACTAGCAACGGTGTTGCATCTCTAGTTTTCAAACACGCCTCGTATAGTCAAACAACATACAATTGAGAAAGAAACATCGAATTTCTCCCAGATGTTTCCTTAAATCAATAGTGCTAACAAGCATATATAACTGATTTAATACGCATGGATGTTTCATCTGTCAACAGAATTAATATTCATTTGCTTGTTGACACAAAAACTTTACAAGTCAGGCGCAAAACTGACCAAAAACTAATATTTTATTCTTTATTTGACAAGAAGAGACTGGGGGGAAAGGAGTTAATGACTTATCATACAAAAGCCTAAAAAGTTTCATTGTTCCGATTTTGATGTAAATCACTCCGCCATTCAAAAAGAATTCTATTAATAAAATTGATTCGTTATTATACAGAATCTTTGGGAGGTTATACAATTCTAAAGATTTTTTTAAATGCTTGTTATATTTTAGACCATAATTTAAAGCTAAAACTTTTTATATCTGATGTAAATTGACTAAATATGTTTAGATGCTAGAATTTTCTGATAGTGTTAATAAATAAATAAATAAATAAAATAAAGTGATAATATTATTTTACTTTAATTTTTTTTTTTTGTTTCCATGGTTCCAGACTGAAAAACAAACATCTAAGAATCCAAATTTTCATTTAAAAGGAATTTTGCTCTATTTGTGAACGGTTTGGTTTGGGAGTGCTACGGTCTACTTTTTGCAACACGAAGGCTAATGAGACCGGGACCTACTACTTAAAGCCGATTCCGAACGGCTACGAACATCCATGCCACAGTGGAATTCGAACCACGAACTCCGGTACCGAAGGTCAGCACCCTAACCAATCGGTCATCGTTCGGCCGGTTTGGTTTGGAGCTCTACGGTCTACTTTTTTGCAACTCGAGGGCTAATTATACCACTACCTACTGCTTAAAACCAATTCTGAACGGCTACTAACATCCTTGCCACATTAGGATTCGAACCCACGAACTCCGGTACCGATAGACAGAGCCTTAACCATTCGGCTATCGTTCGGCTGTTTGAAAACAGAATATTAATTTTTGTGTAGCGACTTACGAGAATCGAAATTGAGTGTGGCGTATATGGGATATAAAATTACAATACTAACACATGACATAATAGCCTTTTACAACTCAAAAGGTTTCAGATTTTTTTTCATAAACATCCTTCAGTTGTAAAGTATGAATGGTTTAGTTTGAAGCGCTACGGTCTACTGTTTTGCACACGAGGGCTAATGAGACCGAGATCTACTGTTTAAAGCCGATTCTGAACGGCTACGAACATCATGCCATAGTGGGATTCGAACCCACGAACTCTGGTACCGAAAAATCAGCGCCCTAACCAATCGGCCAGCGTTCGGCCGTAAAGTATGAATGAAACTTCAAGACCAGGAAAATCTTAGGCTTCAGAAATTAGAAATCTGTAATAGCATTTATTGCAAAATCACAGAAACAGTAGAGATAACAAGTAAAGTTTTCACACTAAAACTACGTATTTTGCTTCCTTTACAATAAACTATATCAACAGTTTTGATTTTGAATTTTACACAGTGTTACAAAGATATTTTTGTGTATGAATTCTAGTGCAACATTTAAAAAGAAGTGAATTTCTACGATCCTTACAACAGAAAAGCAAAATAAGCATTTGATTTACTTTTATATAACTGTTTCTTAATATGTAGCTGGAACTTTTGCAAAATCACAGCTAATAAAGTAAAAAATCTCATTATATAATTATACAGATATTGTACTATCGATTAAAAAAATTAGATATCAAGTTATAAATTAGTGATACATGGTATTCTGAAATTAACAAGAAGCTTATAAAATATTTGAAGTTTTGAACGCCACCAAAATTTCAACAATACGTATTACCGTAAAGTGACAACTAGAAAACTTTTAGAACATGCTCTCCAAAAATGGAAAAATGTTTGTTTTACGATAAATCAATTCAAGAATCTGGATATCGAATTTACAACCAGTGTGCAAAATCTGTTTTTCGCCAAGAATTGTGGTGCAAATTTTTTAGAGATATTTTGCAAACTCCATGATTATAGCACCACACAAGATTTTTACTTTTCTACATCACTGGAAGAAAATAATTCAACAAAAACTGTTGCCTAAATTAACTGTTGCCAACAATATTAAAAAAACTGTTGCCAACAAAAATTAATTGTTACCAACAATAACTGTTCCCTAAATTAAATTGTAGAAAATCTTTAGAAAATTCTCGCCAAAGATGGAAATGAAATCAGAAATCTAAAACTTGTTCTTATTATGGTTAAGTTTTGTTTCGGCTGAAGCATTACGGCCTACCTTTTGCTACACGAGGGCTAAAGTTCCTATTATATCATGATAGTAAAGGCCTATAGTACTATTATCAATCTATCGCTCTTGTTTATAAGATGAGTAGATGATATTTGTGCTTATTGTACTCTTAACCGTTGTAACCAGGGGTTCATTTAAGCAGTTTATCCGTTAGCAGTTTATTTGTGTTTATTTTTGAAAATTACTAGACAAATCCTATCTTTGATTCTTGGACATGAAAAAGTACTATACTAAAAAAACCTAAATGATCTTCAGTTTTCTGAATTTTTAAAAATATATAAGGCTAGTATACTTCTGTATAAATAATGTACTAGGGACCATAATGGCAATGCTACAACAGGATTTAGAGTAAAAATTTTCGTCAATGTCTGCTGGCAAATACGGTAAAATTCACACTATAGTGATATTCAATAATATTATTCTTCACTTGTGAACTAGTAATCCACTTTTTTATTCTAAATTTTCAAGTGTTTTTTGACTCTGATATAAAGTTTATAAAAGACTTTAACGCTATTTACACATAACGCTACAGTAAAATGTGTCAACAACAAAGAGTTAATGCCAAAAGAAATATCTAGAAAACTTTAAAAATACACTCATCAAAAACGAAAAGAAGTATGAAATTTAAACAATCAGTTCTTATATGACTATTTATCTATATACATTTCTATGTGACTAAACTAAGCTTATATTTTTAAGAGATGAGAAGTGAGTTTATTATATTGTAAAATGCTAGTTTTTTGTTTGGAATTTACTCATCAAAAACTAAAACAAGTATGAAATTTAAACAATCAGTTCTTATATGACTATTCATCTATATAAATTTCTTTGTGACTAAATTAAGTTTATAGTTTTAACAGATGAGAAGTGAATTTATTATATTGTAAAATGCTAGTTTTTTGTTTGGAATTTACAGCAGTTTAATACTCGTGTTTACTTTTGAAATATACTAGGCTGATTTAATGTTTTCTCCTCGCACGTAAAACTAATTTAATATTAAATAATCTTAAATTTGATACTTTAGAATATATAGCTTCAAATTTTGTTTTTCAACGTTATAGCAGGTTTCACAACTGCCGTAACATGATTTCGCGTCAAAATTGACTCCATTACAATGTGTTGGAGATTCAGAAAATTTACGATCAGCGTCAGAGTTGGATGTAATTTTTAAACCGCTCCGTAAGGAAAAATAAAAAAAATCCCTACTCAGTAAGCATAATAGCAGAAAAATTATATGACGTTTTTAACATATTATGGTGTTTTTCACAGGTGAATAGAAAACGTCCAAAAAACAAATACGTAATTCAGTAACTGACACAAATGGTTATAAGCTTTTAACTTAAAAAGTTTAACTTTAAAAGGTTTGGTTTAGGAGCTCTACGGTCTACTGTTTTGCACACTAGGGATAATGAGACCGGGACCTACTGCTTAAAGCCGATTCCGAACGGCTACGAACATCCATGCCATAGTGGGATTCGAACCCACGCACTCCGGTACCGACGATCAGCGCCTTAACCAATCGACCTCGATCGTTTCTTGAAGACTAATTTAAAATATGGTACAGGGAAATATAATTAGAAGGACACGAAATATTAACTAAACTAACTTTTTCCTTTCAGTTTCGCAACACTGCTATTTCGCCAGATGCTTAACTAGCACTAAGTTAATAATGCTAACGAACTTAAACATAGATGTTCGATAGTTTCTTGGTTTGGTTTGGAGCGCATGTCTACTTTTTGCAACACGAGGGCTAATGAGACCGGGACCTAGTGCTTAAAGCCGATTCCGAACGGCTACGAACATCCATACCACAGTAGGATTCGAACCCATGAACTCCAGTTCCGAAGGCCAGCACCCTAATCATTCGTCTATCATTCGACCTCGATCGTTTCTTGAAGACCGAAGTTAATTATAAAATATGGTACAGGGAAATATAATTAGACTGATTGTAACTATTTTTCTAAGAATTTTGATTTTAGTATTTTGTTCCAATTTTTCCATTTTTGAGTCGGGATATGGACTTCATATATTGTCTGTCTAGAAAAGGACTCCAAAGTGTTTTTCATGTAATCTTATATTCCTTCCAAGATTTAAATAACCAATTTTTTCAATATATACTGATCTAAGTTTTTACCTACTATAGATAGTTAGCAATTTTTAAACATCCGCAGCATTTGTTGCCCGGTGTATTTGTCTATTACTGAAATGCTTTGGAAGTCTTGTGGTCATTAGTATTTAAAATTAAGTTGTTTAATTGTTTTTTAGAATCTAAGAGAATAAATCAAGAAACTAAATAACAAACTATGTTGTAATATTTTTCTAATTTTGTTTTAGTAATTTTGTTCCAATTCTTCTCCATTTTTGTACTTCGTAACGGGATATGGACTAACGACCTCACTGCCGTCAACAAAATGGTAGAAAAGTGTCAACAAAGTGTTTTTCGGTTATGATTGATCTTATTTAATCTTAGATCCCAAGATTTAAATAACCTATTTTTTCAATATATGCTGATCTAAGTTTTTACCTAATGTAGATAGTTAGCAATTTTTAACCATCCGCAGCATTTGTTTCCCGGTGTATTTATCTATTACTGAAATGCTTTGGAAGTCTTGTGGTCATTAGTATTTAAAATTAAGTTGTTTAATTGTTTTTTAGAATCTAATAGAACAAATCAAGAAACTAAATAACAAACTACGTTGTAATATTTTTCTAATTTTGTTTTAGTAATTTTGTTCCAATTCTTCTCCATTTTTGTACTTTGTACCGGGATATGGACTAACGACCTCACTGCCGTCAACAAAATGGTAGAAAAGTGGCAACAAAATGTTTTTCGGTTATGATTGGTCTTATTTAATCTTAGATCCCAAGATTTAAATAACCTATTTTTTCAATATATGCTGATCTAAGTTTTTACCTAATGTAGATATTTAGCAATTTTTAGCCATCCGCAACATTTGTTGCCCGGTGTATTTATCTATTACTGAAATGCTTTGGAAGTCTTGTGGTCATTAGTATTTAAAATTAAGTTGTTTAATTGTTTTTTTAGAATCTAAGAGAATAAATCAAGAAACTAAATAACAAACTACGTTGTAATATTTTTCTAATTTTCTTTCAGTAATTCTGATCTTCTCCATTTTTGTACTTCGTCCCTTGATATGGACTAACGACCTCACTGCCGTCAACAAAATGGTAGAAAAGGACTAACAAAGTGTTTTTCGGTTATGATTGCTATCAACTAAATAGCAATACTCACAAAATTATGTTTTTTTAAACAAATACACATCAAGATAAACTGAAGATAGTTGGGAGGTCATAGACTTGGTTGTTTTAAGGCTAAATGTGTTATGCATTTATGTTGCTAGCTTATATACAGCTTTTTACAAAAAGTAACAAAAAAAACTGTAATACAATATACGAGTTATTCAGAAGCATATGTAGAACATGTTACTAATGCCGCGAAAGACAGAACCCAGAGAGAACCAAATTAATGCTGTAGTTAGGATTACGAAGCAAAGGAAGAATAAATTGCACTTAATCTGGATCTTGCTGGAGATGGTAGGAATTAAATCTAATTCTGAAAGAGGCAGTAAAAACAAAGTGGCAATCATTCTGCTAGTGGTAACTACAATATACACCTTTTCGGTAACGTTAAAAAACTCGATACGTATAATGTCTGTGTATTTTACGGTTGCGGTTAGTATAACTTCCTTGGCATCCGTCTCTATGTACGTTTCACTGTTCAGAAAATCTGACAAGATTCGAATACTGAAACAGAAAATTTGTCAACTTCCCAACGACAAGAAGCGGGGTTACTTCTTATTATATGCTATTACTGTAATTTCCTTTATAAAAGAGACAGGAAATCTATTTTTTGTCATCTATCTACATCCATATTTACTGAGCTTTTTCACACTCTATCCTTTCGCGGATATGCGAGTAAGAACTGCAACGCAAGTCTTCGGTTATGTTCATTTTACTGCAGTGTATATCCTATTGCCCAATATCTTAAACTGTTTCCTTTGGGCCGTCTGTTATTTGACATCAAGTGCCATATCTTCGACAAAGAGTAAAATTCAATGTGCAAGACAATGGATCTTTAAGGTCAATCCGACAGAAACCGCCGGGGAGCAACTGCTGTTGAAGTGCTTCAAGTTGTGGGACTGTGCAGATCTCTTGACAGATTTGTTCTCATCATTTGTGTTCTTCCTCGTCGTAAAGTACACGACATCGATATTTTTGTTGTTCGGGACGGTTGTCAAAGAAGACATTGACTTTTACCAGAGGATGAAAAACCTGCTTGAGATGGGAGAGTCCATGTTTTACTTCATTACTACCGTCCATCTGGCATCAGGAATACCGGAGGAAATGAGAAATCTGCAAAAGGTGTTAAGTAAGATTTACGAGGAAAAGCACCTCTATTACCCCAACTCGAAATGCGATTTTGAGAAGAAAATGAAGTTAATAATGAAGAAGACTCCCATAGCTTTGACTGTTGGAGGTTTTTCTGATTTGAAGAAGAGTTTTATTTTTGTAATATTTGGAAGCTTGTTGACCTACGGGTTGATTGTTCTTGATTTATAATCTTATGGACAAAAATGAAAATCTTTTCTCTCCTAGATATCATCGTACGCGAAATGCGATTTTGATAAAAAAAATGAAATTAATAATGAAGAAGACTCCCATAGCTTTGACTGTTGGAGGTTTTTCTGATTTGAAGAAGAGTTTTATTTTTGTAATATTTGGAAGCTTGTTGACCTACGGGTTGATTGTTCTTGATTTATAATCTTATGGACAAAAATGAAAACTTTTCTCTCCTAGATATTATCGTACGCGAAATGCGATTTTGAAAAAAAAAATGAAGTTAATAATGAAGAAGACTCTCATAGCTTTGACTGTTGGAGGTTTTTCTGATTTGAAGAAGAGTTTCATTTTTGTAATATTTAGAAGCTTGTTGACCTACGGGTTGATTGCTCTTGATTTATAATCTTATGGACAAAAATGAAAAACTTTTCTCTCCTAGATATTATTGTATACAGGATGTTTTGCATACACATATTCATAGTATCTACTTAACACTAGATTTACAAATGTTGATCACATACCTATTTTTACTGAAGTGAGCCAATTTGACCCATACAAGACAATTGAAGTTTTTTGCAAAGAAAATAGTTCCAAATTAATTTAAATAAAATGTTTATTATCAAAAAATTCATGAAAATCATTTTTTATATATACAATCTGTTTTTGAAACACATTTTCCGCAAACATTTCTGTTACATTTAGCACAATGGTTTCTGCATCTGCTTCTCTTGCATGATTATCAAACTTAACAATTCTTCCGTGCGTCAGTAGCATGAATTTCTGTCATTGGAAAGGAAGTGTTCTCTACTTCTTCTCTATATTTACTTCTTAGCTCTTCAGCCAATTGGAAAATGTCCCAATAAATATCATGTTATGCAATTAACTGCTAAACCATTCTATGAGTCAAATTGTCTCACAACCGTGAAAATAGGTATACCATATTTGATAATGCGAAATGAAGAGGTCTGCGGGGAAGAGGAATGAAAGTTTAAATATATTTTATTATTTAACTAAAAAACCAACGTATGATTTTGAAAAGTGATATTAAAATTTAGTATATATATATATATAGTGATCAAATTTATATATATTTAATATCTATCTATCTATCTATCTATCTGTCTATCTATATCTATCTATATATATATATATATATATATATATATATATATATATATATATATATATATATATATATATATATATATATATAAATGTATATATTATATATATATGTATATATATGTATATATATATGTATATATATATGTATATATATATATATATATATATATATATGTATATATATGTATATATATATATATATGTATGTATATATATATATATATATATATATATATATATATATATATGTATGTATATATATATATATGTATGTATATATATATATGTATATATATATATATATGTATATATATATATATATATATATATATATATATATATATATATATATATATATATATATATATATATATATATATATATATATAGAGAGAGAGAGAGAGAGAGAGAGAGAGAGAGTGATCAAATTTTTAATGAGTCAAATTGGCTCGTGTGAAAGAGTATGCAAAGATTTCAAATTTTATCTTCTTTTAAAATAATTTTAAATTTATCTTTTAAAATTTGAAATATATTTATAATATCATTTAAACATTAAACTTGATTTTGGGTATTTAGTATCTCATACCAAAACTGTCTCACTCTTAAGTTTAGCTTAATGAATTTACGCATACTAATGTTTAAAGCCTTCTATAATCTCAACATAAAGTGTATGTAAATAAAAATACAGTCGATATCATATGCAGATTGCTATTTTTATTTATTAATTTTTACTAATTATGTCAGCACGAGGAATTATTTTTAATAAAAATAAAATACTCATAATTCCCTCTTGAGTTTCAAAACGCTATAGAGAAAGTGCATGCTTGTAAACAAATACGAGTGCTGACTACAACTCAACTTTTCGTTGGCAAAACATTGCTTGTTTTCGTTGTATCTTATGAGCTTCGATATGGATCACATATACAACAAAAACTAAATTTTATTTAAGGGAAGGGGAAGAAAACATCAGAAACTGGCCAAGTAATTCAAAACAGATTTTTTTATCACTTACAAAAGTATATATTTAAAAAAAATAAGCACTTTACACAGTACTATTAAGTATCAGAGTCAAAGTATAACTATTTTGATTATGTTAACAGGCACAATAAACTATTACATAAATAAGAATCTAATAAAAATGTACAAAACCTGATCATTTTAAGGACAAAATATAATTATATTTATAGGTATAATACTTCACACAAAAGCATAGAAAATACATTAGAAATATGAAAAAAAACTTAGTAATAATAAAAAAAAATTCTTAGAGCATAATTCTTCTTCTTTCTTCAGCAGCGCTACAACCTGGTACAGGCCAAGGTTTTCTCATTCTGCTTCCTCCAAACAGCACGACTTTTTGGAAGGTTTCTCCATCTATTAATACCCAAGATCTCCAAATCTTTCTCACACAATCCAACCACCTTGTTGCTGGTCTAACTCTTCTTCTTGTACTCTCAATCTTTGAAAAAGTTAATTTTTTAACTGGGTCCAAGTCTGAAAACATGTCCCAGCCATGTAATTCTGTTGGATTTAATAACTCTGAAGATGTTAGGTTGTCTGTATTTAGTATATAATTCATGGTTATATAAACCTCTCCATGTATTATTTTCCTTTACTGCTCCAGACATTGACCGAAGGATTTTTCTTTCAAAAATGAGTAGCCTATTTTCTTCTGTTTTGTTAATTGCCCATGTCTCACTGCCATATAAAATAAACGGTCTTATAAGGGTTTTGTATAGGTTTATTTTTGTATTGATGCAGATGAGTTTCGATTTTATTTGGCTCTTTAAAGCAAAATAGCACTTATTGTATTTAGTATATAATTCATGGTTATATAAACCTCTCCATGTATTATTTTCCTTTACTGCTCCAGACATTGACCGATGATTTTTCTTTCAAAAATGAGTAGCCTATTTTCTTCTGTTTTATTAATTGCCCATGTCTCACTGCTATATAAAATAAACAGTCTTATAAGGGTTTTGTACAGGTTTATTTTTGTATTGATGCAGAGGAGTTTCGATTTTATTTGGCTCTTTAAACCAAAATAGCACTTATTTGCCATCAACATTCGGTTTCTAATTTCAGTCTTCATCTCATTTTTACTGATAATAAGTGTGCCCAAGTATTTAAACTGGGTGACTCCCTCAAAAATATAGTTTCCAATATTAAGTGATTGTACATCATGCATTCTAGGACTCACCACCAAAAAATTAGTTTTTTCCTCTTTTACTGTTAAGCCCATATCCCTAGCAGCACTCTCAAGGGCAATAAATGCCTCAACTACATCCTGTTTTCTTCGCCCAACAATATCAATATCATCTGCATATGCAAGTACCTGAATAGATTTCTGCAGGATTGTGCCTCTAGTGCTGATATCTGAATCTCGTATAACTTTTTCAGGGGCTATATCAAATAAAATGCAAGACAGAGAGTCTCCCTGCCTAAGACCTCTCTCTGTATAGAAAACTTCAGATACCTCAGACATGAGCTTAATTCTACATTTTACACTTCGTAATGTCACTTTGACAAGATTGGTAAGATTAGGTGGATTCCAAATTCATACATCGCTTCAAACAGTTTATTCCTGTTTATACTATTGTATGCTGACTTAAAATCGATAGACAGATGGTAAGTATGAATTCCATATTCCCTCGTCTTTTCCAGGATCTATCTGATAGAATGTGTCTGATCTATTGTAGACTTCCCCTCCAGAAAGCCACATTGATAGCTTCCTACAATTTTTGTAACATGAGGGAGGAGTCTACAAAATAGGGTGTTGGAAAAAATCTTAAAAGCCACATTAAGAAGTGTGATGCCTCGGTAGTTGCGACAGTCCAGTTTGTCTCCTTTCTTGTAGATTGTGAAAATCGAACCCTCTTCCCATTCAATGGGCATCTGCTCATGGTTCCACACATCACTAATGACCTTCAAAAGCTCATTGTTCAACTCCGGTGCATTAACATTAAAAAGTTCTGCCTTAATGCCATCTGGACCAGGTGCTCTATTTCTATTGAGTTTTTTAAGAGTATACTCCAATTCCCATAGGGTACTTAGAGCATAATAATTTTATATAATCTTTTACATAAAGAATCCAAAACAATCTTTACAAAAAAGAATCCAAAACTGATAATCTCTTGCTCTTTCAACACGTGTATGCTGATATGTAATAATGTCTTCACTTATAGTGCTTTATCATTTGCAAAGGAAAAATAAGATTTATAATTCTGTATTAATGACACCTCTTGTTAAATCAGTGTCCATGTTTCTTCGAAATAGGTGTAAATACGTCTTATTAAAAACTTACTTTTAATTTGGTGTGGTGCTGTTACAAGTCATAATATGAAATAAAAATACACTGCAAATGTGTTGTGAAAAGATCCCATGGCGTCACAGACTAAAGATTGGACACGAAATGGCTATTCAAAAATAGAAACAACAATAAATTTGAAAAAATTTAATTAACATTATGAATCCCATTGCATACACTTCTTATAAAGACCCCTTGGTTCAGAACACTAACGCTTTGTTCAGTTGTAACCTTAACTGGAGTTCTCAGGTAACTGGGACCGTAACTGACCCCCAGGTATAAAAAGCCTAGAATTTTGCGACTAGGAGCTTTTCGAATTTCTTACGTAGATGTTTTGACCTCGTGGAAGCTTCTGCGACTTTTCACCATAGCCAGCTTTTAGCAATTACGTTCGGGAAACTCGTAATGTCGTCTCATATAAGGAACGGCAGGGTTTCGGACACCGAACGGGGTATAGTTTGGGTTCGCGTTGAACCCTGGAAAGGCTACCACATCGTGTGAGAATGTTTAATTCTTTTTTACGACTGTGATCATCGTGGATATGTTATCCAAGCAAACATCCTTTACATTTCGAAATGTTTTGGGATGTTAAAATCCCTTTGTTTTTTTAGCCAGTATTTACTCTAGAAATAAAAGTATTTCCAATGATGTTATATCTGTGATACTTCTTCACGCTGCTCTCTTGACTCAAGAACATTGAAGGCGTCACATTCATTAACCTACAGTGATCTGTTGACTCCGCTACGGAGCTATCCGGCATTTGTTCCGCAGCTCCTTAGGCTTCCCTGCGAAGTGTGTGATACAATAGACGTAGGCCTGAGTAGAGACGTACACTTAGATACACTGCCGAAAGGTTGTGATGGAGCTTACCTGCTCTATCACGACCGATATCTTAAGATTTACTCCTTAAAATTTCTATTCCAAATTTTACTCACAGATTTCACCTTGCTAACTTTTTTACCTTTCAGACTGTGGATAAGGCCATCAGGCTAAGGAGCCCCAAATGTCCGTTTAACAACGAGAAGAGGTCGAAAGAAAATTAATTTGTAAATCTTTCTGACATATGAGAGTTGGAACTTTAATAGTAGCAACTATTTTTTTTTTTTACATGGAATACAAAATTGATTAATGTCACCATGTTTTACAGTCCTTCAGTATAGTCTCCAGAATTGTATATAACCTGTTTCCATCGATGTAGAAGTCGCAGAACACCTGTAGCAAAGTCTGTTCGGTTGTTAGTTCAAATGGTTGCCTCAAGAAACTCTGGAACATTCCTAAAGTGAATGCCCCGAAATGATTTCTTCATCTCAGGAATTATGTCAAAGTCACAAGGGCTTAGACTGAGGAATGTGGTGGAGAGTAAAGCACGTCATATGGCGTCAATCACTGTTCATTAGTACGGCAACAGCATGCACTTCTGCTCCGCTGACACTAGGACGACCTGGTAGATGCGTGTCTTCCACAATTTGGCGTCCTTCATCAAAGGCTTTTACCCATCTTGCTACAGTTCTGTAAGGTAATGCATATTCCCCTTAAGCCTCTTGAAACCCAGATGACATTGTCGTACTGTGCGACATTCCATTTTTATCCAATTTCATTGTTCTTGTTTTGAAAACATCCTGACAACACTTACTTTTGACCGCAAGCTAATATAAGGATCAGTTCTTCTCATCACTACGCATGCGCGTGATGTAGGAAGGGCTAGTCATTTTGATGAGAGGTAAGGTAGATATTTATGTCATGCGTGGTATACGAGGCATTCTTTGGTGTGGTTGCGTAGCGTTTTTACAACAGTGTCACCACTATTAATGTTCCAACCCTTGTATAAAGTTTATGGAACCTTGGAAGCCTGCCACAAGGCCTTGGAAACATGCAACAAAACTCTCGTCATCCGATGAATTAACAATACGAGTAAAACTTCAGTAGGATGAATGCAAGACCACACATACCCTATCAGTTCTCCGAGCCCTATTTAACTTCCATTAACCCATAATATAATTCTCTTAGTACTAAGAAATATAAGAATGCATTCAAAAGCCCCAGAAGAAAAAAAATATCCGAAATCATTTCTTTAACCCTTTAGCAGACTGTGGTTTAGCGGTGAAACCTCCTGTTAAACATTTTTTTTTTTTCTAAATTTTGGAGAAATAAAAATATTTTTTCGATTTTTTATGTTTTTGATATTTAAAATTTACAATAAAAGACAGTACTACACTTCATTTATTTTTTTCTTTTGAAATATTTATTTATACTTGTTGTACCCGGAAAGTCAGCAATGCAAATGTTTTTCAATTATGACCCCAAACAAAAGTATCTATTCAAACAACACTTATTAATAGTTAAACTATTTATTTATTTTACTTTTTTAAGAACACTTACTTATTGTTCTTCTAATATAATTAAATTTTTAAAAAGTATTATGTTCACGCTGTAAACGGGATGGGTTTGTCAGTTAATCCCCGTCAATCCCTCCTATGGTATCCTCTAAGGCAAAACCCTCTAAGGATTACAAAGAAAAACTTTAATACATTTTGCATTTATAAGGTTTATAGATAATATTTATAAACTAATTTCATTAGATTCCAAAGAATTCATGTAGGCGACCTTTAAAGGATAAAATCCTTTAATATTTACTAGCAGGCGTTTCTTGATGTATGTGACATACCATCGTCGATTCTGCCCCATAGTTGTAATGAATGAATTTCTTTTCATGCACGGCCATCAAGCTCTTTTCCGCAGCAAATTCAATAAAATAAGAATTACAGTAGAAGAGAGAACTAGATTTGTTATTTTAGAAGATTTTTAATAATCATTAGACACCAACAAATAAACACTGACAAAACAAAAATCAAATAAAAATTGTTTTTTGTTTTAATAACTATTTGTGGGTATGGGGATAGGAAAATAATAAAGGGTAATAAACAATGTCAGATTTCTTGTTTTGGTTTTAATGTACTTGGAAATTACCGCATCACATATCTTATTCAAAACTATATTCTATTGTACTTTATTCAAACTGACTATTATATTGTTGAAATGTTTTTTATTTTAAAAAAAATCTTAAAACGAAACATGAGTGAAAATGAATTTTTCATTTATGTTTCAATCCCTATAGTTACAGTTTGCAAAACAAAGATTATATGATTAAATCGATCATGAGGTAGAATCTTGTTTTCTACATGAATACAATGTTAATGTGGAAACTCATCTACATACAATACTTGTTTATGTGACATACACTACTGCATCATAACGTGTGTACAATATTTTTCCATTAAAAACAGTTTTACGAAAGGAAAACGAAGTTTACAAACCTGACACAGCTACTCATTCGAAATTGCTGGACCTACAAAAAAGTTCTCAGTATTATATATGTTCCATAGATGAATTTCCTCAAGAATTTAGATGTGGAAGTATATAACCATGGTACAAATTATGTCTCCACATTCTGGGTAACTTTTGAAAAGATTTCATAATTCCTCTCTGATGTAAAGCTTTAAAAAGAATTCTATGCGGAAGTATATAACAGTGGTATAAATTATGTCTCCACATTCTGGGTAACATTTTAAAAGACTTCATAATTCCTCTCGGATGTAAAGCTTTAAAAAGGATTCTATGTGGAAGTATATAACAGTGGTACAAATCATGTCTCCACATTCTGGGTAACATTTGAAAAGACTTCATAATTCTTCTCTGATGTAAAGCTTTAAAAAGGATTCTATGTGGAAGTATATAACAGTGGTACAAATCATGTCTTCACATTCTGGGTAACATTTGAAAAGACTTCATAATTCCTCTCTGATGTAAAGCTTTAAAAAGTATTCTATGTGGAAGTACATAACAGTGGTACAAATCATGTCTCCACATTCTGGGTAACATTTGAAAAGACTTCATAATTCCTCTCTGATGAAAAGCTTTAAAAAGGATTCTGTGTGGAAGTATATAACAGTGGTACAAATCATGTCTCCACATTCTGGGTAACATTTGAAAAGACTTCATAATTCCTCTCTGATACAAAGCTTTAAAAACAGTGTTCTGGTTACTATAGTTGCAGTAGAGCACCAAACAATTATCTTGTCAAATCAGTTGGAAAATTCGTGAATGTGATATTTCAGAGACTTTTAGTGGTTGTACTTATCCGAATTTTGCTTCATTTCATAACAATTAGCTAAAAAACTAAATCTACCAAACCTAGATTTTCTAATATTTGAGCATATTAAAGACGAAATATTTCTTTACACAACCGATGTGGTCACTTTATATACATATTTGATGTTTCCTTCTCGGATATGCAAAACTAATAGAGCAAATCTTCATGTATAATTTGTGTGCTAATATATACAAATTAGATGTCTCTTTCTCGTACATGCAAAACGAATAGAGTGAATCTTCATGTATAATTTGTGTGCTAGTATATAAAATTTGATGTTTCCTTCTCGGACATGCAAAACTAATAGAGTAAATCTTCATGTATAATTTGTGCGCTAGTACATACAAATTTGATGTTTCCTTCTTGGACATGCAAAACTAATAGAGTAAATCTTCATGTATAATTTGTGTGCTAGTACATACAAATTTGATGTTTCCTTCTTGGACATGCAAAACTAATAGAGTAAATCTTCATGTATAATTTAAGTTCTAGTATTTACAGATTTGATGTTTCCTTCTCGGACATGCAAAACTGGTAGAGTAAATCTTTATGTATAATTTGTGAGCTAGTATATACAAATTAGATGTCTCCTTCTTGGACATGCAAAACTAATAGAGTAAATCTTCATGTATAATTTGTGTGCTAGTATATATAGATTGGATATATCTTTATCGGAGATGCAAAACTAATAGAGTAAATCTTCGTGTATAATTTGTGTACTAGTATATACAAATTTGATGTTTCATTTTCGGACATGCAAAACTAGAGTAAATCTTCATGTATAATTTGTGTGCTAGTATATACAAATTTGATGTTTCCTTCTCGGACATACAAAACTAGAGTAAATCTTCATGTATAATTTGTGTGCTAGCATATGCAGATTTGATGTTTCCTTCTCGGACATGCAAAACTAATAGAGCAAATCTTCATGCATAATTTGTGTGCTAGTATATACAAATTTGATATTTCCTTCTTGGACATGCAAAACTAGAGTAAATCTTCATGTATAATTTGTGTGCTAGTATATACAAATTTGATGTTTCCTTCTCAGACATGCAAAACTAATAGAGTAAATCTTCATGTATAATTTGTGTTCTAGTATAATTTGTGTGCTAGTAATACAAATTTGATGTTTCCTTCTTGGACATGCAAAACGAATAGAGTAAATCTTTATAATTTGTGTGCTAGTATACCTAAGGCTTAAATTTTTTAGCGTTCCACGACAATGTTCCAGGTACTACAGCTGTGGTGCTGCAAACGATGACTACATTCACAAAAAATTCTCCACAGTAAAATCTGTTAGAGAATTTGTCAAACGGATATTACCAGTGAATTTTTGTGGTCGTACTTATTTGCTTAATTTTCGAACATGTCGATAATAAAGTAAAACTACCATACTTATATATTCAAAGGTTTGGGCATAATAAGGACTAAATATTAGGTATATTAAAGACATATAATGTTACAAAACCAATGAAGACACTTTATATAGAGTAACAAAAAGATGTGTAATCAAAAGAAATAATTTGTACATAGTAACACAGGATTGGTTTGGATCGATAAGTCTACTGTTTTGCTGATAAGGGCTATTAAGACAGGGACCTACTGCTTGAAGCCGATTCCGACAGGAAATCGAACCCATGAACTCCGGTACCAAAGTACAGTGCGCTACCATTCGGCCATCGTTCACACAGGAAAAACACAGAGTAAATATTCACTACCATATTTTTGAATAGAAAAAGTGGCCCACAGGTAAATCATAAATAACTAGTACGAAGTGCATTTTTTAATTTTGAATTTCAACTATAAACTATAAAAATTAAAATGTGAATAGCCGGTGTTATCACAGATTCCCATGTTGTGTTCAAGGAAATATACACCACTCCGTTTTCGATTAGATTCTCAACCTTTTTTGTCTTCAATTTCTGCAAATATATAACTTTATTGTAATAGTTCAATACACTTTTTATCAAAAGCTTTTTCCCAGTAGTAAAGAATGAAGCAAGTAGGAAAATAAACATTACCACAAAGTAATGTTACACTAATAGCTGAATCAATCTAGGGAGATGACAAAAAACAATACTAAAGTTACTATTCCAAAATCAAGGAAAAACAAACTGTATGTATTTTGGTTTCTTCTGAAAATTTTAGGAATTAAATCTAAAACTGCAAGAGGCAGTAAAAGTAAAGTCCAAGCAGTCACTTTTATCTTACTTGCGATAACTGTAATAATAAATTTTACAATAATTTTTAAAAACACAGCAAGAGTGATGTCTGAGTATTACACGGTCGCAGTAACTTTAGTGTACGTGGCTTCTGTCTCCATGTATGTCTCTCTGTTAAGAAAAGCTGATCAACTTCGAATACTGAGAACGAAAATGTGTTACCCAGACGACAGCAAGAACTTTGGTTACTATTTTATATACATTGTTATGGTAACATCGTTTATAAAAGAGAGTGTAAAACTATATTTTGTTGTGTACGACGAACCACTTATGCTGGTCTTTTACACATTGCATCCTTTTGCTAACAGACGAGTAAAAATTGCAACCGAAGTCATCAGTTACAGTCAATTTGTTGTGTTCTGCACCGTTGTGCCGATGGTCCTGAATTGCTTCTTTTGGAGCATCTGTTATCAGCTGACAAAAGCCATATCTTTGATGAGTCGTAAAGTGCAAAGCAACAAGAAGGGTATCTTTAATGTCAGTCATTCAGACAAGGTGATCGAACAATTGTTGCTGAAGTCCTTCAAATTGTGGGATTTTGCGGACCGCATGAAAGAAACCTTTTCCCCTTTCACTTTTTTCTTGGTAGTTAAGTATTCAATAACAATGTTCTTGTCCTTTGCGATGCTCGTCAAAGAAAATCCAAACCTTAAAGGCAGATTAATAGACTTTCTAGAAGTAGGAGAGACCATGTTTTACTTTATTATCACCATTTATCAAGCATCGGAAATACCCGATGAAATGGAAAAACTTCAGAAAATATTTGAGCGGATGTACGAGGAAAACTGTCTCTATTGTCGTCCGAATTCGAAATGCAACTTCGAAAAAAAGATAAAATTTATTTTGAAGAAGAAACCCACGGCTATGACAGCAGCGGGATTTGCAGATTTGAGAAAAAGTTTCATCTTTGTGATCTTAGGTAGCTTGTTAACTTATGGGCTGATTGCTATACAGAACTCTTAATTCATAATTTTGATGAAAGAAAGAATTTCGTCTTTTGTGTTGTCATTTAATGAACATATTTATATACATGCGTGTGTGTGAAATGCAAAATGTCACTTGCCGCCACCAGGTGAAGCTTCTTCGAGCGAATTTGGGAATATTTTTCATTTAGTCATTTAAATTTGTAATTGTTTCTTGCCACATTTTGAACTGTAGTTAGCTGCTCTTTATTGGAGATGCTTTAATTTCTGATTTGTGATTTCTGATTCCTTTTATGCATATCTCTTTTGATATTGAAAATTTTAATGTTACATTTGCAAATTTTGCTGCAATTGCTAATCAGAATGACAAAAATACTTCCTTTGTATGTGCCTAAAAAGAAATTATTATCCACCTTGTCGTTTAGCCTTATTATAAAGCTGTTTTATTCTGTTATTAATATAAAGTACTGCTACACTGTCTACCAATAAGTATTTGGACACCTGTGATAGATAAAGAAAAATTTACTTTATTCAAAATCAATAGTTGGTAAGCCCCAACGAGAGGCAATTACTGCGTGAACCCTCCGGGGCATACTTTCCACAAGTCTTTGTATTACAGCTAGTGGTATTGTTTTCTACTCGGCTTGGAGTAGACATACAAGTTCCTTCACCGATTTTGGACGGGTAGTGCACCCCTTAATTCGGCGATCCAACACCTCCCAGAGTTTATAGGGTTCAGGTCTGAGCTCTGGGCAGGCCAGTCCATTCGAGGAACTCCATTGGCACCAAGCCTTGGTTAACCTCGAAACATGACAACTGGTATTGTCGTCTAGAAAGTAACATGGGTCCAACCAGTAAAACTGCCACAACGTAGGAAGCACATTGTCATCCAAAATAGTGCAGTAGGCATCGGCGTTGAGCTTACTATAAATGTTGACCAAGGGTCCCAGTCCATACTAGAAGAA
>CM063499.1:66160252-66182752 GCA_032207245.1 Pardosa pseudoannulata
CATTTCTCATATAAATGTGTAAGGCTGCTCAACCTATTTTCAAAACCTTTTCTGCGTTTAGATTTTCTGGGTCTAGTTGGGGATCACTTCAAAAAAAGCGACATTCTACAGAGTCAACACATTATCACTACTTTTGAGTTGAAATTCATAATCAATTAATCAATCAATCAATCATACGGATACTGTCCAATTCTTGAGAAAGGGAACATATTCCGTCTCATAACGGACTCTTTGGATGAGGTAAAAAAAGGTTACTCCGTCCTCCCAGCAGACATTTCTCATATAAATGTGTAAGGCCGCTCAGCCTATTTTCAAAACCTTTTCTGCGTTTAGATTTTCTGGGTCTAGTTGGGGATCACTTCACAAAAAGCGACATTCTACACAGTCAACACATTATCACTACTTTTGAGTTGAAATTTATAATCAATTACTCTGCTCATTTTTAAACTGACATTTTCCTACAAAACCTCATCATAAAGAGCTGGAACTGTAATTTTTCCTCCTGACCTATTTTTTAGAAAAAGAGCTTATAAAAGATTTTTAAAAAAGTTGTTTTCAAACTTTGTTGACGAGTTTTTCCACCAGATTTCACTGATAGCTTACAAGTAAGGAATGCTAATTAAATTTTAACCCTTTGCACTCGAGGGCTTCGGAGCGGAGCTATTTAAAATATCTTCAAACTCGAGGGCTCCGCAACGGAGACATTGCAAAATAATTAATTTTTAAGATTTGTTTTTGTTCTTATGATAAAAACTGAAAATTATTTGTACTGTCTCTATAGCGGAGCTCTCGAGTTTGAAGACAAATTTTAAATAGCTCCGCTCCGGAGTCCTCGAGTGCAAAAGGTTAAAAAGTGGAATGAGTGATCAGATATGGGAATGTCAAAGAAATACTGCACATGTCTATCATACAAATTTGTTGCCAATACGACTTGACAAATAATTTAAAAAAAAATCTACTACGAAAATTTAAAAATATACAGTCTCTCTGAAAACAAAATATTTGAAAAGCTAAATTATAAATTTTAAATACTCATTGGCTGCTTATACAATGGAGATAGAGGCTGCTACCATATTATAGTCGACATATGTCACTGGTGACTTCTACATCATAATGATGTCAGAGAAGAAATTTTTTAGTACCAAATTCCCATCTCTGGCGATTTCTGACGTCATTATGACGCGGAAGTCACCAGTGACATATGTCGACTGTAATATGGTAAGACCGATATTTAGCAGCCAAGATGCTTGGCGAGAACATCTTTTGCAAAAGGAGCGAGTCATTTCCGAAACGTGAATAGAGCAATTTATCGCAAAGTCACAAACTACTATAACATCCTTCCCATTCATTTTCAGGTTTACAACAGCCAATAGACAAACAATAAACTGCCTTTCCGTTTGAAATTAAAGCCAGAATTGTCATAAATTGAGATTTGCCCTACTGCATGAAATCGCCTTATTGGAAAGTTGGTCTGACCTTGGAAGTCGTAAGGTTCGCAGTTGTAGTACGCGTTCCAATCGTCTCCGTAGTTGATGTAGTTGAGGTACCAACAGGAGGAGAGGATGGTCTTGAAGCCCGCCGCAGTCACGTTCGAAAGTTCGTTCTTGTAACCATCCTTCCAGACGTGGATCACAGTGTCAGGCTTCACCTACAAGGTGTAACAAGAACTTGCTAAATAAGAGTCTGTAACAGGGGAACGATTAACTTTTCATTATCAGGGGTGGGAAGTGGTACACCTCAATTTGGAGCAGATTTTGGAGCAATAAATTTGAAGATTTGTAGCAGCAGAGCAATAAATTGGAGCAATAAAAACATTTAACGCATAATTTCAACAACCAATATAAAGAAATGTTAAAATATGTTTTACCACAAAATGAGAAATGCCAAAGTTAAGCTTTAAAAAAAAAAAAAAAAAAAGAGCATAATTTCTACAACTAATATTAAGAAATCTTAATACTTTGAAAAAAACTGACACAAATTTAGTAGTGTTGAAAGAAAGAAAAAAAACATATGTAGATATAATTTCTAATGTATAAGATACTTTTATATAAATATAACTTCCAAGATCTTATCTCATCTCTTTCGAATTACAGTTATATCAAAAGCTATCACAAAATTAATTTAATAGTGTTCAGAAAAAAATTACACAAAATTATCATACATATCACTTTATTCATTATAATGATTGGGGTATATTGATGGAGGGGGGGGGATTTAAAGAACTTGGAATTTTTCAGCCCTTAGCAGTGTCCATTTTTAACCAGAATGGTTTAAAGAAAAAAACTTAAGTTTATGTTTCTGCAGAAAAAATCAGCTGTACGAATTGAAGACAAGATCTTCAATAAAACAGATAAGTTAATGGGTAGACACTGCTATACGCCATTTGCAGCTTGCCACTCAAACATGAGAATGAAATTCCCTGACTTTTCCAGGTTTATTTTCAGAAAATTCCAGTTTAAGTACATAGTATTCTCCTATTTATTTTCTTAATTATTTACATAAGTTCTCGGTTGCTGTCAATTTAGCTGTTAGTTTACTTTTATATTTATGTCTGTAGTTTCTCAGAACCTGTGGTTAAATTTAGTACAAAAATACTTAACACAACGCAATTAAAAATAAATCACCACTATACATTTGATCATAGGTTGATACTCAAATATAAAGGAGGACTACACAACAACATTCAGCAAAACTTCAAGGATCAGGACTGGTTTTTTCACAGAGCAATTCTGGCAAGCAGAGATGATGTGGTTGAGAAGCTCAATGTCACCATTCAGATGCAGCTTCCAGGGCAATAATATGCCTACAAGTCCATAGACTGCATCTTTAATGATGACGAAGCAGTACAATATCCCTTTGAGTTCTTGAATTTCATCCAGACTCCTGATTTGCAAACCCACAACTTAATTCTGAAAGTTGATGCTCCAATAATGCTGATCCAAAATATTGATGCACCCAGGTTTTGTAATGGCACAAGATTAATTGTGAAAAAACTGATGCAGCATGTCATTCAAGCCACAGTACTCACGATAAGGGTGAGGATGTATACATTCCAAGAATACTTATCATTCCCTCAGACAACACTATACGATTCAAGAGAATACAGTTCCCTTTGAAACTGTGCTTTTCCATGACAATCAAGTCACAGGGCCAGTCTCTTGGGATTGCTGGTATAGATTTGCAGACACCATGCTTTTCTCATAGGCAGTTGTATGTGGCCTGCTCCAGAGTGGGCAAAGAGGAAAATCTTTTTGTACACACTCCGAATGAAACTGCCAAAAATGTTGTTTATCACATTGCTTTAAGATAAATGTACCCTTAAGATAAATGTTTATTGCATGCAAATAAACAGTTTAGTACACTTCTGCAGAAAACCTTATTTTAAATCTGGGTACTTGCAGCTAGTTATATAAAAAGTAAAACCAGGAAATAGAATAATCTGACTCACTTTAACCCCATTGTCGAATACTTCTTGCCACACAATGTAGCTCTTATTCAAAGATTTGACAATGTCCAACAGCCTAAGGAACAAGAAGAAAGATATGAGATTACGTCAAGATATAAAATGTGACATCCAGTTGAAGCAAGTCACTCACTTCTGCATGTAGAACTGCTCCAGCTTGGAATAGTCACTGCCGAAGCCATGGGATTTCATAAACTGCTGGATAAATGGATTAGAAGACCTGTAACAATAAACTATCTCACCAAATAGGATCATTTTGACAACAATTTAGCATGAGGTGCTCTCTGCTAATACTCATCTCTATTACTTCTTACTGAAGAATTTTAATAAAATTCTTCTCACAAAGTAAGAAATTAAGAAATAGGAATATTAGGGATTATTTCTAAACAGTATAAATTAAACTCATTCTAAATTTAAAAAAAAAAGAAAAAACTAACCATCTTACATGCACATACCTATTCATAGCATATATATATATATATATATAATATATATATATATATATATATATATATATATATATATATAAGATATTTTGATGCAAAAAAGGATTACGAATAATGTAATGTGGGCGAGACTCATTCAAAAGCACAACACATTTTATTTCTGGTGAGATACATGAAATCCATACAACAGGCAAACACTTTTACAACCTCATGCACCCAGACAATGTGATCCTGCACACACACACTTTTCAAGTAGAAATTCCTCAGGTAAAAAGACTACGAATAATCCCTAAGCACAATTGATCACATGATAAAAAATACAGATGTTTAAAGAGAACGCACTAACTATTCGCTAAAGTAATACAGACAGAGGCTGAATTAAGTCTATAGTGTGTCTGGAGGGAAAAATCAGAATTATGGCGCAAACCCCCAACGTACTTTATGAACAAAAGTTATTAAATATTAAAATATGTAAATAAGGGATTTTAATATTACATATATATATATATGTATAATAGTAAAAACATATTTAAAAATTTATACAAATTTAATATTTTTTTTTTCCAACGCAGCAGGTGATACAGACATTATCCTGATGCCTTAACCCTTTAGTGGACAGTGGTTTCCCAATGAGACCACATTTAAATATCTTAATTTTTCTTTACTTTTTGTAGACATATGAATGATTTTTTCAATTTTTTATGTTTTGACAATTTAAACCTTAATATATGACAGCACTACATTTAATTAATTTTTTTTCTTTTGAAATATGTAATTAATCTTTCCGTACCTGGAAAGTCAGTAATTCGATTTTTCTGACTTATAACTTCAAATAAAAGTATCTACCAAACAACACTTATAAATTGTTAAGTTA
Source organism: Pardosa pseudoannulata (assembly GCA_032207245.1). Classification (NCBI taxonomy): domain Eukaryota; kingdom Metazoa; phylum Arthropoda; class Arachnida; order Araneae; family Lycosidae; genus Pardosa; species Pardosa pseudoannulata. The sequence goes on from CM063499.1 coordinate 66,165,036, forward strand.
TTTATTTATTATGTTATTTGTTTAGCTGATTATTTATTATACTGTTTGTTAAGCTATTTATTTATTATGCTATTTGTTAAGCTATTTATTTATTATGCTATTTGTTAAGCTATTTATTTATTATGCTGTTTATTAAGCTATTTATTTATTATGCTGTTTATTAAGATATTTATTTATTATATTGTTTATTTATTATACTATTTTTAAGTTATTTATTTATTATACAAACTATTAAGCTATTTATTTATTATACTATTTGTTAAGCTATTTATTTATTGTACTATTTGTTAAACTTTTTATTTATTGTACTATTTTAAGGATACTTATTTATTGTTCTTACAATATAGTTAAAATTTTAAAAAGTATTATATTTACGCTGTACAAGGGGAGGGTTTTATCAGTTTAACTCTCCCAAAAACCCTCCTAAAGGTATACCCCTCTAAGAAATGTTAAGAAAAATTTTTATATATTTTGCATTAATAAGGTTCATAGATAACATTTATAAACTAATTTTATTAAATTCCAAAAAATTTATGTTGGTGACCTTCAAAGGGTTAACAAGGCTTCGAACCTGTTACTCATTTAGCACCACACAGGAAGCACGAGTAGCTTAAGGTATGCTACGGACGTGAGTAACATTACCCCTGCTGGGTCCTCGTAATTAACATTGGCCTGCCACCCCCAGCGGTATCGTTTGAGAACTTGTAGGACTTTGTGACGTCTAACATATTTTACATGCCAAAGTCACCTTTAGCAAACACGGCACTAGTTTCTACACTTAAAAAAAAAGTTCTCTGAAAGTAGACAGATACCTTAGTAAAATTTAATTAAAGTTTTTATTTATTTAGTAGTAAGAAAAAAAATTATTTAGCTTCTTTTATGGATTTAGTCTTACCAACAGTTGAAGCTGACCTCATCTCCCCCAAGATGGATGTAGGCATCTGGGAACACATTACCAATCTCAGAGAACAACTCCCTCAGGAAATCATATGTCTTGTTGACAGTTGGGTCAATTGGACCATACTGCCCATTTGGACTCTGACCTGAGTAGCACGGGGTCAGCAGGCTCCTCTCGGCTTTGCCCCACGACTGAGTGTGACCTGCAAAACATCGCAAATCTCTAAAACTGACAACTTTTCAATATTAAGCCAAAACCTTATTAATGATTGAGGGCAATTACTTTTACCCTATTAGATTTAGATTTTAGATTTAGGGTGGGGCACCAGCACTGCAACCTAAGGCCTATTGTACTAAACCCCCCATTTACTGGAACAAAAAAAGTCCCAGCATAAAGTAAAGAAACATTAACAATTAGGTCTCAGAGAGACCAATAGCTGAGATAAATCTAAACAGCAATTTAACCAGGAAGTTGATCAGCTCCCACGGCTCGATGAAGTGATATCCAAGAAATTCAAATCTTGGCACACTAGTAGTCGCATTCATACAAAATGTGTGAGGAACTCTCCTCTGCCATATGGCACCCCCTACATACCAGGCTGTTCGCTATACCAATAATGTTAAGGTGCCTCTTGAGGCAACAGTAGCCAGTCAACAGACCAATGGCCACCCTTAGCTCATTCAGCTTAAGTAGCTCATTAGCCCTCATCCAGGGATAACCCTGGTTAAGCGCCTTGGCCTGCCTTTGATTACCAGAATCAAGCCAAGCCCTATAAATCTCCCCCATTAGAAGGTCCTTAACAGTCTTTCTCACTACATTATAAGGAAGACTTTTACCCCATACCAGGCAGAAATAACAAATAGAAATTTAAAACTATTCTCCATAATGAGTAGAATATTTTTGTTTTCTATAAATAACCTTTTAAAGCAAAGTTTTAACTTTTAAAAAAAGTATTGTTATAAATGTATATAAACAGGCTGATACTATTCAGTTGCATTTGTGGTAAATCAATAAATATTGATAATAGCTGTTATAACAAGATTTTTTTGTTAGAGTGCCAATGTAGCTAGTTGTTATAATAATGCTAAAACAAAACCTCAACATTTTATGGCTTATTGTTTATAGCCCTATAATGTTAATACCCATTATACTGAAATTTTTCATTATATAACATGCAGATTGAAACCAAAATAAGAGGTACACAACAAGATGTTATAATAGTCCTAAATATCAAATTTTAACATTTTACAGCTAATCATTTCTGAGTTATTCCCACACAAATACAAGTTTACTATAACAGGTATTACTGCATGTTAGATTGAAATATTTTGTTATGTACAGTTAAAGAAAGATTGTAATTCAAACAACAGGAGCAGTACTAAATATTATTTTAGGTTTAAATGCAAGATTTCAATATTTTTTTAGGGATAATAGATTAATAACTATCCCCCAAAGCATTTATATGTGTTATATTGAAATTTTTCATAAAATATAGTTCAGATTGCGATCCAAAGTGCAAGAACACAACTAGATGTTACTTTAGTTTTAAATATACGATAGTAACTTTCTATAGCTAATAGTCATAAATAATGCTCGACAATGTTAATATATATAATATTGAAATTTTTTGTTATATAGAGTTCAAATTACATTCCAAGAAACAGGAGTTCAAAAACACAACAGTAGTGTTTCTGCTGAGTATTCAACAAAGACTGCCCCTTCCCCTTGAGTGTTAAAAAAGAGAAAGGTACCTGGTGAATCAAATTCAGCAAGCACACGGATGCCTCTGAGCCTGGCATATTCAATGACGTTGGCGACATCTTCTTGGCTGTAGATGTGAGTTTGTGGATTGAAAGCCCCCTGCAAACAACAAAAAGAAACAGAAGTCCCTCTATGTCTCCATCCAAGTTGAGAGGATGTTATCTTGTTATGGAATGCTGTCACTCACCTTCTGGCTAAGGTCAGGGAATTTCTTACTGACATAGGGAAAGGACTGGTCATCCACTATGTGCCAGTGGAACACATTCAGCTTAGCCTGGGACATTGCATCCTAAAACAACAAATCTTTGTTGTTTAAATGTAGAAACTAGTTCATGTTTTTACATTTTTAGATTTATTTTTTATATTATAATAGAGAATTCCACTTAAAACATTTATTCCTGGAGAAGTTTTTATAAAATATCTAACAAATGAAAAAAAATTAGTAAAAAATCAGGTTTTTTCAAAAAGTCTAATTTTTTAACAAATTATTTCAATATTTTATGATGCAACACATTTCTTATACACTGGACTAGTGAATCACCTAAAATCTTTGCTTTATTTACATTTGGTAAAAAATTTTGGTCCTTCAAAATCATATACATTGAATTTTTAACGAATTTTCATTACCTTTATATCTAACTTTGAGCGTAACATCATTAAAAATTATCCAAATTTAAAGCTTTTAGGTCATTTACTAGTAAATATTATCAAAAGCATTCATAATAATTTTCAACAAAATATTTTAAGAACTTTTTGAGAAATCACATTTCAAGTTTCAACATCTTATTAAAAATACCGTTCTGAGAAAAACGCATCTGAAGTTTATAAAAACAACTTTAACTATTAAAAAATTAAAACACATGTTTAACATTCCCCACACTTTCTTGCTTCAAAACTTTTTAATTGCCAAGTTGCAAATTATTAAAAATACTAGAAAGATATTTAAACTAATCATCATGAAAATTTACACAGTTCTGTCAAAAAAAATGCTCTTTAAAAGGCTTTAAAAATTCACAACTTCCAGTTCCAAAGTTCCTTCCGGCTACTTCCGTTTTCTTTTGACAACTGTCAAATAAAAATAATTATGATTTTTGGCAAAAAAATGCCGTTTTTAATGTAGGATACCTTAAGCATTTGCCTACATAACAGCATGAATTTTGTTAGCCATATATTACCGTATAGGTGACCATCATTAAGCCCTAGGGATAACACAAACAAACAAAATGTGCCCTCATCATTTAGGATCACCTCCAGAGGTATTGTTTGGGCATTTTAAGGATGCTGTGATATTGAATTGAAGCTCTTTGTGTAAAGTATGAATGCTATCTTAATGCAGTCAAGATGTGTCACAGGTGACTTTGCATCAAAAGTCATCACAAATGGGAGCTAAGTACCAAAAATACCCCTTTGATCCATCATTATGACACATATGTCACCCGTGAACTATCTCTGTAGCAATATGGGAACACTTTATGTTCCCAGAAATATAAAATTTGAGGTAATAATTAGATGAAATGATTTTTTAAGGATGCACAGATGAATTTAGCACTTTTTCGGCAATTTCATGAACTTCCAATAGTTTAGTTGGTGTCATGTCTATTTAGAAGTTATGTGACTTCTAGTGGAAAGTCTGTTTTCATTACCTCAAGAGGTTAAACTTTTAAGAGTGCGTCCTCATTATTTCAAAGCAAGAACCAAGCAGAAGTCCCCCCTTCCAAGCTTGGCTTCCCATCTCCAGAGGTATTGTTTGAGGACACTAGAAACCTATTTTACATGGCCCATTAATTAAAATAGAATTGTCAATTGCAGTTTGGGGTTTAATAGATAGTGTTTACTATATTTTGAATCAGTTTTATTTTAGCTATCATAAAAAAATATTTAAGAAAAAACAAGATTTTTTTCATGGATGAACGAATCAGAGAGTGGACTGGAGGACAGTCATTTTTCTAATACAAGTAACAGTGAATTGAACTATACTTAATGATACAAATAACAGTAATGAAAACAATTTAAATACAAATGAACGGCAAACAGATACGAAAGTTTTTTTGACAATATATAATTTCATTGACAATTGTTAAATTTTATAAGTCCATGCTTTATGACTAAAAATATGAATTTTATTAAAATGAAACCATTTTTTTGCAATAATTGTTTTTTGAAATATCACAAAACTTTTGTTACACTTTATACAATCAGGGATTATAAACTGTCAATTTCAGCATATTTAGTTAAATTTCTAAATGAAATTTGGTTTAATGGCAAGGCAGTTATTTCTCTCTCTTTCTGAGAGTACTATGAATCGATTCATTTTTAGTGTATTACACATAGGGATTATATAGCTATATATTTGGTGGTAGGGTTAATAAAGATGCAGTAGGAGACGAACACCCCCGGAACACAGGTAGTTTCCCCTTTGTTGAGGTCAAAATTGCTGATGTGCTTTAGAATTTGAAGACCTGGATTCTCCTTTCATGGCAGTTTCGTAATGAGGAGAGTGGATGGAGGACAAGTGACAACTGGACAGGAGGTGGTTAACTCTGAACTCTGGAACTACGACTAAGAAGGCTGGAGAGCTGTTGTGATGACTTAGTCATTAGTGGCTGTATGGCTTATGCCAGGACAGCACAGGAATTCCAATTTGGTAGTAGGGGCACAAAAGGACCTAGTTTCATCCCTTTAAGAAAGTCAAATTCATCTTAAAAAAGTGATTAATACAAGCAAAGTAAGTACCAGGTTTTGAAGCAAGAGTTGCACAGGGATGAAATGCCTGGAAGTATCCAATAGAAGACCTCTGTAGGAAAAACGAGGGAAGTCCAAAACAATGGTTGAATTGACAGCAAACTGAAAAAGAAAAATTTAAAACTATTCAAAGATTGTATCGAAATGAACAAAAATTCAGTAGAATCATTAAAACACAAATTTAGTTATAAATGATGAAATAAAAAATTCATTGCACACTAAAAAAGAAACGTCCTTTAAATAACTTTTAATTAACTGTGAATCAGGTTAAATTTTGTAATCCATTTTTAACACACATAGACTCATTCAAGGTTGGAAAAAAATCATATTTTTTAAAAAATCAAAAAAATCAGATTTATTTAATTTAAATCAGATTTTTTTTTTATTTAAATCGGATTTTTTTTTTCTAAATACTAATTTTAATTGTTGTTTTTATGTTTTTTGCAATACACATAGAATAGTTTGTTATAAGAAGTAACATCTTATCTATCTAGTATATTCTGCACACTCATTAATTAAACTTAAATATATAAATTTTAATCTAAATACATTCTATTATTTTGTCATTGGATAGTGCAAACTAAATAAGATGTAAATTAAAAGAACAAATTAAATATTGTTTTAATGCAAAATATTTATTTCAAAAAACAAATCACAATTATTTCAATATTTTTTAAGCACCAAATTATGGATTTGTTTCAATAAAAACACTAGCTTTGATGCTTTATCCACTCCTAATGGGTTACGAAGGCTAGAATGAACAATACAAAAAAGAAGAAAACTGTCTTTCCATTCTAGCAGATGAAGCCACAGCTGTTGTTATTTGGTGGACAAACTGGATATCAAGTTTTGTAATACTCTCTTTACCTCCCATTACATAAAATGATTTCCACCAGTCATAATCAGTCATTGTACTAGCCCTACTACATACTTTCTGATAAAACACTCCTAAATTCTTGGAAAGCACATGCTATCTATTTACACTTATTTATTTATTGGTATTCCTGTGTCGACTGATTCCCCTGTCTTTGGAATATAGGTTTTAAAAGAAATGAAAAAAAAAATGATTTAAATCAATGATTTTTTTCAAAAAAATCAACTGATTTAAATGATGATTTAAATCATGCCAACCCTGGGCTCATTTACGGTGAAAATATAATATTCAATCATAAAAAATTAAGTTGCAGGAGAAATAAAACAATGAGTTTGATAAATGCAAAAAGCAGTTCACAGTACTTTGAATTTCAATTGCATAGATTTTAAACTAGCTCTACCATCCATTTGCTAGTGGCATAGCTAAACATTAAAAAATTGAAAGTGATTTGGGCAATGTTAAAATAAATGTTAAAATAAAGACATAAGTTAAAATAAATAAAGTTTTATTTTCAACATACTCCAAGTTTATGGGTTAAAGTAAATTGTTTTTGATAGCCAATAAAATAATCTTTCTAATAAATAAATACAATATTTTTGAGAATTAGGGTCAAAATTTGCTATAGAAGCATAGTTGAATGACTTAATTAAATTTGGTTATCTGTATATATATTATGTATAAATTTTTTTTTATTTAATTTAGACCTTCAAATTTTTATTAAAAAAATTTTTTTTTAATTTATGATCTGGCGACTTTATTGTATTTTTTTTTTACCAAGGCAATATAAATCAACCACCAATATATTAACATAATAAAAAATTGAGATTTTTACTCTGTAGAAAAAAATGGCTCCTCTGCCTCATATTTTTCTTCCACTATTAATAATAAAAGTATGATTGCAATACTTAACTAAAATTTATTGTCTTTAAAAATTTAAACATGTTTAAGAAATTTCTTTTTTTACGGATGGGTAAATATGACTTCATGTTTATCACTCTGAACACATATTGTAAAATGTACGATTCACCTAAAGTGAGGTGACCAATAGTCCTCCTTTTGGATAGGTAAAAGCTAATTTATAAATATCTATATACTTAATTACAAAAATATCTTATAAAGATGAAAAAATCTTATTTAATTTTATGTAGGCAGTAACTCTGTAGTGACTACAGAGAAGATAAAATAATCCTTAAAGTACACAACAGTTGAAATCTTCTATTGCTATCAATAGTGTATTATTTGATAAAAATAAACTAAAGATATTTTCGAATCAATTAGTAGCCTTATTAACTTCTTAACCCACTGAACGGACGCGTCGACGGGGGTTCGACAGCGAATTCCTGTTCGAAAACGGACCTGTCGACCCCTTCTTGTTCGCACTCGTATAACACACTTTTGAGGAAAAAAATATTGCAAAGCGATAATAAATGAAAGAAACTAATTTTGCGTAACGGAACTCCTTTACCTTGCAGGAAAAATAACTTAAATGTAACCTGACAACTTTTAAACCGGCAACTCTAGTATGGTACGGTAAGTTCCGTCTGGAATTTACGAAAAGGGTGACTGTTTTGAAAGGGAAAAAGGTGGGGAGGGTGGTCAGTGGATGGGTTAATCAACTGAAACATAACAGTAATAATTTATTTATGTCCTCCTTTTCACTGGAAAAATGTTGGTCACCTTACCTAAAGAATTTCATAAGTAATTCATTTTATTTGAGAAACATAATATTTATACAATATTGTTACAACTTTGATATAAATAAATATATATACATAACAAACCTTACAAATTATCAGCTTAATGTTTTTTAGTTTCTTACTGCTTTCCCCAAAAGATTTACTTAAGTTTTTACCATGAAGATTTTACAATTCTAAGTATGTGAGAATATTAAACTGACATGGAATAACCCAATTAAACAAAGATATGCTTAACCAGGACTTGACAAAAATCTTGATCGTTTTTTGGAGTGTTTGTGAATTTAAATAAATGCAGCACACTTTCAAAACAAACTTTTAATAGTACTTAAGGAATTAATTATTTCAATTAACAATAAATATTCATAATGTTACGAATAGTTAGTGATCCTTAAATTTAACATGGGACTCTATGGGTATCTCGCCAAATTGGCAAGATACCAGCTCGTTTGGTGACAGTTTTGGGAACTTATTTTTGTTACCAATTTTGTCGCCAAATATCGCCAAATGTTGCCAAGTGTGGAGATACTTTACAACTTCTGGTTCCAGTTCTGGGTATAATCCGGAATGTTCGACCAATTTCTTCGGGCCTATATAAGACAGGCTGAGTTCCCAAAACGAAAAGAGTCGTTAAGTAGATTTCTCGGTTTACAGAGTATGCACAGTGTGTTGTGTTTTACCGGTGCTTCTGTTTTGTTTTATGCAGAAAGAAGTACGGAAGCCCATGGCATTCTGCTTGAGTTGATTCGCGAAGATTTTGTAAGCTTGGTACAAGTGTGCAGTACCTTAACCTAGATGCCTTTCTGACATTGTATTTTCCAACTGATTGCCAATAAATTATTGTTTTCATGCTGCCTTACTTAAAGTCTATTCAATCCCTGAACCTAGCTTTGAAGTTTTTAACAATATATTAAAAAGAAAGGAATGAAATAGAAATTTTTAAAGTATAGTTTTATTGTAAAAAAAACTATACTTTAAAAATCATAGTAAATGTGTATAAGAACAAAATATGTAAAAGAACTTTTTGCTTTTTTGCTTGATTATATTCTAATGACTTTAGCTTTCTTTTTTTTTTTTAGAAACAGGGATTTGAGATATGTTTGGTAAAAGTACAGAATCTTCTTACATGTGAAACATACATTTGCCATGACACCAACTTTGAAAATAGTACAATTTCACATACTAAATGTGCAAGCTAAATATTAAGGCTGAAAATACATTGACAAGTTGATATGCTGTGTATATGCTGAAAATTTTGGGTTCTTTTTATACATTAAAAATGGAGGACTTTGATATCACTTTGATACAGACCCATGGAACAGATGTAATATTTTTTTTTGCTGCTGGCAACACATATAACACTCTTAAAACACAAATAAAATTCATTTTTTAATTTTTGTTATTGTCATTCCGAAATGTTTACAAATTTAATTTATTTTTGCCAATTTGGCAAGTTTTTCTTACCAACTGCAAAAAAACATCTGTTTTATGGATGCTTATATAAATCAAACCCTCACTTCAAGTCTATAAATTGCCCTAAAAATTCTCAGGTTATATGGTAAGTTCTTTTGAGAAACAAATGAAAGGCCCACTTACCACAGCAGGCTGCAACTGGTAAATGAGTTGACTGAAAGTTTCAAGGCCTCGCAAGACGCCCCAAACAGTTGTACTGAAGAGAAGGGCTTCATTCACGTTGTCTGGAGTGTTGATTTTTAGAAGGTCTGAAACAGAGGAGAAACACATGAATGGGGATAAGTGTACCCAAATTCAGAGAAGAGGAACTAAAAAAATTTCATGGAAATAAGTCATGACTTATGTGATTAAAAATTGAAATTTTACATTTGTGGTATACTTGCTGGGCAATGAAGTTGACAGAATTTTAATTTACTTATTTATTTGGGGTCCAAATTCTTTTATCAAAGTATAGCAAACTTTTAATCTCATAAAAAAATATCATTACAAACCACATACATACATCTTATAAATGCATCCATAGTTTTGCCTCAACACATAAATATGCTATAAAACATATTTTTGTGTAATAAACTATAAAACAGATCAACAATGCTGTATGTAATTTCATAGTATCCTGAAAATATATTGGCTATCACACTGAGCATTTTAATTTATGCTCTAAGCTTTAACACTAGATTGCCCGAGATTTCTTGTATACCTATATTGCACAAAAACAGTCAAAATGACTGCATTGTGTAAAAATAACAAATATGTAAAGAAATTTGTTTAAAATTAATTTTTAATATTATATAATAAAGGAGGGCGGAAGTAACTACAATTATTCATAAACCCATTTATATGTTATAGAAAAAGTCACCAAATTCTAAGAAATTGTGTCATTATATTTCATAATTGTTTTTCTAATTGAAATTAAAAAACAGTCAAAATGACTGCCTTGGGCAATCTAGTGTTAACAAGGTTTAAATTTGCCTGGCAAATACTGGAGCCTATTTAATTTTATGTTCCACTATTTACCAGAAGAAATTAAATTGGAGCAATTTTATAAATGGCTAAGAAAATAAATATTGAGAAAGGAGTTATGACATATCCTTTTATTGTTAGATGCAGTATTAAATTTTGCTTCCCAAATAATTTATTATTTTATGCGAATTCTTATGTCTTTCTTTTAAAGAAATCTCAACAATTGCTTTGGATAAAAGTTAAGAAAATAAAAAAAAAAATAGAAGTAAATAATAAGTTTGGATAAAAGTTGCCTGTATTATTGCAGATTTTAAGTCATTTTTAAAAATTTAATCCCTTTGTTTCACAAACAATTTTTATAAATTGAGGATGGCATTTGAACATCTTTTCAGATATGACTCTGCATTTTTTTAGAAATTTAAAGGATATTGAATAAGTCAGCTATTCTATAATTTCTTTAAAACATTTCAGCCTTTCATTTCTTTCTGATTTAAAGTAATTTGTAATGCATTTCATCACCTTATAGCTCTTTGATAGTTTTAAAATAATTTAATTAAATAGTGACAGTGTTTTGGTGATTTTCGCTTAAAAACAACCAAGTTATGCTTATATTTTGCTTAATTTCCTACCTCTTGCAAAAATTCCACAATATTAAATTTAAAAAAAGGTACAAAAGTTTACTTAAATACATTAAAAACTCAAGTTTAAACTCTTTTTTTTTTTTTTTTTTTTTGAAATATGCTTTGAAATTGTGTATAAATTTAATACAACAACAACATCACTTGGTGATGTTTACATTTACACTTATTTACTTATTGGTATTACTGTGCTGACTGATTCCCAGTTCTCCTGTTTTTGGAATATAAGTTTTAAAAAGAAGTGAAAAAAAATTATTTAAATCAATGATTTTTTTCAAAAAAATCAACTGATTTAAATCAAGATTTAAATCAACTGATTTAAATCATGCCAACCCTGCAATCAGACATATTAAGATCATAGGATTGGGTGTCTATAGGACATATATTAAGAGGTGAGAATACATTTCCCAAGCCTATGAGAGCTAGGAAGCAGAGAAGATGATTTGAATCTCTTGAAAGTGATTTAATTAAAGACTGGAGGAACAGTGCCTTGGATAATAGATTGATTGGGACAGCTTTGGCCTGGAGAGCCTTAAAAAAAGTTAAAATAAACATTTTATACTTACACTGCTCATCCATATTCATGTATGGATACTTTTCACATCCACCAGAAATCTTAATGGTGAGATTAAACAACTGGCCACTGCTGTTGGGATAGTTTAGCTTCTTCATCTTGGGAGAAAAAGACCTTTTGGCACAGTGCTCAATGAACATAAGTTCTTGGTAGCGCTTCACAGCTTCCACAATGATATCACACTGACTGCTGTGCAAGATGCGGAAATTGTCAGGATCGATTGTAAAGAAAGTAGATTCTGAAGCATACTGTTGAGGAAGAGGCCATGGCCGTCCTGTAGATGGTACAATCTAGGAAACACAAAAATTCCAACAAATCACTTCAAAAATAAATCATATCAAATAAAAATGATACAGTGAAACTTCTCCGAGCGGCCACCCTTCTAAACGGCCAATTTTTCATGTCACAAATTTTTCGACTCATAGACCTAACGGTAAAATAACCTGTATCAGCAGCCACCTGACCCCCTTTAAACGGCCACCAAGTGGGATTGCCCCTTTCATTTTTCAGGAAATTCTACTCACTCCATGCTTTAATTTTGAGCAAAAAAACTCAAGATCAGGTTTATGGTCGGATATAAGATAAAGGAATAACTTGAGAAGGCCATCCCTCCCCCCTTCTAAGAAAGATTAAATCTGTTATCTCCCCCATACCTTTCAGATAGGGAATCCCTATTGCACCATCCATAAAAACTGAGGGAGGAACTGGACAATCAATCGTTGAAAGTGTCCTAGGGACTTTGCTTGGAATTTCAATCAGTAAAGTCAAGGTAGAATTGCACCTATGTCAGTAAAAAAGTCATTCATGCCAGTTTCATTTCATTAGTTAGTCAGTGATCTCAGTTGCAACGATGTCAAAATGCATTTTTCTAAATCTAGAGCAGAACATTGAAGTTCTGCATGAATATGAGAATGGCAAATCGGCAAGAAAGTTAGCTGAATTATTTAACTCCAAAAGAACGGAAATCGACAAAGTCATTAAAGAAAAAAATTTGATTTTAAAGGAGTATGAAGACTACAGATTAAACAGAAACAAATTGTAGCCTTTAAAAAAAAAAATGTAAAGAAGTATGAAATAAAGTACTATTTTCTCCTTAGATAAGTTTTAAATTTTATTTACATAAGGAATATATGTCAGGCTTGTTTATATTACGCATTATAGTAACTCTCTTATAATAGTAAATAAAACTCTTCAGACCAGCCAACCCCTCTAAGCAACTAAATATTCTCAGTACGGAGGGGTGGCCACTCAGAGAGGTTTCACTGTATATAAAACACTCAAACAAACTTGTACTGTGAAGTAGAATACTGACTGTCCAATAAACCATATCAATCAAGGACTATGCAGATTTTCCCCACAAGAATTTGTCTTTACCTTCAGTATTATTTGTGATTGATGCAAATTAGGCTCACAAAACAAAATAATCAGTCTATTTTTCTGCAAACTCTAATTTTGCTAACTTTCTATATTAGGACCATATAATTTTATGAAATTTATTTGGAGAACATCAAATTACACTAGATATTACATCACTCATTTTTGCACTTAGAGAATTATAAATTATTTTTATTTAGCAAATATTTTTGTTTTATAATGCGAACTAGTGCCAGCAATCTGCATCCATCACGATTTCTCATGTCAATAACTGCAGATGGCATAACAATCATTAGCTTTGTATAATATATAAAGGTTTTACACATACATTATCTTATATTTAATTTCAGTTAGATATTGTCACAAGCAAAGAAAGTTAAATTAGAGAATATCTATCATAAGAAAAATGAAGAAATGGGCAAAGACCACCTTGCAAAGCATCTACCTTTGAAAGCGGAAAACCTCTACAATCAATATTTGGAGGCAAGAGGGATCATGTGGTTGACACTCTGAGATTTAGCAAATATTTTTGTTTTATATTGTGAACTGGCACCAGCAATTGGCATCTATCATGATTTCTCATGTCGATAACTGGAGATGGCATAACAATCATTAGCTTTGTTTAAGATATAAAGGTTTCACACATACATTATCTTATAACTAGCATATAGCCTGTCATATGACGGAATCAGTAAAATTTTTAATTTTCCAGAATTGTAAAGTTCCCTATGAGGCACATAAAAAAATAGTTTGTTTTTTGGCTGAGAATTATCTTGCAACAAAAAATAATCGATGATTGAATTTAAAGTTATCACATATGTACCTGATCTATTATTTAAGCCAATATAAAAGAAAATTATTTATGTAATACCTAACTTCCGTAGTGAAACGTATGAAAATGATGCAGACATATTTCAATAATTTAAAATAAGAAATGATTAAATGAGATGGTTAAAGGAATGAAGTTATAACGCTAGAAAAAAATGTTATTTTTACCTATTTATTATGTGATAAATTGATAAATTTTATTGCTCTTAAAATGGGGCTTGAAATAATGGCATTAAACGCTCGAAAGGGGGGGATTTCGAACGTTTTAAAGACTACAGTATTTTTCACTGTGATAGGAAGCATATTTATACCAAACTATTTTAGAATCGGACCAATAATTTAGGAGAAGGTAAACTTTACTTGCTTTGAATTTTGCTAACCCAAAACTCATCAAGAATCCAATATAGATGCCTGTATCCATTCCAGGTCCAACTGCTTCATAAATTCGAGGACAGATGGACAGATATCTTAGGCTATTATTAATATAGGGAATTACTTTCAGTTAGATATTGTCACAAACAAAGAAAGTTGAATTACAGAATATCTATCGTGAGAAAAATGAAGAAATGGTCAAAGACCACCTTGCAAAGTATCCATCTTTGAAAGAAGAAAACCTCTACAATCAATATTAGGGGGCAAGAGAGATCATGTGGTTAACACTTTGAGATTGGTTTTCTTTTGTTTTTAATATCTTTAATATTTTATTATTTGTGCTGTAATGTTCTTGTTTCTTACTGTAGCTTTTTTTAATGAAGTTTATTATTATTTTATCTTTTCGTAATTATTTTCAGCTTCAATTTCATACAACTGTGATGTTTGGAAGCCAATGATGTAGAATCTAGAGCAGGAGTGCCCAACCTAAATCGGTTGGGGAGCCAAAAAACAATTTACTGAACTGAGTTAGACTTCACATATAAAAATAAAACAACAAATTATTCAAAATATTTTATTATTGAGCAATATTCAAAATATGCATTTTTACAGTGCCAGCTACGACTGTACATAAAAGTTGTGTTATACATATATCATAACTACAACGACAATAAACATTAACTATGCTGTATTTATAATCACCCCCAACTCCTAACCTTCCTCCCTAATTATGAGTGTTAAAATATTATTATTATATTTATACTATAAATATATATTGTAGTTTATTCACAAGCACTACCACATGTATTATTTTAAAATTAATATGAGATTTGTTTTTGTATTTTATACAGATTTTGTTAATACAGGCTTGCAACTGCTGAGGTACTTTCAAAAAGGGGAGAAAAGTGACAAATAATACAGAATAAGTGACTAAAAAGTGACTAAACATTGAAAAAAAAAGCAATTTTTTTCTCTTCTCTTGTTTACAGATGCTATTATTAAGATTTTTCTATTTATTTTAACTCTAAATCAAATAATTCATGCAAGACATAATTTTAGCGTTGAATACAAAAAGGTTAAAAATTATGTTTAACACAACTCAACATTGCTTTTAATTCAAGAAAATCTATAAATTAGATTTGAATACATACAATACATTCATTTTATAATCACAATTTTCTTCATATATTAATGATGTTTTGAAATATGTACATGCCTAGATTAGAGTGTCTAAACAAAAATTGTAAAGAAAAAGAAAAAGAGAAATGTGTGCTTTGACGTAAATTACTTTAATGTATTAAATGTACAATTCAGTACAAATGTAGATTTCAGGAACTTCTTTACGACTTTTAAAATCACTCAATTCTGGAAACCATACGAGTAATTACATTTTAATACAAAAATTAGATTAGAGCATCCCACTTTTGGTCTTTCATTAAAATATTTTGTTATTCATTCAGATTTTCTCTTTTCAACAACAGAATTTTGCTGTGATACACCTTGAAAAAAGTGACTGTTTACTTAAAAAAGTGACTAAAAGTGATCAATCGTAAAAAAAGTGACTAAAGGTGAGAAAAGTGACGGAATTACAAGTCTGTTAATATCAACAGATGTAGTCGACACACATCATAGCTGATTGGTCATGTTTTTATCAAGCAACCTGCTGTAACACTTTGTTTTTACCAGGTTTAATTTGGAAAAAAAATGATTCGCAGCAATTATTCCCGAATTATTCCTCTATAATTAATGATAACTTCACAATGCCATAAATATAATTTATAACTTTCTTTCCATACAACTTCCACTGACTGGTCAGACAGAGCATGTGCACGTAACGCGAGTCAGCTGTTGATAGTACGATTGACAGATTTCTAGAACACTCAATTTGTAATGTCCAAACCTACTCAAAGATCAGCTTATGTTGGTTACTATCAAATCTTAACATACATAATATGATATTTATTATTGCAAACATTAACAACTAAAATTCTATGTTTCAACTGTATATAGTCCAAATAACTAAAACTATATAGACAGTTGAAAACTTCAATTGGGCCACAAAAAGTTTTTAAATGGGCCGCAGGTTGGGCATGCCTGATCTAGAGCTTCTATAAGAATAATTTAAAAAAAATTCAGTTGTATATATTTCCTTATTTTTATGACATTTCATCTTAAAATAAACTTTTCAGCTCTTTTGTATCTACAATTTCTTTATTGTCTACCAAAAAAAATGTTGAAATTTTTTTATCAATTTTAAAAAATAAAAT
The DNA here is from genome assembly GCA_032207245.1 of Pardosa pseudoannulata. Taxonomy (NCBI): domain Eukaryota; kingdom Metazoa; phylum Arthropoda; class Arachnida; order Araneae; family Lycosidae; genus Pardosa; species Pardosa pseudoannulata. The sequence continues at coordinate 66,181,494 of CM063499.1, forward strand.
ATAATTTAAATATTTTGATTGTATCTGATTGCTTTTTTTGTATCTGGAATTTCATATATTGGTCTACAGTATAAAAATGTTGAAATTTTTTGATTAATTTTTAAAATAAAAATATAATTTAAAATATTTTTGATTGTGTCTGATTGCTTTTTTGTATCTGGAATTTCATATATTGGTCTATAAAAAAATGTTGAAACTTTTTTATCAATTTTTAAAATAAAAATATAATTAAAATATTTTGATTGTAGTTTTTTTGTATCTACAAGTTTCATATATTGGTCTACCAGGCAACTAAGAATGTTGAAATTTTTTGATTAATTTTTAAAATAAAAATATAAAATATTTTTGATTGTGTCTGATTGCTTTATTTTTTATTTATTTTTTTATTTGGAAGTTTCATATATTGGTCTACCAGGCAACTATAAAGAATGTTGAAATTTTTTCATCAATTTTTAAAATAAAAATACAATTTAAAATATTTTTGATTGTATCTGGTTGCTTTTTTGTATCTGGAAATTTCATATTTTGGTCTACAGGGCAACTATAAAAATGTTGAAACTTTTTTTTTTATTAATGTTTAAAATAAAATTATAATTTAAAATACTTTTGATTGTATCTGGTTGCTTTTATGTATCTGGAAATTTCATATATTGGTCTACCAGGTAACCGTAAAGAATGTTGAAATTTTTGATTAATTTTTAAAATAAAAATATAATTTAGAATATTTCTGATTGTGATGCCAGATATATATCCCCTGGTGCACACTCTTCAAAATAAAAATAATTGTAAATGATTATTAAAGAATTGAAAATATTTATCAGTTTAACGACATGCTCTTAATGTGACAATTACTAGGGTAGTCACATTCCTAATTTTACTTCTAAAAAAGTATAAAATTATATAAAATTAAAATTATTCATAAAAAAATAATAATAATCCTTATTGCATCACTTTAAATAAAGATAAACTGATAGTTGGTTGATTGGTATTTATGGCACAAAACTGTTGCGATAAGTGATGACAGACAAATGATAAAAATAGGATAATTTTGTAAATAAAGCAATGTTTAAAGCTAATACAAACCAGCTTATATTTAATTTAACATTAACAATTACCAAAGGATTAAAGGAAAAAAATGAATTAAAAAGTAAAAACAGATTCAGGAGTAAGAACATATGTCAAAAAATTTTAGAAGATTAAAACGAGGACAGACGTCAAGAAGTTCAGAAAGAGAAAAGACAAAGTATTGAAATTTCTAA